>CM067489.1:12934803-13021455 GCA_034552555.1 Semaprochilodus insignis
CTCTCTCTCTCTCTCTCTCTCTCTCTCTCTCTCTCTCTCTCTCTCTCTCTCTCTTCTACCTTTTAGGGACAGAGCTGTCAACACCAAAAAACACCAACCCTAATACAAGAGTGAGCTGCACTCTGTGTTGCGGATTGGGCTTGTATCAGCCCACACGGACGATCGATGGAGCATAAGCAGGCTCGGACTAGCTGGACACATCGCGCTGCATCTGCTGAGCAAGTATTGCTTTCAGAAAACTGGGTCACATAAAAAATAAAACACTACAATGCATCACGGAGGATAATTATTCACACTTATTATGAAATGCATTATTCATTGCACTGAGCCCCACAGAGAGAGAATAAAGACAGCGAAAAAGAGAAACAGGGGAATATGGTGCAGGGCAGATAGGGCCTACGAAAGCTTAGAGCTTCCAAGCAACAAAGACGGAAGAAGCCGGAATGGAAAGGGATTATTGGGGAAAAGGGAAAGAGCATCTTGCCTGTTTCAGATGGCACTGGTGGGCTGCTGGCTCTCTGGTGAAGACGGGGCTCTGAGGCCTGAGCTGAAGCTCTGTCGTGCTGATGCAGGTCCGTGCACTGGAAACAAAGCCACTTGTTGCAAAAAGTGCACAAACTCTGGGCCACTCTGGGCTCTGGACACTCCGAGCAACACTAAAAAGACACAAACATGGATGAGACCAGGACCCATACAGGGGTTAACCCCTTCAGCACCCGTACTATTATTGAAGTATTAAATAAAAGACTTATTATTTACTAGCTCCTACTGATGGCAGAAATCCGATGCTAGTATAGTTCAATAACAGTATCCGTATCAGACTAATACTAACAGAAAAAGCTGGTTGGCATATCAGATGAAAAAGGAACAAATCTGACACCATTCTATAATAAAACAAGCCTAAAATGTGACATAACTGCTCACAGCAGAACATCATAGGATACTCAATAACTACGGGTGCACTGGGCCAATGCCAGTACCCAAAATGTTTCATGCAGATATCTGTCAATTCCAATGCTGATTAAAAATGCAGACTGGGACAGTTTTACTGGTAGACATTCTGCTCACCAGGAAAGCAATAAACGTGTCACTGAATATCAGTTTGACATACTGGTTAAATCTAAGTCTGTCTGTTCAATGCCAATATAATTCCGATATCACTGAGCATGTATCATTACATTACCACAAAAAGGAGTTACTACATAAATATTATTAGAAAATTACAATTCTTTTATTTGTCATTAGCAGTTTTGGATTTCAGTTTCTGTATCAATTTCAGAAAATAAAGACTTGTACTTTGCAATCTCTACTAAGGTTATGCATGTAGATATGTGAGTAAAGAAGTGAAATATAGACTCACATAGAGGTCCATTAGAATTTAAGGGGTTAAACACAGACTGAGCTGCTCTGTTACTCTCTAAAGCAGGGTTTAAATATCCAGCGCACCCCTGTAGAGAGTTTCAGGCTCTTTGACTTAAGTTCTTTCAACTGGTTGCCAGGTTAATAAGTGTGAAACAGATTTGCCGTGTTTCAGTATTCCGAGAGAATTGGATTTGTCGATTCGCCTGTCAGTAGCTCCTGAATGACAGGTAAGCCTCCTGAGATCAGGGGGTGCTGAAGAAGAAAGTGGGCGTGTCAGAGAGGCCGTCCATCACATTTAAAGAAGAGCCTAAGAACCAGTTCAATGTGTAATTTTCCAACATAAAATGAATTTTGAATTTCAATGGGTTTTTCTAAAAAAGGCATATCCATATCCTTCCTCACTCTCATAGCTGCATACATTACTTATTACTTTCACAGCAGTTACTAAATAATTCACAATAGTTACAGGATAATAAGTCCTAAGACTAAGAACGTAATAATTGGTTCAAGGTCTTAAAATAAGAGTCGGCTCATGCAAAAAATAGTAACAATGCGCTGAGCAGTGCAACACAAACACAAAGCCATGCATCACTCCAAACAACATAGCTCACGCACCCAAATGCATGCAAAACCACCAGTGCATTCCGCCACCACCTTCAGCAGACTAGAATGAGCGTGTCAGGGTCTCACCTTCTCCATGGCAGAGACGTTATGCGAAGCTCCTCTCCGAGTGCGAGACGCTCTGGAGCTTCCAGCTCTTGCCGCGCTCCAGAGCACTGTGACAGCTCCTACCTGCGGCAGGAAGTAGTGCACGCTGCACACACTTCACACTTCAACCCCAGTGGAGCAGCCTCCTGCGTGCCTCTCTCTCTCTCTGTTTCTCAATCTCTCTCTGCGTGTGTCCTCGGGCGCAGCAAGCTGTGCTGGACTCCTAGCCGCCTCCCTATAGTGGCCTCCAGCCCACGCGCCTCCCGCTGACAGCCACCATCATGATCCTTCTTCTTAACTAAGCCCTGTTCATAATAATTGGGAATTGGGGAGAGGTGATAATTATTTCTTTTCTAGGGCGAAACATCCCCGCAAGCCCTCCTTTTCCCAAAATGGAAGTGCAGAGTGACCTACAACGGTTTAAGAGGAAGCGCAGTACGTGGCGCGCATGAGGGGATAGCAGTACAATGTGTGTGTATGTGTGTGTGTGCGTTTGTGTGTGTGTGTGTGTGTGTGCATGTGTGGGCACAGGGGGCGTTGAATCCTGCCCTTGCCCTCCTTCGCTCCTCACGTCCCTGGATGGGCGAGAGGTAGGGGGGACAGGTCCCACCGGAGCCGCGTAACACAGCGAAACGGGGTCATCCCGGGCTGCAGGACCAGATGGAAGTCAAGATCGGCTCGCAGAATGCTCTCCAAAGCGTGAAATCAATTAAGATTTTATCACACTTTGGCTCTGGAGGAAAGGAAGCGGCAGAGAGAGCTCCCCCAAAAATCTGCTTCGCTCCAAGTGTTAGTAGCAGGGCTGCCATGATTACTTGACAAAGTTGATTATCCATTGACAGCATTGATTATGGAAAAACACCGAGTCAAAACATTGATTAATTAGCCACTCAAACTGCTGGTGTATTTTTCAGTTATTAATCTAATTACTCTGTAGCCACTAGATGCAAATACATAAAACTAATACGAAACATATAAGATCAGGAGGCTGAGGAACTAAAGTCTGGACCCAGGAACAGGTTGCTAAAGTTTAACAGGTCAAAAACAAAAGCACCCCAAAGGGCTCAATAATGTTATACACAGTCATCTCAGCATATCGCAGTGAATTATTTGGAACTACTGGAGGTGATACGGGGTCTATTCTGTACTTCCTAATGCTGACACTATCAGTTATACAGTTCATTATCTATCCAATGGTTTGAAGATTAATCAAATAATAACAAACCATGCACAGCCTTTCAAAGACTCCAAGACCCTCAAAAGATGGGCAAAAAAAGAAGCCCTTAAAAGACGTTAAAAAATTGTGTCTGTCAGGTACTGTGAGAAACCAGCAAGAGACTTTTTTAAATATTCACTATTATTGTGCAAATACCCAACTGCTGAAAAATCATTATTTGATTATTCAGTAACTGATTACTCAGTATACTATTTTTCAGTGTACTGCTTAATCTTCATGATATTTTTTTCTAGTAAAGAAATGAACTGTAGTTTCACCCATTTATTAAAACAAGTGTGACCTTCAATAACACCAACTGCTATACAGAGGAAGCCATGCTGTAGCCTTAAATGGATCGCATGACTTCCCATACAAAACATGAACATGGGGCAAACACGATCTGAAGTCAGAGGTTTTCAGTATTCAGTGTGTCCATTTGTTTGATTTGTCTATTTCCTTTCCTCAGTAATGGCTTTTTGACAGCTACACATCCTTTCAGATCCACAGCATTGAGTTGTACAGTAGAAGTATGAATAGAAACACCTATTGACTTTTTTCACATCTGAAGCAAAAGTGGAACCTGAATTGTATTTTCTCTCTCTAACATGAAAGCTTTAAAGAGCCCATACTTTGCATTTTATTCTTCCCCCTGAACTCAACCTTGATGCGGTCTGATGTATCGAAAATAAATTCATTTTTATATGATCATTTCCCAAACTTTCTTTAGCTCTTAGAATGAAACAGGCTGTTTTTTTATTACTGTTCCTATAAAGGGGACCTATTTTGCTTACTCTTAATGTTCCTTGTTTTATTTTGGGGTCTACTGGAATAGATTTACATGCATTAGTTTTCCCAAAACACAATATTTTCACTCTGTCTGAAACGCTCTATTAGAGCTTCTGTTTCTTTAAGCCCCGCCTCACAATGTTCTGACTGGTCAAACACCAGACCAGTATCCTGCTAACGCCCCCAAAAACGCTATGGCTGATTGCCTTCTGTTGTGTCTCAATCAAAAAGCAATCCGAGCTGAAACACTCTACATACACTGGAATGGAACGGAATGGATGCAGCAACTCGACTTGTGGACCGAAGATGTCTGGAGGGATGCTAAGCCAGGATGCAGGATCTTGGGGGCAAATGGCCCTCTCCACCACATCACGTAAATGCATGACAAGGCTCATGGCCCGATGAAGGTCCCATAATTGTGGGGGTACATGAAGTTCATGAGGAGCTGCAAATAGTCAGCAAGCAGTGAAAGGTAGCCAGCACTGGTCACTGACATGTTTAGGCGGACCAATGGACCTAACCCATACCATGAAAACACCCCACACAAGTATGGAGCTACCACCAGCCTGCACAGTGCCTTGTTGACAGCTATATGGGGTCTGCGCCACACAATTTTGGTTAATCCAGCTTTGTTCATTATTTCTTATTTGTGCAAGTGGATTATTCTATCTAATATCTGAAGAAATACCTCATGAAAAAAGGAACAACTTGTACTGGTTAATAACTTGTTTCTGCCTTTCCTTTAGTATGCTATGTAGCTTGCTGTGCATGTATACAATCTGCACAGTTATAAAGTTCTGCCTGAAATGCCTCGCTGGAATTCACATAAGCAACATCATCTTGTAGCACCATCTTATTGGCTGCCTATTGGCAAGCTTGGCACACCCTGTCACAACACACAGGGAGCTAAAACAGTAAACACTGGCCAGTCTGAAATGTGCTGCTGTAGTTTAGCTTGCGAAGGTGGTTCTACCAACTGTTCTACTTGACTTTCAGGTATCGGACTCTGGCTCAAAGTGATACAGCAGAACAAATCCCATTGTAAGAATAGCCACAACGGTGTGGGGGGTTGTAGCAGGACGCTGCTCTGGCAATTCACAAATCAGAACAGAGTGGACAAGCACACTCAGCTCATCAGGAGGCGGAGCTTAAAGACAGAGGATCTCTAAGAGAGTGGTTTAAACAGAGGGTTAATAGGGATGCACAGTATGAGAAAAATATTGAAGCATGTAAATCTAATCTAGTAGAACCCAGACATACAATTATCAGTACTGAAAATCAGCACAGTGGGTTGCCTTCAATGGCTGTTTTGACTGGAAATGACATAAATGAGGGGTAGTCTCTGACTTTTACACAGAAGTGCAGCCACAGCCCTAATGACTTTTTAATCAAGTAATTGAGTTTGATTGAAAGGCTGTGACAGCTCTATGCACCGTAAAAAAGCCTGTTGCCAAAATGTATCTTTAAAAAGCAGTGACGTCCTTCAACAGCAGAGTAAAAGGAATCAGCAGAAGGTATAATTGTTTGAGTCCATTATTCAAGCAACAGTTATATATAAATAACTGTTGGACGCAGCACTAGTTCTTAGGTGGATGGATAAGAGGAAAGGGGGTGTGGGGAGGTGGGGGAGTGGTGTGGCAGCGGTGTGGCTTAGTCAAGCAAAGTAAACAAGCCAAACAGAAATATCACATCAGCACCAAACACACACACACACACACACACACACACACACACACACACACACACACACACACACACAAAAAACAGTATGAAACCACCTCTACCGCTGTGAGTCTGCCTGACAACAACCCCTGCAGCCTGACCTACAAATCTGACAACTCTCTCTTCCTCCGGAGCCGCACAGGGGAGCTTAAAACCAGCCGATTCCCCATTGTGTACTCGCAGACCCACTTTAAAACACAATTAGCCTAGCCAGGCACTCCGGCTCGAGCTGGCGAGGCAGGCAGGCAGGCAGACGCGCCAGCATTTCAAAACTGCTGTCTTGCCTTTCATGCCCTTCCATTTAGCTTTTAAAACCAAAGAGCTCTTTCTCTCACTCCCCCCTTCCTCTCTCTGTCTCCTTGCCTCTCCCTCTGCCAGCTATGGCTCCTCTTCCCTGCTAAGTGAATTCGGTGTGGGGTATGTTGCTGCCTGAGTGAGCACAGCTATCTCCAGAGAGGGCACATTAATAGAAACTCAAGAGGAGAGGCTCTCCCCTGGAAGCACACCTCACTAACATCCATTAACATTGCGGTTATGAGATCACGATGAGGGAATGTCAGATTTATCCACAGCAGATGGTAATCTCATATTTCAACCTGCTCGTTTCATAACATCTTCATCGTTCCTCGAGACAGTGCTTCCCAAATTCCAGTCCCAGGGACTACACATGCTATTAGTTTGCTGTGGCTTAACACGCCTGACTCAGCAATAGAAAACTGCTAATCACCTGATGAGATGAATCAGGTACAAGGAAAATCTCAGAGTTGTTTAACACATTTATCAAACCATGCTGCAAACAGGCAAAACTGTTACACTATTGAATTCGATGTAGTTTTTAGTTGTTAGTCTGATATATTCATTTTATTAGTATTAGTTAGGTCTTTAATGTACAATTCTGTCTGTATGCATTTGACACTTTAAGTAATACAGTGAAGTTCAAGACACCAACTTCTTATTTGGCACATTTGTCAACTGGTCAGTGGTCTTTCCAGTAGTGGTCATTCATTTATGGTGGACTTAGTCAGGCATGAGAATAATACATTTATGACGGTTATAACAGTTCATAAAACAAAAGCACTCATTACTTCATGACTAATACCTAATAATTCTATCCTGCAATATAAGTAATAAAATACAAATGTTGAAACTTCTCCGATACTTTATTACAGAGACATAAAGTTCCATATTTGTGCCAATGCATGTATCATGTCTTGGTAGTTAAACACATCTGCAATCAAAGAATAATCCCTGACGAGCATTAAATACTTCAAAACTAAAGTTTACTGTTTGTATCAGTCATTGTAAAGGGGACTTATCATGCTCATTTCAGTGTTTCTATTTTTATTTGGAGGTCTACTAAAGTAGATTCTAAAGCTCCTGTGTCTTTAAGCTCCACCTCCCAATTTGGCCAGTGTGCTAACTGGTCAGCTCTCACACTCTGTTCTGACTGGTCAACAGCCTGAGCATCATCCTGCTACAAGGTCCGACTTCTACATCACTGTGGCTATTTCTACAATGGCATTGATTCTGCCATAACAGTCTGATCCTAAAAGCATAATAGACCCTTTAAATGCAAAAATGAAAGTCCTGCCAGCTCTTCTAAAAGCCTCTATTATTTCCGTAGCTAACGCAGATACTTCTACATACTGATGAAGAAACTTTTTGCACCTTATCTGCTGGACACTAGACATTATTTCCTGAAAGTACCAAGCGTTTCTGAGAATGCCAGTCTGGTAGCCTTTCCTGATTTCACATGGATCATCCAGTTGGTCTGGAAAACTGACATCACACTGACGACAAATTGGTGGTGACAGCTGGACACGGTATTACTTATGCTTCATTTAAAGGTTAGGCAATAGTCAAGCCTCTGGTGATTTGCTTCTTTAGTGAAAACAGGGATTCTTCCTTAAATCCCCAACTGGGAATTACCAAAACAGTGCTACCACTTCTAGCTACGCTATCTGAGCTTAAAGGCAGTAAAAAACTCTCATAGTCTTGTTGTGTAAAAGCCTGATGTTGTGTAGCTCCAAAGCCCTGGCAGATGCAGCTTTTGGAAAGCGGGACTCCAGACGGTTAATTTCGGAGACGTAGACTTCTTCCTTAGTCGAGGATCTCATGGTTAACTGTATCTAATTAAAAAGGTGTGATGTTCTACTATCAAGCTATAAATAAACAGCTGCTAAAAAGAGCCCATGCCTTGCTTCAGAGAAAAGCAGCCAAGCTTTTCCTTCATGCAACACTTCCAAGCTGCAGCACACCCCGCACTTGGATTATACCAAAAATAGCTGTCACATAGTGGATAACAAAAAGGTGACAGGTAAGACAAGCCCATTCCTTATAAATTTAAAAATATGCATCAGTTTTTTTGGACTGAAATCCTGCAGATGTGAGAGGAGTTTGGTCCTTTTAACTATCACGAACACTAAAATAAGAACTCTGCTTTGATTTTTGCATGATTAAAAATGGTACCACATCAATGCAATTCCTGTGTAAAGAACTAAACTGAAAGGCATCAATTTGAGCTGGAATCTGACACATTTTAAACATGAGCCATTTTTTCAGTGTACCTTAAAGTAACTATTTACTCCTGTAGGGCTATGTGTTGTGGATCATGCCTAATAAAACTGGGCTTATATGTGGGAGGTAGTAAACTGGACTCATCATCAGTGGCTTAGACATAACCAAGAATGCTGTATATGAGTGGTTGTCAGTCCTGGTCCTGGAGTCCTATTGGCCTGCATGCTGTAGCGCTCTTTCTCTCTAACATACCTAGGCTAAATCTCAAAAGGCTACCTACTCCCTACATGCACTATTTGAGTTATGAAATATTGCCTTCCGCACCCAAAAAGTGAACTGAACTTCCTGTAGAGAACTATGTACAACTATGTCTCAAATGCCTCTCTTCTAGTCATATTATACACTGCTGCAGCACTAAAGCCATTTTTAAGACTTACCTAGTCTACCATGCAGGGAGCAGGGAGCCATTTCAGATTCAGATCTACTTAATCTCAAGATGGGATTGTTAATTAGTTTACTAGTTGAAGCCAGTAGGGAGAACTCTAAGATATAGAGGGCGGTGCTAAGCCAGAACCAGGATTAAGAAAGACTGCTGTAGATGCATCTGATTTGAACACCAGTTTCTGTGGAGGGATTATCTGGGATTTTTTCAGATCCTAGATCAGTGCTTTCTGCTTGAAGATGCAGAGGCAAATTTGACAAAAGAAGCACTTTACAAATTATAGATGTCATATTCAATGCTTTTGGGTTTTATATGTAATATTGATCATGGTAAAATAGTGGCAAATCTAAGAAAATGTTTTCTTTGGGGGACTATTTTGCCTCGCAACATCATGCATGAATCTCTCTGCCATTAATGCAGTTTAGAAAAAACATACTTTAAAGGGGGGGTTTCACTGATTCTCCAAAATGACTGCATAATACAGAGGTTGAGATAGATATAGATTTCAAAATGATTAAAAGTGCGTTTATATGTAGAGACACTTACCAACTCACGATTTCTTTGCAGCGGTGCTGATGGGAACCAGGGGTCTCAATGTCTACAACACAAACACAGGCAATTTATTTACTATCCAAGACTCCTCTTGAGTTTTTATATGTAATGTTGATGTGGGACTAATAGAAAAATAGCGAAACATTTGAAATAACTCAATAATTTTGTGTTAATAAAAGGATTATTTTGCCTTACAACACCTTTCACGTATCCCTCCACAAAAATAGAGCAAAATACATTAATAAACATGTTTTAGGCCAAAACTTTCTCAAAAAACTACTGTAGGGGAACATATCAGACATCAGGTAGCATACTCATAACCACTGCATGTATTAACTTTCCATGAGGGAGCTTTTAAAGGTGGACATCAGGTTCCTATCACCACCACTGTGAACAATTCAGGCTCAGTAAGTTTCTGTAGAGCTGTTGTTTTCATATTGATCATTAAATTATGTCCATTATACGACTAAGAAATGTATTGGATGTGTGGTTCCTATTACCACCACTGTAATTAATTCAGAGTTTCTTTATAACGGCATTTTGCATTAAATCAAACCAAATGATTTCTGCTGACATCCTAACAATTCAATTACTGAAAAATGAAGGGAAAAACACTGGAATTCCCTTTGAGTCCAACTGTTCAATTCAATACTCAATAGCAGGGATACTATAATACCATCTTAATAAGGCAGCCTGTACTGGATGAATGGTCTTTCCCAGTTACCTGCCTGATGTTGACCTGGAGTGATGGGTCTGTTTCCTGATAACAAGTGCAACTACTAATTCTATCGATCTTGAACGTGCGCACTGTTCACATGCCCACATCCCTACCCCATTATCCTGAACACCCTCGCTGCTGCACTCCAGCTTTCTCCTCATTTCCAAAAATCGACATTTGGCGAAGACAAAATCGCAGCGTGCATTCCACACGGACTACGCAGTGTCCTAAAAAGCGCCCAACTATAAACTCCTCTCTCAGCCCTTCCCCGCCGATAACGGCCTGTTAAACCTGGCTGATTGTGAGAAGTGCATTCTTACAGTTTAAAAAAAGAGCCAAACGACGCGAATCCACACATGACAGCTCGCCGACCTGCCAGACCGATCCAGCACGCCTCACCTCAACGACGGGACCCCGTTTCACGATCCTGTGCGAACTGGTTAGAGCCGAAAACATTAGTGGTTAATGACGCAGCCTAATAAAGCGCTGCTGTGATGCAGGTTAGCGCGCTCACGGCTCTGACTTAGGAGCCGCACCTCGCTCCACTGGAAGAAGATGCGTGTAGATCCCAGGATTCCTCCCCTTCAGGCGCCCAGGAGCGCTGCAGATTCTAAAACCGCCTCGTCCATGCGAAGAGTCTTTAACCATTATCCGCCAATGACAACAGTCCGACTTTCTTATTTCTGGTCGCCTAACTGTGAAAAGCCAAACCGAAGTACACACGCAGCGGTAACTTTCCGCGTAGCTAGAGCTCGCTGAAAATCCCAAACAGCTGGCTTTAACATCAGCGCCACCCGAACATTAAAGTTGCAGCCCGATATTCCGCGAGCTGCCCTGTTCGGTGTGAAACGGTCAGCGATACCGCATCCTAACGACTCAAGTTCTTTACCTTGACCTGCCCGTCTGTCCAGTCCGGTCCGGTCCGGTCCGGTCCAGTCCAGCAGATGTCGCCTCTGTCGCACTCGTTTTATTTTTGTGCTGTGAGGGAAAATATCGTCTAAAATCGCGAGATTCTCACAAGCGTTCCTCTTCCAGCCGCTAGATTCCAGGAGGCAGGTGATGCTCCTTCCGCTTTTCCAGATCCACTGACCGCAGATACAGCGGGACACCTGCTCTCGTGCTCACCACATCCAGTGGCAGCACTTAGGTGTTATTTGCTATATCAAATATGATCACGTTTTTTTGATTGATGTGGCATCATGATTGTGGGCGTGGCTGCATTTATAATACCAAATGAAGAAAGTATGATGGCAGAAAAAATACTATTCTGTTTTGTTGTAATGTAACTCTCTGCTTTTGGGTTTAAAATGAGGAGAAATATTAAAAAATAATAACCAGCATGTGCGGAATCACCTTCTAGTAATGACTAATGGCAGAGCAGGTGGTCCCCTAATGACTCTACTCACACAAGGTAACACCCATAGCTCGTATGGAGTACTGTGCTATACAGACCACCCTTCATTCGTTTAATAAAACGGCCATTAAAGCAACACTATGTAGGATATGGGGATTTGGAGACCCTCTGGTGGAAGTTTGCAATTGCATGCAATGTGCTGAAGAACATTTAGGCTGCGTCTCAGTTGCATACTACATACTAATACTACATAGAGGCTGTATTCAAAATGGCATACTACATACTACTCAGTTACTAAAAGTGCCTACAAGAAGTATGTTGTGTGCAGTATGTGACTAAATTGAAAATCTTTAGTGCCCCTGGATGGTGTACTACTCAGTCAGAGTTTCTGGTATACAGGGGGAGCTATTTTCATGGTGTACTGCATCCCATTATGCTCGATTGTAATGGGGTATGTTTTCATCAGAATGAGCCACAAAAGGTTAAAACATACAGGTCTGAAATTTAATAAAATATGAACTCGCTTTAAAGGTTCAGTTTTAAAGCGAAATACTTATTTCAAGTGAACTGACCAGCATTAGCAGCTGCTAGCTCTAAACAGTGGATACAGTAATAACAGCTCTGAGGTAAATGTGGTCATGTGAATATATTAGTATACTACATTGTGTATCAACACTTGTTAGTGTCCTGCATACTACACACAGGAGGCAGTATGCAGGACATACTACTGTAGTAATCTGTGTGTAGTATAGTAGTGTCCCATTTTCAATACAGCCAGTGTGTTATGTACTAATCCTAATAGTATGAGTTTGGCAGGCTAGCACACAAAATATTAGCATACTACATCATTTCCTACTTACAGAATTCTCAGAATTTCCAGACGTGAGAAGCTTCCTCCCTTTCTGTTTCCCACTGCATTGTGGGACAAGAGTGTCCATTGTTACCATACGACTGATTTTAAGTGAGCATTGTGGATTTTTGAGTACACTCGACTGTGATTTAGTATTAGTATTAAGTACGCAATTGGTGCCCAGCCTTATTAAGGTCAGTTATGCCTTGGACCGCCATGAGCGTAGACACCTTGCAAGTGACTGGTTTTAAAGTCCCAGCAAACATTATTTTATATTAAAGATATTTGTATGATAGTATGTTTGTGTGATACTCGGGTGTTACATTAAACATTCAGCTTACAGTAAATCCAGCGCTTATACATAAAGGCGTATGACGTGGTCCGAAAAACTTCTGTCAACTCTATCCCAGTACCTCTGACTATTAAATTATTATTTTAGACTTTACAGTTTGCAGTGTCTTACATCAGCCAATGTGCACCATACTTCAGTGTGTTCCTTATTCTCCATTTTACAATGACACTTCTTTCAGATTTAACAAAAATATTACATAGTGCTGCTTATTTAAAGTTATTCATTTGTAAGCAGATGTTTCTGAGGAGATTAGATGTAAGACAGTCCATTTTCACAAGGGAAAGGAAAGTTGAAGGAAGATAGCTGGACAGACAAGATGTTCCAAATCGGAGATAAAAAAATAATGAAACCAATGAAACTATACAGTCCTTATCATCACTGAATTTGGGGTACTTGGATTGTAAACAGCAGAAAATGCAACCAACTTCTACAACTAAACTATGGAGGTCTGGAGAAACATCCTTGCAGATTTCTTCAAAAAGCATACAGAAAATTGAATATAAAAATAATGCAAGTTGAATAAAGACAAGGGGTGGACAGTCTGAATGTGGAATATTCATTTTATGAGCAGAAAAGGCAGTAACTTTTAGGAACGCTTAGGAAACTAAATAAATGAAGGGTGATCTCCCATTTTTGCACACCATTAGCAAGGCCCAACTTTAGTAGTAGCAAGTAAACAGTATGACATTAATATTTGTTTAAACGCTGGCAAGGCAAAATTCATACAGTGGGCCCATAAGATCCTAGTTACACCACTGGTCCTAATGATAATGTGGAAGCAGCACTCTCATCTCTATAACTGCCCCACTCAAGCTAAATGCCTCCCATAAGAGATAAGGTAAGATGAGGGACATTTAAGCACAGAAATTTAGATTGGGCACTAAATTAAATGACACATACACTTGCGGATGAGGGGTTTTATGGGACTATTCTAATGTTTGCCAAAAAGCGTCCTACTTTCCTTGAAACCACCTCAGTTCGTGCAGAAACTCTCAACTGAATGACTGAAGCCCAAACAAGCTTCTTGTCAAGCAGTTAGTGGGACGAGCGCCATTTCCTGTAGAGCTTTCCACATGGGCTTCTGTCCCACTATTTGATTTTGATAGTTTTGAGCACATTTAGACTGCCACACGTTCTGACAAAGAGAGTTCCACCATCTGTGCTTAGTATTCGATTCTTTGAAGAAGTAGGCAGTCTGAATTCTGCCTTTAACCCATTTACTTTCTCACACATCCTTGCTTTGTCTTTTAACGTTCCACTGGCTTGTTCTTTCTTACAAATGTGCTGGGCAAAGGGAAGCTTCGTCAGTTCTTTGCCATTATGAGGGTAAAATTTTTAATGAGAGGAAATGAGAAGAAGCTCATATAACATCATAGATAGCCACAGATCAACAATAATCTGAAAAGCTTTATTGATTTTTTACAAAGCATTGCAAGTATGGTAATTATATTCTTCAAGTGTTAATACATGTACAAAATGCATTGCACTGAGCAACATCTAGCGTTAAATACTACACAGTAACTGTACATCCACCTCACATTAGTTGCCATTTATTCATCCGACCACAATCATGCACTTCTGAGTTGGTGGCTGCACTGCTGTTTTTGTACCAATACAACCTTTCATCCTCACAGTACCATTCTAGCGTTATTGTACTCATACACAAGGTACCAGGAAACCTAATGACAGAACTACATATGAGGATCACAGCCACTATTATAAATATGTACAATAGGTTTAACTACTCAAGTCAGTCCAATTGACGCATCTTCAGATATATACGAGTTGTGTTAGGTCTTCAAACGCAGTGATTTGCCAAAGGGTTGAAGTACAAATGTCCTTACTTTTTGGTTCCATGTTCCATCAGTTCTTTTTATGAAGAAGCTTCCCTGAAGGAAGAAATGAACAAGTGTTATTGATTACAAAGCATGCACACTCCGTTAAGTTGGACTTAAGAAGACAGGCCCACATGGTTTCCCATTATTCTTAGAGAGTAAAGCGTATGTCTGTATGCTTCATATCATTTAGTCAGTGGGTGTACACAATAACATAAACCAACCACACAGAATACTCATATTCATTGCCCTCACTGGTATTTGAACCCACAACCTTCTGGTTGCTGGCTCCACTAAGATTGCTACTCAATTCATAGGCCAAACTCTGTCAATCAGTGGAAAAGGACCACCTTAGTACCACCACTGACCTGATGTTATTGGGTGGGGGATCATTCTCAATATAGCAATGACATCCAAATAGCTCTGGCAGCATGAGACACCTCATCATACTCACCTACCCTGTTGGTACACCTTGTGAGTGCTTGGTTTTAAAGTCCCAGGGAGCATTACGTTATTAAATATATATGAATGATAACATGATTGTATGCTACTTGGGTGTTATATTAACCAATCAGCCAAGTTTGAATAAATAAAACAGGGAAAATGAGTGACTTTACATAAGCAGGTTGTGTTGTAGACAATCCCCACGGTGATTCACTAAAATCATTATCCAGCTCTTATGTGGTGACATCTCTTTCACTTTCCTGCCAGATGTGCATCTAGGGAATGCTGGCCAGTAGAGCGAGGAGACAGATATATAGACAGTTGGACAGACTGATGAGCTCGCTTTAGAGCTGAAGTTTACTAGGATTTTGACAAAATTCAGACATTAGAAAATTATTCTTAAGACAATGTACATATACATTGTGTGCCCACTTGCTTTGAAGGTAAATACAGGATTCTCAGGGGCCTTATAATACTGTTAGAGACCGTAGCTCATCTTTTTCCATGCACGCAATTTGTCTCCAGCCTCCAGTGGTTGGTTTTTGACCATAGGGCCGCATTTGGATAGATGTTTCAGGCTGGCAGACCAATGTTAACCTAGGAGTGACACTGGGGTTGGTTAAACTACAATCATAGGAATGTCCCACGCACTAATATGCTAGTACTCTGTCAGTGTAATTGCTGTGGTAGGCATAGTCCACCACATAAAAATAATATCTCATCAATGTTTAAACATTCTGATGATAGATGGGGTACAGGGCACCCAATGAAATGTACAGCAAAAGATGAGCTACTATAGATGAAACCTATAAAATGCTAATATAAAGTAGGTATACCCGATGCAATTGCCAATGAGTAAGAGTATACCATATGGTATTTCTGCTGTTTTATACATGCCCTGCATGTAACACATTCTGTCTTGCTTTTAAATTAACTTTAAAGTGGTTCCAAATATGAGGAGAACTGCTAAACTTACCTAGTCCTTTCAGAAACTTGTTCACTCCACTCTGCTCTGTGTCTGGCAACTCCTCCAGGTACTGCTCTACTCTCAACTCAAACAGACCTGCAACAATACAACCACACTTCAAACATTTTAGAATTAGGCACTGGGTGACTGAAGCTATTTGTCATAACCTCACAGTGGCACCCTGATCACCAACAGATGGCAGCATAGAGCTGGATTTAAACTTGCCCCTCCACTCTTTTCAATTACAAATAGAGCGGGTTATATAAAGCCTGCAGCCAACAGGACATGATGTTTTGGTGGTCAATGACCCAATATAGCAACCCGACATACAATTCCCTTTACCTTTGGCCCTGCACTTCCTCAGCTCTCGGTCCTGAATGAACCCAGCAAACATCTGCGATTCCATGAAGACACCCAGGAAGCGGCGGATGCTTTTAGAGGCCACGGACTTGCGGAAGGCTTCACGCTGGAAAATGCGCTCCCCTCTCTCACCCTGGGTCAGGAACAGAGAGTAGTGGCCGATGGTCTCCAAGAAGAAGCGGATGAAGGCCTCCGATACTACACTGTTCAAGGAGTTGCACTCTGTGGAATTGGAGAAAGAGGCACCACCGATGTTCATTATTCAAATGACTAACAGGAAATTAAGGCTAGGCGATGATTTTTAGATAGATAAGCCTTTTTTAATCATCATGTTAGACAATGTTATCATTCATATTCAAAAAAGGGATGCTCATGAAAACCCACAGTTTATCATTCATTTTTATCATTCATATTTTAAAAAAGGCATTCTAATAAAAGACTAGTATGTAAGAGTAATTTGGAATCTTTCAATTTTGTGCTTTACACTGTAACATTTCTGTTGTAATTTATCTTTTAATTACGTTTGTGTGTGCAATTAAGCAGCAAACACAGTGTTTTGATGCAAAAATGCAGCGATATTATTATGATAATATAATCAAATCATCCACACCTACAGAAAATCAAGAAACAAACACTAAAACACTATTTTACCAATTATATACATTTTTAAGTGCTTAGCATTATATCACTTTATTAACACATAAACTGACTGGTAAACAAGATGGATGCTAGTATTCTATTATATTCACATCTCTCATCATTCGTTTTATTAAGTTCCACCTCTTCAAGATGACACAATGAGGTTGCAGCAATAACCTGTCACTGTCAGCTAATAGCTCAGCCGCCCACACAGAACACTCTCAGTCTCAAGCTAACCAGATGATACTGGTTTGATGCATCATGTCAATCTCTTTACCATCATCTGACTCGCTGTCAGAGTCTTGATTGATGATGTCGTTCCTCTGCTCCAGGGCCTGCTCCAGAGCAGCTTGTAGCTTGCGTGGTAAGAGGGAGGCCTCGTCGTCCAGCTGCACAGTTACACAGTTACAGCAGTGTCATTTATTAGCAACATTTGTCTGCATAAATTCTTCTTAACAACACTAAATCTGACAAGATCCACTTGTTTGCATTTCATTGGCTCTTAAGTAAGTTCACACAAAAAATGCAAATGGTGCTAACAATGAAAGTTCATAGGGGCTGGCCAGCATTCAACAAATAAGCTCATGCTAACTGTTTCCCATTAACTTTGATTTATCGCTAGCCATCATTAGCATAAACTTTGTGTATGTAAGGAAGTCATTCATTTTTGTAGGCTGTTCTTTAAGTACAGGTGCTGAAGTAGTATTTCTATAGCAGTATTTTGATAGACGTACCTGTCTAATGAACTTATCTGTTCCTAGATCAACCATCAGGGCCTGAAATGAGAAAAGAACAATTAGCATAAGACCATCATTCTGTTTTAATCACATGGCATTCATTTGTCGTGGGAACTGCGCTAAGTCACAACATCTCCAGATGCTGATCCACAACAGATGTTGCTTGACAACCAATTAAAGCAGCAGAGCTAAGTATGACGAGCATCTTAAAGTGCTGCTTGTACGTACATGCTCACCAAATAAGGTCAGCCTTAATGGATTTTACAAAAGCGTTCGTGACCAAGTAGCAGTAACAGGGTTTGACGCCTCTTCCTACACAACTGTTCACTGAGTGTGTAAGGCTCAGTAAGGAGCAGTCCTGAAGCCTGTGGCCGGCCTGGCACTGCCCCTCAGGCATCTGGGAGCAATGCTCACAAATATGGAGTCGGGGGGGTGGGGGATGAAGACAGGCTGCCAGAAACACAAAGCTGGAGCTTAAGGAGCTGACGCCAATTTAAAGACTCATACACAGGAGTTGGCCCTTGTTCTGGGCATAGCGTTCCATGTGTGATGCTTTCTCACTCGCTTCCTGGAAGCTGGGAAAGATTAATCTGGCCCGGCTCCCTTTCATTTCTTGGTATATGAGCTCAACGCAGCAGGTCAACGACCAGCCAGTTTACTTAAGTAACGGGTCTATGGAAGAGACAACAGCAGTGAGGGATGTTAAAAAAATGTAACAGTTTGGGTGATCAAAATAAGGTTACGATCAGAGAAACCTCACATTAAATGGTAACGGATGGGGAGCCACTTAGAAAAAGTGTGAAATCATTTCTTTTCTCTGTAAAATGGAAGAATATGTTAGAACATGCCTGTAAGGACATGAATGGGCTTAAGTGTGGGTGTGTTTGTGTGAACTTCCACATCATACTTTTTTGTGTTGACGTGGCCTGCTGTGTGCGTAAATGTAGGGACTGTTTGGATGAGCAATAGTCAAGTAGAATTACAGAAGAAAACAACTGTCTATCTGCTAGGAGCAGATAAATAGCCTGCTGAATGGGTGTAACTACTCTCTGCTCAGCTTTCTCAGTCCCAGTGGTGATGAATCACTGTTCTCTCTCTAAAGCTCATCAGATAAACCTCAATCTGGCCTGGACTGATATGGGCACATTATTGCAAATTGTACCAAGAAACCTCAGACAAAAAGTAACTCATTGTAGCAAGTGACAAGATGAGGGCTGTCACAAAAAAACTTTGTATTGAAGTATTGACTAAAAACTTCTTAACACATTACTAATGGTTCAGTCAGGTTTAATCATGACAATGCAATATTTACATTCTTATCCCGGTCTCTTACATGGTGTTTTAAGCTAATTTAAAGGATTCCTGTTTCTTTCACCCAATGAAGTATTTTTGAAATGTTTAAAAGCTATACATATTTGTTTTTATTGTTTTGCATTTTTATAGCCTCTGATTTTTTGATTAATCATCAAAACATTTGCTTGGCTACTTGATGACTAATGTAATTGAAAATGACAGACAAAATAAACAGCTGAATTAATAATATAATTCATAATCACAGCCTTAGACAAAATTAACAACTGAATTGCTGATGCAGATGATAAGGACAGCCTTAGATAAAGTTAATGTTTTTGCTATCACAGGACAAATAGGAAGTGGACAGGCTCCCCTTAAACTGGCTCTCATTAAACCAGCCATAAACATAAACTCTCCAGTATGCTCCCTGTACATCCACCCCCAAATTCCTCTAATCTGTGCTCCTTCACCATTCAAAGTACAATTGATAACACAAATAAAACAATCTAGCCTGTGAATTGCTATAGTTAGCCATCTGAACTATTTATTTGTCCCTTGTAAGGTAATGTTTATATGCTTTTTGTGTTACACACATTAATTACAGGCTTGTTGTTAGCTGGACAGTGTTGACAAATGCACCACGCACTTCCCTAGTTTCAGCTTTGCTTTCGCAATATATTGGGTTGGTTTAGGACTGTGTCCAAATCCACACACTGCCACACTACACCTACTAAGTTACTGAAAGCATTGATAATGTTGGTGTACTGTTTAGACACACTATTTAGTATGATAATATATGGTTTTGGATGCAGTCATAAAGCTCTTACTCAGTTTGTCCAATCTCTTATAAGGTCTCAAAGTTCATTATGGTGGTACCCCTCAAAGATTCTCACTACAAGATCAAGTCTGGCCCAGTGAGACTACTTGTATGCATGCTTACATTTTATAAGGTGTAGGAAAGATGAGTATTACCTCCTCCACTGGCAGTTCCTTGAGTTTGGGCAGCGAACTGGACAGGATACCCACTAGGAAAGGCGTGGGGCAGCAGACGATATCCACCATGGAGGTGGGCAGCACAGGGATGAAGGTATGCTGCCAGGAGAAGGGATATAGCAGGGCCACCACTGCATGCACACAGCTGGAAAGGGTGCTGCAAAAAGACAAAAACACACTCGCTACCGTCACCTGGCCATGATAAACAAAAACTTGCAGCTAAATCATGCGCACCTCCTTGGCAAATCCAGTTATGGACGCTGCTGTGGAAATAAACGATGGCAAGCCCAGATTTTTCCAGTTTATCCTGGCTTTACAGAAGAGAGTGGAATCTGTAATTACTTGAGTATGCAAGAAAATAACCAGTGGCAGGCTCATTAGACTTTGAAGACGTGTCGTTTAAATGCAGACTTGTGCACATAAACCAATTGGATTTATCAGTTCCATAAGTGAGGGGGAGTAAGTCTATTTGCACCACTGAGAGCAATCACAGGTCAAATGTATTCCATGACAGTCACTTTAATATCACAGTGTGGGAGTAGTTTAGTTAATATCTCCTAGGATACGTTCCTCTTGAGGCCATGATAATCAGTCAAGGCCACAGACATGGTAAAATCTAGCTGCAACAAGATGTGTTTTGTCGGAGACAAAAAAAGGAAAGCATATAAAAAACATCATGTGTTGCCACCGGAGCAAAAAGTTCAGAAGATCGTAAAAACAAACAGACAGCTTTTTGGGAGTAACAACTCAAATGCGTAAATGGTTTAGAATCTACATTCCCAGTTAGAGATGAAGCCATGATTTTCTCTACTCTGAAGCATCTATGAAGCAATAGATGATGTTATAAGAACAATGCTGGGAAAAAGACCTGTCCATCTTTTTTCCCTTTTTTCCTTGTTCTTAACAGTGGGATTAGCTTGCTTCTTTAACTGCAAAACTGGTCTGTTGTTATAAGGAATCAGAGTTGTCATTATTAATATGTTAGTAATTGTTTTTCATGAATAATGATGTAATCAGAGGCTATGGGCGCTGTAAAATGCAAAATGCGCTTTTGTTTGTCATGCATGCATTAGAGGGAGAGATACACCAAAATGTGGGATGATTGCACAAATGATGCACGACGGATTACAGAATTTGCGCATTTACTAACATGGCTGGCTTTGCACTGATTTTTGTCTGTCTGAAAGAATATTTACCAACTGGCATCTCTGTCACTGAGCTTTCATCTTCTATCTGGTCTGAAGCAAGCATGGGTGGGGTTATGCGCAGTTTGCATAATAATCTGAAATCTTAGTAAATTGAGCAATGAATTTAGGCACATATTGTGGTCACTTTTGCACTTTAAGTATATCTGGCCTTCTGTTTCTGGTTGTAGAAGTTCATCATGCAAAGTGCCAGCTAATCACTGCCATTTCATTGAGAAGGTACATTGAGTTTAATTGAGCATTTATAATAGCGCTGTTGTTTCAAGTGTGAAAATGGTCTGAAGGAATCTGTGAGATCTCACAGCTGGAGCTAAACACCAAAGTCACAAATAGCATGCTGTCCTTCTCACGGTCCGTGGGTTGTTGACAGTGGCTGACCCTCTCTCCCTCTGTCCCGCAATGCCACACAAGCCCGTGTGTACAGAGGCAGAGAAAATAAACCAGCAGAACCGAACCGGCTCCAGCTGTAAATTAGAAGGAATTAGACCGAGAGCAATGATCGTAAGTGGTATGTAAACATCATACCGGAGATAAAAAGGGCCAACTACAGTTACATTTTCACACTAAAGCACAGCATATGCTCACAGTAAAGAATCGCATATGCTTCTTTTGAAACAAGACACCATGCAGCAAGTGCTTCTCTTAACCCCAGTGCAAATTAACCACACTCTACTAGCCTCTTGGCCAAATAAACATTTTAATGAAATCAAACACTACATTTCACAATTTGTGGATAATAGAGCAATATATATCATCAGTTGAGCGATGAAATCAGCTGACACAATATTTATATTCTTATCATTTGTGATATTTTATTAAGACTATCTGATTTTCTTGATTACTTGAGTTTACAATTTTTTTTTTTTGCAATCATGTCAGTCAGCAAAGTCAAAATAACTACACAGTATTTGCACTTCTGTACATTTTTATGCACAATGGCTTATTTTCTGAATTTAACACATCTAAAAAAAATCCCCATGAAAAGGATATGAGACATTTATTTTATTTATTATTTTTTCCAATATTTTAAACTCAGGAAATGCAATACTTGTTCTCTATAGAGAATATGTTACCTGTATTCTACCTAGAAAATCAACAAAACATGCCATTTGACATAAAAATGTTGGATGCTAAAAACATAAGCAGTTCTAAGAATTATGTACCTCTAATCTTAACTGTGGCAAGTTAGAACAGGGAAAGTACAGGAAAAGGTTATAAAAGCCTTGCCACAGGCAAGACAGGATCTAATAGCCTCTACCCAGGCTGTCTGTATGGCCAAGCCTCTGAGATATATATACTCCTGTGAGAAAAGAGCAAGCTGGAATATGAAACCAAGAAGATAGTTCAAGCAGTGCTTTTACTTTGTGTCAGGTTGTCAAAATGAAACTTTAATGAGCTAAAAAGCTATACCACTGGGGGTCATTCTAGATATAAAGACAGCTGGTATGTGTGAGTAAAAGAGTAACGTCAGCACAGGTATAGTAAGGCTTGGACTATTTATCCTGTGAAAACAACAATACCATAACCGGAGGTCTGTGATATGCAGTTTCATACCAAATAATTAGACATTTAAGGGGCTATCTATTCCACCACAACAGTGACACAGTTATGTGGCTTATGTAAGCTAGTTTACAAAAATACTAAAGAAAAAACATCCATCTCTTTATACTAGGATTGTTACAGTCAAATATAATAGGAATTGAGTAATCTACTAATTATTTTAAGGACTAAGTGAGTAATAAAAAACCCAAAGAACAAAAATGCAATATATAATAGGAACAATATATAAATTACATAGTCTTTGAAATTCCAATTATTACAGGCTTTAAGAAAAAGACATATTGTACACATTGTAGTCTTTGTTTCTCTGCACACTTTGTTGGCCCTCTTTTAGCCTGTTCTGCAATAGTCAGGACTCTCACATGACCACCACATAGCAGCTAATATGTGGGTGATGGGTCAGTGACCCTGACAGGGTGGTAGTGTGTGTTGCGCATTGGTGTGAGTGGATCAGACACAGCAGTGCTGCTGGAGTTTTTAAACACTATGTCCATCCATTGTCCACTCTATTACAACTTGTTCCTCCACCTTGTAGATGCGAAGGCAGAGACAATGGTTTATATGTTGCCGCACAGTTTGTTGATCATCCTCTAGAACTTCAGAAGTGATCACAGGACACACAGAGATTGTGTTTTTTATGGTTGCTGGACTATTCACAGTCCAGTAGTGACAGTAAGATGTTTAAAAACATGGTAGACCTTATGGAGACGATGGTGGATCAAACAGGTACGAGTGGCCAATAGAGTGGACAGTGAGTGGCAGTGGTGTGTATAAACTGCAGCACCATCACAGCAGCATAACACTGAACAGTGTTTTTTCTGATGGGAGACATTCCTACAGCACATGTTTGAAGCTCATTCCTAAGCTGCTCTTTCTACTGCTGTTGTTAAAAAATTTCTTTTAACAACAAACTTGAGCAAATCAAATGGATTATGTAATCAGTTGCACATCCCCTCACATCTCCTCACATCTCCGTCCACTTTGTACAATCCTTCCACAGTTTGCATGCTACACCCTCAAAGGCATATATGCATTTACTCAAGTGCATGAGTAAAAGAAGCATGTTCTGCATTTTACTATTTACAAGGCCCATAAGCTACATGTTTATTCTTACGCAGAAGAACTGTACACAACACACAGACACAATGTGACCGATTTATGCCTGTAACCGATGCAAAAGGCTTAGTACATCAAATTTTATGTCAAATAAACATGGGGCCCCCCGAGTGGTGCAACTGTCTTAGTATCAGCCCCATCATTCGCCCTACCATCTGTAGCCGGGAGTCCGAGAGAGCATAAATTACCCTGTTTCTGAGATCTGAAAATATATTAATATGTGTCAAAAGGCAGATGTCTTTTGAATCAAGTAACGAATTTTACTGAAGTAATTACAGCCTCACCAGCTGGCTTTCTCACACATCTTGTATATGTCACTGCTACATCCCCTCAAGTCCATTGAAGAATATTTGCAGCGGAAGAAGTTGTACAGGTGAGAAAGGATGGCTCCCCCTGGATCTAAATCCAAATGCTCCTATTTTATCTGCTAAACTCAACTGGGGAGAATTTTGACAGCAATGTTGCAATTTTTATAGGAGTAATGAGATTGTCAGCTGTTTGGCTTCTGGCTAAAGAGGCTTGTGAGTTCAGCTGTACCCTCTAAGAGCTATTAAGCATGTGTTTTCACATGCTGTTCCATGCTGATAAGTGCTAGAGAATAAATATCCTCTTAACATTATAAAGGCAGTAGCTACTATTGTGCAACAAGTTCTAGAACTAGAGAAAATAACTGGTAACTGTGCTGTAATCATTAGGTAACACTTAACAACAGCGTAATACTATAAGAAAGTGAAAATATACCATCCCTAGAAGTAAAATTCTTCCCATATTTCACCCATCTCTGTTTGTTTTTACACAGTAGTACTTCTACACAGTGAAATACAATTTTCGTCTTTTCTACTCCAAGTGAACACTTCTTGCTCAAAAGGCAACCACAATCTGCTGCTCATAATGAAACCGAGCCAGGGAAAGTCATTCAGACGTAGCACAGGCAGATCAAAACCAGCCAACACACTTAAGGTTAACCCTTTCCTGTCATCAAAAAACCACTCAAAACACAAAGAGAAGGAGCTGCATAAGCAATAATACTGGAGCAGTTATTTTAAGTGCGTCCAGTTAAGTAATTCCTGTATGACATTGTGGTCGATGGATTTACTGCATTGAGAACCCATGCTCTGTTTCCCGTGCAGGAGCTGACTCATCTGCTTGGCTGCGTTTCACTGTGTGGCTGGGCAGCTGATTTCTCCAAGCAATAACATGGCTGATGCAAAAGTTCAAGTGTTGAAGATACGCTGGGGAGAATTCCTGAGTGCTACAAGAAGCGGCTTTAGGTTCGCTGAAGTTTCACAATCCTTCATGGCCTACGAAGCATGGAAAGGGTTAAGACTCGGAGACAGCTTTTCCTAACATGGAATGAGTTTTCTTTCTGTCAGATCATAAGCAGTGAATATACATTACAGGCCACAGAGGCATACATCATGCACTGTTGGCAGGGAGTGCTGGGACTGGGTTATGGAGGGCTTTCCCATGGGGAACTGTGCCTATCTGGATGATGTGGGATAGAGAGAAAGAGAGACAGAAACAGGAGTGCATGACTGTGTACATACCCACCCAGGGACACGCAACCTACCTGTCCGCCTATCCTGTTTTGAACAGTGCCTAACCCATGGGTGTCAGAGTTTGAAAGATTGCAACTAGAGAGCTAGCTATTATGATAAAGGGGTGTGTGCTCAGGAGAGTAAGCCTTTTCAAAACCTAGACCCAAAGAACAGACTTTGAAAAAGGAATGTTCAGTTGTGAAGGAGATCCTGCTGCTTTTGTATTCCTTTTCCTACATCATGTTTTGCCATAGACATACATCATAATATGTCTAGATGGTGTAACTGACCTACACAGGTAAGATATTGGTTTCCAACCCATACTCACTGTTGGTAACTTGAGTGCAAATACCAGTAGAAAATTCTTAATAATAAAAAAAGAAAACACAACCCCTTCTGCATCAAAACTAGCCTCCAGTATCACAAAATGGCTTGTAGCGCAACATAACATAAAGCAAATCACAGTAGGTTGTGTGTTTACGCTAGCCATTACGTCAGCTATGTGTAAATACATTAATCAGCAAAAGACCCCTTCACTGGAGTAAAAACTCCTATTAAGTACAAGTTATTTGCTTTCCAGTATCATGGAGAAAAGCAGAAATGGAAAATTGCTAAACACATACTTTTCTGTATATACTATGTCAGCCCTTTCATTCAGTTCCAGTCGTTGGTTGCGGATTCACAATTCAAGTAATCATAAACACATTCACTGGTGTTGAGGTCTAACTGATTCATAAGGGATTAAGTATCCACGCAATTTCACCAGA
Source organism: Semaprochilodus insignis (assembly GCA_034552555.1). Lineage (NCBI taxonomy): Eukaryota > Metazoa > Chordata > Actinopteri > Characiformes > Prochilodontidae > Semaprochilodus > Semaprochilodus insignis. The sequence goes on from CM067489.1 coordinate 12,960,837, forward strand.
CAGCCTGGACAGACAACTCATAACCTGAACGTTCACATCAGCATTAAGATTGAAATGAAATAAGTCCAAACAATCAAAAAGGCTCCCACGAATAGTTTAGTAAAGTTGCCGCACAACAGAAAAACAGTGCTGCTTTGCAAGAAGTACTTCCAAGATATTTCATTTTCTCTCTCCTTCTGTTGAAGTTACCACCAAAAATGGGATTAAGGATAAGGGAACACTGCCAAGCCAAGAGGTGACATGGACCAATCAGCTATCTCCGGCAGAACTCTGGGTTTGGCAAATTACAGATGGTAGTTCACTCTGGAATTATTACTTAGTAGACTTAAAAAACTCCAGACATCGCAGATTCGTAATAACAGCATCTCTCCAGGTACAACTAATCCTGTTACAACAGAGCATAAGAAGCTGTTGTAATAGTAAGCAGCTGGCGTGCATGATGGTACATTACACATGACTTCAGACTTTGCAAGATCGCCTACATGACATCACAACCGCACCTACATCTATGTCAAGTTTAGAACCATCTTTAAATTGTGGTCTATTTGGTTTATCTGAATGCGTAAACTGTTTGAACAAGCATGTTTTGATACGCAGAATGCCTCTGTCAGTCACCCAGTGACATAGAGGTCACTTATCAGAGAGAAGCACATACACACACACATACACACAGGAAGTACATTCCTTCCCTTCACAGTCACTGCCTGCCCCAGGTTCCCCCTGCTGCTGTTTGTTTAAACTAGCCACTGATTTGTGGAGATTAGATTTTCACAAATAACCCGCTGCCTAATGTTCGCCGCAGCCCGCCCACAGGCTTCCGTGACTGAGCATGTCCATTTGGGGGAAGGGGGTTCACCGAAGCCCCTAGGGACCCTGCTCTCCATTTCATCCTCCATCCGCCCCTGCCCAGCGTTCTGGGACCTGCTGGGGACCGTGCCCCCTGGCTCTGCCCTGACCCACTTCCACATCCAGATCAACAAGCTACTCTTGGGAGTTTGGCCTGCGTTTGACTGGGGCAGCGGCGGGTGCGGTTCAGAGATGCCTCCCCTGATTAATATAGCAGTGGCCTCCATGGAGCAGCCATCAGGTCCTCGCTGCCCAGAACCACAGTGGAAAGCTGCTATTAGCCAGATGTTCTGGGTGGACACTGAGGAACTGACTAACTGGGTCGGGACACTGAAGTTGCCCACTTTATATTCAGATGAGACATGCAAACTTTGGTAGAATTATAGTACTGATGCTATGGCTGGTATTCCATTCACAAATCCAGCAGTCCTTGGGAACTATATTTGCCCCCTTCCTCTGAAACCAGTTCCTCCTTATTTTTAGATCAAGTCTAAAAAATGTCAGACTACACAAATGCAAACATCATTAAAAGAGTTATATTGCTGTGAGTGCATGGAAAAATGGATGTGACATTGAAATTCATTGTGGAAGGCCGTTATTGAGAACATCTGGCCTAAGCCTGCTGGCTGCTTGTCACAGTGGTCGGCATGTTTTTAGAAGCCCAGCTCCAGTGTGGAGGATTATTTGACCATGTTTGGTTTGAGAAGGGAAGATCTTCCAGAGGGGCAGGAGAGGCCATGCAAGTGTGTGAATTAATGCTACTTCCAGAATTGTCTTACTCTTTTCACAACTACAGCCATAAGGAAAGGCATAAATGTGGAATGGCAGAAAAGTCAACAATCAGCCACCATTAAGGTCTTAAGGTCAGTCCAAAAGTGTCTTACCTGAGCTTATCAGCCACAAAGATGACCCTGCGCTCCAGCAAGAGTGAGGCAAAGACTCGTACCACTTGTCTTACACTCAGACAACTGAAGAGGCTTTCAAAATCCACATGCTCCAGTCTGGAGTCCGTAGGCCTCCTTAACTCAATCACCTTTGAAAAGAACAGAGTGTAAAACAAAGCTTAATCCAGCATCTTTATGCGTACCAGTTTCATGTAAACGGCCCCTATCTAATTAAAATTTGTTATGGTATTCTGATACTTCAACACTGTTTTGGATCCTGGCTGCATAGATTTTATGAGGTTAAATAAAAATAAACCAGATGAACTATTTCCAAATCATTGTACTGTCACTTAAAAATATAACCCAATTATCACTGTATCGATGGAAAGGGTGCATTATGACAGAATTAAGACAAAATACACTACGCTAGTATTCTTGTTACTAGCTTCATGATTTGGACAAATACCATTTTAAAATTGTATTGCTACACTGTGCATTGGCACCACACAGGTGAAACAAAAATCTTGAATGGGAAAATTCTGAGGTGAATCTCTTTCAATCACCTGGGATTCTACACTGATTACTAATACAATGTGGTCTGAAGAGCAATCTACTGACCACACAGACGGTTGCACTTTAACTGTCTTTTGTTGAGCACATTGAGTAAACATCTACAATACAGGTTGCACCTTCCAATACATTAAACCACAACTGGACTGCATTAATTTTGTCCAGAAGTATTTATTTGAATGGCTTAATTCATTCAAACAACCAAAGAACACTTATGATTGGTCGGGATGCTAACAGCACACATTCAGTGACTGGTTACAGGCTCATTTGGAATTCTGCTAAGAATACTGAAAGCCACAGTACTGATTAAGATATCTTACCTCATTGCCTGCACCAGGCAGGAAGGTTTTAACTTTGATAGTTTTGCCAGGGGCTGGAAACGGAGACTCCATCAGACTACGCATGAAGGGGTAGACCAGTGCTGCCGAGACCCCTCTCCTCCTCTCCACTTCATCTAAGATCTGGGAAGAGGCACCAAAATAAACTAGGGGTGAGCGATATGGCAAAAATATAACATCATGGTACTTCTAGACATTTTCATTATATTTGTTGTCATTCTGCACTACTCATATTTTCCCTATGGTTTGACCATTTGAAATAACTGGTTTGTTAATGGGAATTGTATTGGAACACATATGAAACGTTTACTCAACCAACACAACAACACTGAGCTGCACTAAATAGTCACTCATTTAAGGCAGATGGAAAAAAATGTCAATTTCTGATCTTAAATTAACTGCCTGTAAATAATTTAATTGATATGATATGTAAAGAATGAGATCTCAGGAAATGAAAAAATAATTCAAATTTGTCTCACAAATTACCTTTTAGAACAAGCAAATGCATTAGGAGGAATAAAAATCAGACATCAGACGTGTTTTGTCTAGGGATGCCCCGAATGTTCGGCAACCTAAATAATTTGTGTGAACATTTTCGGTGGTCGGCTGAATAAGTGAAAAGGCTGAACAATAACAATAACGTTTTTAAATGATGCTGTTACTAGGGATTCACCAAAATGAAATGGTTTGGCGAAACCGAACAAAACGAAACATTTGGCCGAAGGCCGAATACCAAACAGTGTTTTTTTTTTTTAAATTTTGCCAGTTTTTCACCATTACATAAATTAAAAAGGCTAAACCCCAGAAAGCAAGCGGATATGAGCCACATCTGGCATATATATGTAAGGCCCATATATTTACAACAAGCATTTGGCCCACCTGTCTCAAAACAGATCTGGTCCACTTCTGCCAGAGATACGGCAGTGTTGCCGACTTTTGGCCAAGGCGTGGCCCTTATTTGTGTGCCTTTGCCCAAATTTTTTGTTTTGTTTGGTTTCAGCTTTGGCCCAAAAATTTCATTTCAGTGCACCCCTAGTTTTATCAATAGTTTTATCAACTCTCATTAAACAAAACAACAATCATTGTACTGTTTGGAATCATTATCATTCCAAACTGTGCTTTGAATGCTTACTCAGTCAAAACCCATAACTCCACTGTGGCACCAGATTTAAATGAGTTAAAAGGAACATCGATAAAGTCTCTGAATGTATTACAGGCAAGATATTCGGTTTGATAGGGTAACACAGGATTACCGTGACACAATTTGTCACCATAATGCTAGATATCTTCATGTCTAGCCGTAGTCAGGACACTTTGAGCAATAAAACATATGCAATTAATTACATTAAGACTTTATCATCATGGATAGGTCTATAGGCTTTGTATAGAGACTGATTGCTTTGTGTCATAATTTTGTTTTAGTTATGTGAACTGGTGACCTAACACAGTTGGACCATGTTTGGCATTCATTCTGGATTCAGGGTTTGATGAAAGATGTATCATTCCAGAATTTTTTTCTCAATCGAACTGGCATTTTCTATTAATGATTATGCTAACTGATGGTTGGCTGCAGTATAGTGTGCTTCTTGTTTTTAATCTTTCTCGGCTTTTCCCAGAATAATCATACAATCACCCTCAAACCCCCATGACAATGTGAAAGATGTGGAGTGATGGTTTCGCTTAAACTTTTCTGTATTCTACTGGAGATACATCTTCTTCTAAGAGAGAGGATTTATGAAGAAACAGATAGGACTCGGCACAAAGAATTCTCTGTTTTATGTTCACATGAGCAAGATGGAAGAGGAGGAAACAATTATACCAGGATAAGAGAGAAAGAGAGCAGCAGAGAGATAGAGAGAGATCAAAATAAGTTTATTCAGAGGAGAACTGGCTAAGCTCCAGCAGAATTCAGACCTGGGAGCTCCCATGTGAAAATCTGATATGCGGCCATACATGTCTCTATATGTAACAGAGGTAGTTTTATATGTCAAATAGTACAAAAGGTTATTAATAACAAGTTATTATTTATGGGATATATTTTGAAGGTCACTTGCATAAGACCTGGTAGACTGTGCAAGACCTGGTAGACCACCAAAACTTTCACCATGAGATAAACAGTACTTAATGCTTTAATCGTTGATTGATAGGAGAAAAAAGATCCACACAATCCATGTCCATCTTCCCACTCAGTGCTATGGGAATTGAAAAAAAGGTGTAGCTCTTAAGATGTTATTGAGAAATGTATTATTATGATCCACTTATCATATAGGAGCTCTATGTTGGTTCTATAATTACAGACTGTATTTTTTTCTGCATACTTTGTTATTCATTGGTTGGGACCACCACAGGACCACCACAGAGCAGGTATTATTTGAGTAGTGGATCACTCTTAGCATTTCAGTGACACTGATATGGTGGTGGTGTGTTAGTGTGTCTGTTGCGGTTGTACGAATGGATCAGACTCAGCAGTGCTGCTGGAGTTTTTAAACACCTCTGTGTCACTGCTGAACTGAGAATAATCCACAAGCCATGCATATTCAGCCAACAGTGTCCTATGGGCAGCATCCTGTGACCACTAATGAAGGACTAGACACAAACTGTGGAGAAACAGTTGAGCTATTATGTCTGATTTACACTATAAACAAGGTAGACAACAAGGGAGGTGTGTCTAATAGAGTGGACAGTGACTAGACACAGTGCTGAAAAGCTCTAGCAGCACTGCTGTGTCCTTGTCATCATGTCAGTGTCACTGCAATGCTGAAAATTATCCACCACCCAAATGAACAAACAGCATAAATAGAAGGTGTACTTCATGAAGGCGCCATTTGGTGTATATAACATATATGGATTGTCATATATGTATTTTTTTCCATACAGGCTCATGTGGTGAAGCAGCTTATTGTGGCTGCCCTGGGGAGGGTCAGTATAAAGAAGCCATTATGAGCTCACCTTAGAGAACAGGTCGAAACATCCCAGCCTGCTGATGACACAGTACACTTCCGGAAGGCGAGGTCCTTTCCCGCTCGGCTGCATAAGAGGAAAGATCAAACACATGAAACAGCATGTAACAACAGACCAAATCATTCACCATAATTGCCATAGTCAGAGAGGGAGGCAGAGAGAGAGAGAGAGAGGAGAAATAATAAGAGACAGAGAGAACGCGGGAAAGAGAGAAAAAGACAGAGACAGAGCAACCTCCTGGTAAACCACTTAAAACAGTGCTTTAAAGGGTAAAAACCACATCAATGACTTTAGGTGTGCCACCGTTTCCCTGCTGTTTCATTTGACTTGTTAAGAGCTTCTTTCAAAAATGTGAGGGCTAAAGCATTAATGTAATGGCTCTATTCAGACTATGTTGACCCAGAGAGCATTTTATGAACTGTTCTTACGGGTAAACTTTATTTTCAGATGGTGATTATTCATGGTCTAAAAGAACAGACAGTATTCAGTACGAGTCTTCCATTCTAAACAACTAACAGGTGCAGTTTCACAACGTTAATGATTAGTCATACACTGTCTACTAAATAATCAAAGCCTAGCCCTTTCTAAGGAACCAATCAGGTTATTAGAATTGTCTTCCAGCACACACACGCATATACACACACACAAAAGAATTCTCGATTCCACTTCTCCATATTAGGTATGCAATTCCCCTCTGCTGCCTTTTTACAAATGGATGATTAAGTCAAGCATGTGGAGCTGGGATGAAATCCTCAGGAATGCTGCCCTGATGCCAGCCCCTGGACTGCCTCCACGCAAAAAGTTCACAACACGCCTGCTTTCAAATGTGACATCCACATCTACTCCAGACCAAAAGAGCCATTTGTATCAAAGCCCTCAGAGCGAGAGCGATTCCCCTCTCCTATGAGATGATATTCAGACATACACTATACTGTATCATAATTTCCAGTCAAAACAACCATTAAGTGCAAGTTATTTATTCTTAGATATACAGTGATCCACTATAAAAGGACACAGAAGTGGAAAATGGGAGTTTCCAAAACCGCAGTCAGAAATTATTAAACGATCCAAAGAGATAGGACTTCATCCGTGCAAGACCTGTTAGACCACTGAAACTCACAGAAGTATCTTTCCATTGTGAGAAGAATCAACACTAAGGATCTAAAAGAATGAACAGCCATTACTCAGGAAAGGAACTAGAGAAAACTTGCAAATCAAACAAAGAAGCTGACCTTTGCAAACAAAAAAGCTAATCTTTGAAGATGTGGAAAAACATCCCTGCAGATTTCTGGAAAATACTGGACAACTGGAAAACTGAAATTTTCTTTATTTTTAATTGTATATGTTTTCTGTTCTTTTTTTCTGATTATAAATATGAATTAAATACTTAACAGTTGTTTTGACTAGGGTTATATTAATGGGGAGCCGTCTCTGACTATTACACGTAACTGTATGAAACACACTGCTCCTAGCACTGACTTTTGAAGTTTAAAAAGGTATGGCCTTTTTGATTTGTGTTCAGTAACATTGGTGTTGGCACATCAAACGGATAACTGATTTTCCATGCTTTGATATACACTCACAAACTGAAACCCTGTCACATAACATACAACGACCCATCACACGCAACTGCAAGAGTTCAAAGAGTTTGCTAGTAATGATGAGATCCTTAACTCCACAGCTCATAGGCAAGCATGCAAAGCTATTTCACAACAAGCCAAAAATGGGGATCTACATAAAACTACAAAAGAAAACAACTTACTGCATCTTTCTCTACACTGACAAACATTTCTTTTAGTTCATCTCCTGAGAAAGTCCCATTAAACCAAGGGGGTAAATGTTTATGAGCAGCTGCTCCTTTTCGAGCAAAAAAAGAAGGAAAGAAAAAGATACAGCCCAACTCCCAGTGAAGTGGCTGACCAGTCATCATTTAAACTTCATTCATGTGCTCACCCTATAATTATAGTGACGTAACATGTGATATATATATATATATAAGTAGTTTCAGGAACCTAAACGTAACAAACACTACCAAACAAATGAAGCAAAGAAAGAGGAAATAATGAGGTGAGCAGGGACTTACCAGCAGCCGCCTGCAGTATCCGAAACGCCGGCTGCCATCTTCTCCAGTCAGCATGAAGGAGAACGTTTCACTGTACCAAAACAAACAGATCATACCCACATGAGAATTTTTTTTGGGGGGGGGGGGGATTCAAACCCAGTAGGGTAGAAACGTTGGTGGTTTTGTCAAGAGGAATAAACAACGTAGGGAGGAGAAAACAGCTGGGGGAACGTGCAGGAGAACCAATTACCTGCACTGGATTTACTAAGAGAAAATACTTTAGGGTGATTTGGTTTTTATTCTGAGGCTAAACGCAAATAGATTTTACAAGGACACACTGCCTAAAAAGAGCAATTACAGGTTCATTATGAATTATTATGAATGGGGTTGGAAAGCCACTTGCATCTTTTAGTTTGACATAGCTGCTAAAAGACTGTAATTAAGCCCAACAGTATAATTTCTGGCTAAACACACTGTAAAGTCATTTAAGGGGCATAATGGCTCACACCTCTACCCTTGACTGTGCTTTCCGAAAAGATGCAGTTATGCAGAAGAAGAAAAACTTTCAGTGGTTAGCCATGTATAGGCAGAGGTGGAAAGACTGAATGGTTGGTACTGAGGGGGCAATACCTGATGTACTCAGATACGGGGATCCAGTCCTTGGCGTCTGGGAAGCAGAACTGGGGGATGGCTTTGAGACGCTGCTCGGCTTCTCTCATCTGCTTGGTGGGCCTCTCTAGCTGCAGGAATAAGACAAAAGCATAACCATCAAACAAAAAAACAACTTATTTGCTGTTCCACTACAGCTCCCCCACCACTGCTATGTGAAATATGTTTGGAACGGTCATCTCCCACATAAGGTCATTCCCCCTTCCTTGTCCCCAGTGCCCCACTATTCCAATTCAAGATGGTGACGTCATTAGGGTCGACCCTCAAGCTGGCAGACAGCCAACATATTTTCAGTTTCTCAAGGGGACACTGTCACTGAACCATATCTAAGCTAATTAAATCCCCATTTCGGCATAACTAAACACTTGTTGGCTGTGGCAACGGTCTCCTGGCAACAGCGCTTAGTGTCAATAGGTCTCTTACACAATCTCAAATATGAAAGAAAAGCCAAAGTATTCTTTCTCTAAATCTGAACCCATGGTTGTAATGCACACCTAACAGACTGAAACAAAACAGTTCTAAAGTGTCTACAGAAATTAAAGCCACTGCATGAACAGAAGCCACTCTATGAAGATCTGGTGTTCAGATACCAGCAGGATCATTAAACACTGTACATCAAAGTGTCATCAAAATATTACCTTGGGGAATTGGTAGGTGACCTCTGGGGTGTATGAGTTCTTAGTGGGCTTCTTCTTCAATGACACCACTACAAAGTACTCAAACAGCTCCCGCTCCTGCCACTCGATAAGCTGTAGCTCCAGTGTGCGATAACTAGGTGCCCGGCGTAGCATAGACTGTAACTTCAGGAGCCTCTGAGTGTGAGCTGAGGAAAGACACAGAGTCACAGTGAGCACATGCAGATTCCTAAGATGAGCAGAATCCAGCTCATGTTGTATTAAATACTTAATATCACTAATATAATATTGTTTACAGTTCTTTCTTTTTGGAAAAAAATATGCTGTTTTTAAAAAACTCAAAAAATCGTGTCCTGTGATGATCAATAATATTCCAAATGCAATACATATTGGCCTCTATTATTGTCACTGATTCTGAAATTTGAGGAATGAAATCGTTTAGCATTTTGAGGAATTACATATTAAATTTTAGTTAAAATATATTAATAAAAAGTTAACAATCCTGAAAATATTAAAACATCGTCATATGAAAGCAAGTCTATAAAACTTATATTACGACATCAGATATTAAAAGTGTAGGCTACAACTGCAAGGGTAACAAAATAGCACACCTGATAGCTTGCTGGTTTGTGAGATGTATTTTGGTGAGGTTGGCAGTCTTTTGATCATAATTCAGTTATGAGTTTTCAGTGACAATAAGGGTAAAAATGTATGCAAAGTAAAAAACACCAGATTTGGAGTAAATCTGGTAGATAGATAAGATAGAACTCATAGATAGAGAGTTACTAAATATTAGTAACAGTTTAGGTGATTAGCTTAGTCCTAGTAAACTTAAAGTTACCATTGTGGAGACATCAAGTATACCCAGGGTATATATACTGGCACATAATACTTTTAAAGATGTACTGATGTAAAAATTTGTTAACATATTGCTACTGCAACATACATTCACATTAACTGCCGGCAGTCAGTTAAAGCCTTGTACAGGATATCTGAAACCAAAACTCTCTGGAGAATATTCTGGAGACATTAACTTATAATGCATATTCAGGGTCATCTACAGCTGGGTGTTCTGAGGAACAAAAGCTTTAATGACTATAAAATGAAAAATACAGAAACAAAATAAGCAGCCCGCCAGGGAGCATTATTCAGCAATATGTGCTGAACCCCTCACCTTTGAACCTGTCATCAGAGTCACTCTCACTCTCACTGTTGTCATCTGCAAACAGAAAAAAAGAATTTGTTTGATGTCAAAGGGCAATTTGGTAAAGCTATGCTTGGACGGAGCATTGAGCCCTGGGGCACTATTTGGAAAGTTGATGTATTATCAGTGAAAACCTCTACCTCTCAGAGAAGCGGTCTCTATATTGGTCAGCGAGAGTTTCTTTAGTCTCTTCTTGCCTCTTTTTGTACAGTAGATAGAGTTTATTCTCTGCACCACCTGGCAAGGAAAACATGATGTTGGTGAACAGTGTAGAAAGGTGGGCAAAATCTAAAATGAGTCATAGGAACACTCTGTAAATCCTGTGAGATTGTATGGGATATCATAACCTGTAAATCTCTGATACTTAATCCGGTTTCTTTGGTGTACCATGAAGTGACTTAAACCTCCAACCTTGTGGTTGTGGTTGTGAGTTATTTTACAGCTGCTATTCTGGCAAACATAACTCATAAATTGTTGCCATTAAAGCTGTGCTGGCATGATTCTTCAACCTACAAAGAACTTCAAGGAACCATTTGGAAAATTCTCGAACATCGACATCCACATTCCTGTAATCCCATTAATAACCCTTAAACTAAACTTTAAAAGTGCAAGATCCATGAAACACTCCTGAAAAACAGTAGCAACGACTGGTGCAGCCATATCTTAAGATATCCAAACCAAATTATTTCTTTCATATTTTACTGACTGCATCCTTAACTTGAGTTTAATTTATATGGTATTGTTGTTAATAACTATTTAATGAAATGCATATTGTGCTCATTATAGCTTTCAGTTCAGCAACAACTACTGGTACAATATGTTGCTAAGGAAAAACAGTGAAACCTAATCTTTCAGTCCTTCAGGGCAAGAGACTGAGAATGGTACAGCGCCCTGTTTGGTGCAGTTATGTGAACTTGAGCAATGAGTTCCATGTTTTTCTTTCCTTTTTTACCTTACAGCTAATATTTATGAGCATTAAAATGGACTGTGCCAGAGAAAGAGCATTCCCCCTAGAAACATCTGCTTTCACAAAATAGGACACAGGCAGTAAAACAAACTCACAGTACTACTACATATTTCCTCAGTTATGATTAACTATTATTAGACTGCTGGTGAACAAAAGGTCTGACTGCAATAAAACCAGAATACACTGCATATGTTAACTTTATATTAACTATGTACACTGTAGTGTGAAACATACAGTTTGTCCGGAATAGGGCTGTATACATGACTTAGAATTTTGACAGCTGAATTGGATTTGGCCATTTAATAGACTCATCATCAAAAGAATATTTGCACCCAGAAGGTGTCGGATTGTAATGACCACATGGCCTACATACACACGTTTGTTAATCATCTCCACCAAGACAAAAGCAGGACTCACTGAAGATGACCTGCTGCCATTCTGTGTCGCTCTATGACAGTCTGGCACGACACCATTGCAGTCTTTGGCGACAGTAACATTGTGTCAAGGGTAGTCGTTGTAACGGTCTGCATGCATCTGCCAAAGATGCTGGCACTAACAGGGTGACTCATGGAGGGTACAATGATAAGGCCTGTCCTCGTTTACATTACATGTGCGGCTGAGAATGAAACTTGAATAATTGCTTGTCTCACAATGTCAAACTTGTTTCAGTTTCATTCCTGTTGGTTGATTCCTGTAACTATTTGTGCAATCATTTGATGAGTGTACAATAACTCAACTATTTGCTCTTTTTTTCTTATATTATCTAGAAATCAGATCAAATCAATTGGCATGAGTGTGATGAAATCAGTGATGATTTCGATGACATTATCATAGCCAAATGCAACAAAGCCATGTAATTTAAAAATCCTTAAAAGACAGCTGTTTATGACTGTTTATGCCTCACTTAAGAGATCCCTGTTCATATGTATAAGACTATTTGCGCTTTACCGTTATATTATTATTATTATTATTATTATTATTATTATTATTATTATTATTATTAATAATAATTAATTAATTAATTAATTAATTAATTAATTAATTAATTAATTAATACAATTAATACAATTAATACAATTAATAATCATTAATGTACTATTTATAAACTTCGCGACTGCTGGACTGGAAGAATCTCAGTCAACTGACAGGTCTCCAACTGAGTATTTGACTTGTCGAGTTTCAGAAGCCATCATTAGTGTGAATAACAAATGATACTTTTATATTTTGTGTTCTCATATTTTATTGTAAAAGACCAAACATTCAAAATGAATTTATTTAAAATTATATTGGTTTTATGCAAGAAAATATTTTATGACAAAATGACAAACTGAAAAATGTATAAGTATTCAACTCCTGTGCTACGGACGTTTACGCAGCTGACAGAAACTGCCCTAACAAGGACACAATTGGCCTACATCTTGAATCATTAAAATGTTCTCTGGATGTTCTTTGCTGGATAAAAACCTCCTTAAAGTACCACTAATCAGACTGTGAATCTGAATCTAGATAAGACCGTTCCTCAAAACTCCAGCGCACAGAGCAAGAAGGGGACAGAAAGAAGCCACAGAGAGGCCAACTGTCACGCTGAAAGAGCTACAGAGCTTAGTGGATGAAACTGGAATAAGGGTGCACCAGTCAGCGATATCCAGATCTTGGCATAAAACAGGCTTGTATGGGAGGATGACTACAAAGAAGCCATTACTGAAGAAAATAATATATCAAAGCAGGTCTGGACCAAGACATAATAGGGGATAAGGTTGTTATCACAATAAAAAAGCTTTTTGGTCAGAATTCAAAATGCTATGTGTGGTGCAAACCTAAAACTGCTCAACAAACACCATCTTAACAATGAAGTATGGGAGTGGCAACATATTTTTGTGTGAACTGTAGTTTTCATCTTTTAAAAAGGCCTGCTAACAAATAATACATTTTGACTAATAATTATTGTAAGAGCATACTGGTTTCCATTCAAAAATACCGTTGGGAGCAACTTAAACGTCATGTCATTCTAATGATACTTAGGCATAGCACTGCATACTATAATTGGCATTCTAATAGTCCTTCCAAGAGGTTTTGCTCCACCCTACCTTGGGGATCCGTCTCTGTCTGCGGGAGGCCAACGTGTCACTGGCACTGCTCAAGCTGTCATCCAGTAGCCCGCAGGAGGGCGAGGCCATGCCCAGCTGGGGCAGCAGCAACATGTCATCGTGACTATGCCTCTTAGACAAGCGGGACGAGCGGTGGTTCTTCCTGTCAGTAGGGCCCGGGAGCCGCAATGACTGACTGCTTGGCTTAGATGGGAGCTGGAGGCAGAGGGGAATGTAGAACATTAGGCTATGTTCAAAAATGGCACCCAAAATGACAATGATGCACTATATGGAGTGTTACATCCTCCCAGCCATGGAAGGGATCCACTCCTAAACTCTCACTGATGCATTACAGTTAACAAGCGCATTCTTTCACATAATAGTGAAAGATATCTATAGTTTTAGATAACTATAACACCCTTGCTTGGCACAGGTCTCTTTTATGCTTTGTGAAGTTGATGATCTGTTTTAGAGGTAAAAATGCTCACTCACTTGATGAGGTGGAATTACCTGGGGAGGTGTAATGGACTTCCTGTCCTGGGAGGTCCATATCCTGTTGAGTGAATCGTTAGACCTCTCGGGTAACAGCCGGGACTTGCGGCCTGCGCCTCTCCCCTTCAGATCCACGTCCTCGTAGGGATTCTCTTTCATAGACTCTGTGAGCAGACCAGTGGAGGAGAAAGAGTTAGACTAAAAGCAAACATCGACGACTCAAGAGCAGACTTAAAAGGAAAGATGGTAAGGAGTTCTTTTTAAGGAGTGAGTGGGAGGGAGACAGATTCAGGGAGAGAGGGCAGGGGGCAAACAGAAGTGAAAGGAGCAGAGAGGAGAATCCAACGGTGCAGCTTTTGAGGGTTTTGAGCTGCTGAGTAATCCAGGTTTACATGTGGCAGGCTAGAAGCTCAAGTTTATTGTCTCCATGAAATAGTTTCTGTTGGGAACGGGTTTATGGACTCCATGCTGCATCCTGCACAAAGGGCCAATGACACGTGAATTACTACAATAACAAAAACCAACCACATCAACAAACAACATTACGGTCATGAGCACTAATGCTGTAGTCAAGATCGAGACTTTAACTAGTACTTTCTAATTGGCCAGCTTCTTGTTCAGACTATCCTTTTTTATTGGTTAAAATCGTTTTGTTTGGCTTCCTGCTCTGGGTGCTTCTGTCATAGCAACACGTCTGTGCGTGCATATTACTGACATATAGGGCTGTACCCGACTCAGAATTTTGTCAGTGGAATCGGATTTGCCCGTCCTGGCCGACTATTCGACTATTCGTTCATGTTTTTTCTCCATATACTTTATCTAGTAATCAGTAAATCAATTTGCATACGTTTCAGATCTGATGTCCTCCTCATTTAGAAAGTCAGCAGAGTCACAGGAACATATTTTTGAACTAAAAGAGACGTGGCCTATAGCCTGTCTTTTTAATTTCACTTTTAACAGCTTCTTCAGTAGGATGACCCTTCATCTTTCGTCTCTCACAAATAATGAACTCCTAAATAAAACCAAATTAGTCAATATTTAAATTATTTTTAGATGAAAAGAAGAATGGTAGACCTGAACCTTTGAATTATTATATCACCTGCGCTGAAATAATTATTTCTCGTTTATCGGCAGGCAGTGACTGTACTTGTCTTTAAATAAAAATAATCTTAGCTGTAAACAAATAAATAAAAATATCTGTAATTTAGGTTCTAAAATAATGGAATTATAATATAACAAACGTCTTCGGTCCTCTTTTCCTTCACCGCAAACAGCCATTATGTCTAAAACAGAAGTCAACTCACTCGTTTGAAGCAGTGTTCGATGTCTGACTAAATGACGAGCAGAATTAGGTTTAATTTGTTCGGATTCTCTTCTTCAAAAGCTCCTCCAGACTTTTCCTGAGACATCGTTCCACCCGTGTTCTCAGCTTCACAGCTTTAGCTTCCTTCAATGGTGAACCGCCAGCGCACGTTGTCACGTGGATTTAATTTTTTAGCAAGCACGCGTCATAGCCCAGTTAGAACTTAAATATATATTTGTACGCAGCGAAACGACTGATTTATTCTGTGTATTGTGGGTTTGTTGATATGATACGGAGGGGCTACTCTCGGCTAGTCTTGACAACAATTTCCAAGTCCACCTTCCCACTAGACAGAGACAAGACAGAGTTCACATGAGAAAACATAAACTTTATTTTACACTCTAATTTTATTCACAAGGAAGTAAGTTACAATGTGACTAGGGTAGTAATTTCAGCTAAGGTAACAGACAGCTTGGCAATCATCTGTTTATCTTAAAAACGTCAGATAGACTGCCTATAAATAAACACAAAGTCACTATGGCTTTTTGTGGTTTGGTTTTGGTTCTGAACACAAAAAAGAGAGCTGACAATCTCCGGGGCATTGACCAGTGCTGGAAGTTATTGTACTGGTGGCAAGTATCAATGCCAAATGGTGGTGATATGTTCACCTTCATTAAAAAAAGTGATTTGAGGTTTTGGAGATGTGGTTTGAGGTTTGGACTAAATCGTCTAATGCATCATTTAGTCTTATGTGGAATGTTGTCTAAACTATAAACGACAATGCAAACACAACCCCCAGTGCCAGGCTTTTTTCAATTTTTTTCTATTATTACATGACTAAAATGCCTTTTCTACAGCACTTTAAAGAGGAAACTTCCAACTTAAACATACCAAATGGTCCACATCTTCTACGTTTGACTGATTTCACATTCATAAAACAAGTTGGCAGCCCTGCATGTAGAAAGAGATCTCTTAAAAGAGTTTTATTATTGGTAACATTATAACGGAAATCAACGTCTTGGTCTACATCTAGAAGCAGAAAATGGTGAGATGTGAAACAGTGCATACCACTTTCATTCCAATATGTGATCTACATTCCAAAAACATTTGGCTTGAGGATATGGCCAAGTTGCTGATCACTACAAATAAACCCTTGCTTGTGAAGTGTTGAACTCAAAGCCTTAAAGCTTTGCAAATCCTAAAAGCTTTACCCAAAGTGAGGCCTAACTATATGTCATCCTTAACATCTAGAACACAAAAATGACAATCATCAAGGCTCTTCCATCTCACTCAAGAGGTGGACTTCCGAGAGTTACAGTATCAGAGTCAATAACAGGGCTGCAGTCACCCCAGAGCACTCCATAATGCTCCCAAATGAAGCAACGTAATGACAACATGCTCTCAGAAATTATATACCTCTCTGACCACTGATGTGCTGGTGGGTACTAATCAGTTTCTCAAAAGCAGAGAAAAGAGAGTCCGGTACAACTCACTAAAACACACACACACCCATTACTCGCACGCACATGTACACACTGTGATTGCGACTCTGTATACACAACGCAGGCTTTCAAAGTGAACGGGACAGAAAGTTCAGACAGGGAAGCAGACAATATGCATATCAAATTACCAATAAACACAACACACTGAAACCTCTACAGCCATTTTCTCAGCATTTTGTGAGAAGCAGGCATTCATGTGGTAGTCAAAAAGTTCTTCTGAAACAAAGGTTTGTGTTGTTTAAACATTCCATGGCACCACTAAACTACAGTGTGCATCCATCAAACCAACAAGCAGATTTCATGACGTGAAAGGCCTGAAAATACAAAATACACAAGAGAA
Organism: Semaprochilodus insignis; assembly: GCA_034552555.1. Classification (NCBI taxonomy): domain Eukaryota; kingdom Metazoa; phylum Chordata; class Actinopteri; order Characiformes; family Prochilodontidae; genus Semaprochilodus; species Semaprochilodus insignis. Next base: position 12,977,697 of record CM067489.1, read on the forward strand.
GTGTTTCTGGAAAGATTACTGACATTTACAACAACTGAAACCTGATTAGGGCAGCCACATGAGAGAAAATGGAAGTTGCTTTGAAGGGAAAGCAACTTTGAGCTTACGCATTAAGTGGACATGCACAGCCTTTCTTCCAGGAGATTTACATCACAGTTGAATGTAATTTGACCCTGTCTGCAGGAGCTATTTGACAGATCAATCATCACGAGACTAATGTGCTCAGCACAGGGACCCTGAGGCAGCATGGAAAATAAGAAAGCTATGTCCCTGCTTTCTGAGTGCACAGCAAATGCTGGTCTGACCATACTGCCATAGGGAGAAAACAATCCATGATTTTACCTCACTGACAAATGTACAGCCTGATAGGTTTGATGGGTGCAAGTCAATAGAACTATACTTGGTGTATTTGGTGCTTAAGTTCTCAAATGCATACATGGCACAAAAACAGTTTTAAAAGGAAAGAAAACCTGCCTCTTGGTCCACATCTAGAAGCAGAGAATGACGAGATGTGAAACGGTTTGTATCATTTCCATTTTAATATTCACCTACCAGTCACTTTATTAGGTACATATCCTCGTATCTCCTCTCGGCTCCATTTACCATATAGATGCACTACGTAGTTCTACAATTACATACTGTAGTCCATCCATATATATATATACACATATACATACATATATATATACACACACACACACACACACACACACACACACACACCCACACACATACATACATACATACATATATATATATATATATATATATACATACTGTGCAGTGGATGTCTAGTGACACACACTGCACAGAAGGCTCCGGTTCTACGCACCAACAGGGACGCACAAAAGGCGTAACTCCTCTGGTAGCAGATTTAAATGAGCAGCTTTCTCCTTTGGGGCCTGTTACAGGGTTGTTGGGTTCATGGAGTTAATCACAGAATTTCTAGGTCCTATTTTCTAGAAAATAACCTTCTCCTGCAAACTTAAACATTAATTTGGGTGTCTTTACTGAAATATGGTGTTGTACTTCTAAATGTGAAATTCAAGAAGGTGTTTTTTGGATGAAGATACCAGCAAGAGTTCCCCCTTCTGGATGCTTGCTTCTTACAGAATGTTCAAGCCCTAATAATCAAAAGCAGATCAATTTTGCTTTTGTATGAACTTCACATTTCAAACAGTATTTAGTGATGGTTTAAGCAGCTATTTACACAGTTTTTATATATTTCCATAGAATTACATTTGAACAATTCTCTTTCTCAGTGTGAAGTAAAAAGATTTTTTAACATAAATGTAAAGAGAAGGTAAAACGTACTGTACTGTATTAAACTTTGTTAAAAAATATGTTAAAGTACTGTTTGATGATACCAATTTGATCATGTATACACAACAATAAAAGCATTAGCACCACCAGTGTTATATCATTAACATTAATATCTTTGATTCAAACTGTACCAGGCACAGCTGGTACCAAAATATTTTTACTGATTTTTGTACCAAGTGAGAACTAAATCTAGGCTTATCTTTTTCTTCCTGTCTTTGCCTTAGAAACAGACAACTGACCTGCTAACCACAGCTGGCTGCATGAGAAAAGCTTCAGGAAACCAGCTCCTTCAGCTCCAGCTCCATCAGTCCTGAGATCAGCGGCAGGGGACTGCTGACGGCCCACAAAGACCATATATTTCTCTGGAACTAATCAGCAAAATCGAGGTGTTCACCGAAACAATGGAGGCTTTGTCAGGGCACCACACAGAGTCACCCTGCTCCCCAACAGCTACTAACACAAGCTTCTTGGAACCATTGGTCATCTTTGCTAAAACAACACGACACCCTCTTCAAGCTATCACAGCACCACTGATTCCTGTCAATGCTCTGATTCAATGGCGTAAAAAAAAGTGAGCACAGAAGAAAACAACCACAAAAATCTTCTGGCACAATTGTCCTAAAGCTGTCATCTGTCTGTCCTGCAGGAGCTTTTTCTTTTAGACTCCTTTATAGGTTAGTGTCTGGTGCCCAAGCCCCATCAGCAGAAGAGTTTATGGTCTGGCTGCAGGACGAGACACAAGTACACTGTCGCCATGAGAAGCTCCTCAGGGTCCGAGCATTAGAGCGGCTACAGGCCATTTCCTAGCGGGAAGGAATGTAGCACATAAAAACCGGCCAGTGTGGCATGCCAGCAGTTCGTCACCCTCATCCAAGAGAAAAGTGATTTTACTCACTGCTTGTGAAAGCACTGAAAAGCACAGAGTCCTTAGGTGTTGAAACGTTGTGCCTATGGACTGTTTTCACACTAACAGGCCATTCCCACAGTAAGCCATGTTTAGCAATAATGGTTGACTAGTTTTACCGAACAATGACAGCAGGAGTGCTTCCTTTTACACAATGAAGGGCTGAATGACCATGATCTTTACACACCCCTCCATACTAACACACAAAGACAAATGTGGAGCCTCTAGAGAGTTATATAGCAGCATAAAAATGCTCAGGGGCTATTATTAATGTTTACATAGTATTACAAAAACAAATATTGTCTGTTTTAACTAATCGTCCAAAATGTCATCATCATGTCATTCATCCAAATATGACATAAAGCCATACTATTAACAACATCTCAATGGCTTGCCGTGTTCTGCCTTTTCCCTAGAACAGGATACATACAATTTTAAGCCGTGACTTTCAAACTCTTCTTTGCCAGTATTACGCAACCCATCTGTTATTGCTGGCTTCCATATCTCCATTGTCTGGAAACTCTGGCAACTGACGCACATCATCAATCATTACAAAGCAATGCCTTTTGAAACCACAAAATTGGTGGGAAAGAGCATTGCTGACTTGCCTTTTCTTGGAAAATTAACAACCAGTCTGATGTGATCCAGTACCAATATGTCAGCACTCACCTGCCAATAACTACTGCACCTTCTTGGTAGCTAATGCCTGCCAGGTCATTGATGAAACTAGTGAAACCGGTTGCACACTATTTGAAATTATCTGCACACCAAGCACTGCCATACTCAACTATAAGCAATAGCAGTCATCTCCCTTAGGAGAAAAATTAGTTTGACACATATTATTAATATATTCATTGTTTATATAATGTAATGTGACCTGCAATTTCATTTTCATTTCACTGGAGAATTCACCAGCAGATACAAAAAAAAGCTTTTCATCAAGCTTCTTAATTTTCATAGTGGTTTCAGGTTGAGGACAGAATGAGTCAGTGACCCAGTTTTTAACCAAATTCAGAGCCCACTCTGAGTTTGTCTGTTGCTTCTTACCTATGATGTCTTCATATGCATTCTCCTCTAATGTGCTTTTAGAGCTGGGGCGACTGTGGTTCTCTGTGGAGGCTGTGCCATTCTCCGTGGGTGAGGAGGGGTAGGAGGAGGGCAGGCTGGCAGCATCTTCGGATTCACATGATTCTCTGGAGGATGAATGGGAAAGAAAGAAAAGAAAGAGAGCTCAGCTTTAAAACAGGCAGACCTGTTTTGCTAAGCCAGTGAAGTGCTGTCCAGTTGGTCTGGCTGCTTAACATCCTCCCCCTGACTGATTCCAATCAGGCCAGACCACCTGAGCAGATGAAAGGCCCCTTCACATGATGCAAGGAGTCCAAATATGCATCATCCCTCAGCGTCTCTCTCTCTTTCCCTCCAAGACTGCCAATTAAAACGAAAAGCAGAAAGAACAGCTCGGACCTGCTGTTCAAATGAACGATAGCCTTATTATGCTGACGGTAACGTAGGCTCCAATTGGACGGCAATTTCCTGTTTATTCACAATAAGCCAAACAAAATGAACACTCTTACTTTTCTCTGTCAGCGGAGTCATAGCGGATGAAACATCAAAGCGTCAGTATATGAAAAATTCACTTAGAGGGTCAAACCCCAAACAATGTGATGCTGGCTCACTGACTGGCGATGTTGACTCTTGCAATGGCCACAGGAATGTCAGCTGGGGTCTCTGCCACACAGATCCTCCCCAGCTCACACATCAGAAGAACCTGGCTTGTCTCTACACTCAGTGATCGGCCTAAACAATCCGGACTTCAAACCTAATTCGAAAAAGGCCTTGAACGAGAGCTATAAACAATATGTTATTGCTCCACGAGGCCATGAGAGCTTCCTTGCTGGGCAATGTTATATCAACATAATGAGAGGAGATGAAGCAAACTCTTTGGCTCTGTTACAACTTCTAGTGATGGTGCATTTCCAGCACTTCATTGTGAAGTTTAGTAATAAATCAAGTACAAGTCTGTTCAAGGTACGTTTTCAGCCAAGGACTAAGTAGTTATTGAGGTACTACAACAAAAAAAAAATAAAGAATGTTTTACAGACTTTATAAATGTTACTGAGTGGTGCTACATCATTAGAACTTGCAGATATTCTAGCACTGTCAGTGCTAATACAACCCACATTTAAGATAAAAGTAACATAAAAACACATTTTCCTTTAGAAGGCATGAGAAAACCACATGCCATAAGATACAGCACCTAAATAAGAGGCCTCAATTACTGTTACCTAATATGGAACAAGACGTGCTGGGGAAAAATATCAGAGGACTCTATGCTGATCTCTATGCTGATCTCTGTTTACCATCTAATGGAAGCTTTCGACAAAGTTTGAAACCCATGAGACTGTGAAATGGTAGAGGCCGACCTTCTATGTGTGACTATGAGGTCAGAAACAAACGCCAATAACTCAAGGCTAGAGCTACACCAGCCGGGTTAATGCTTGGCCTGTGACCCCTTCTCTTAACAACATTCTCAAGATAGCATTTATGCATTCCAAGATAAACAACTGATGTATGACTTGCAGGGCCTATTCTAATGAAGAGAGGAGGCTAAATCATTGCTTCTCTGTACATCTACTGAGGTACACAGAAAAAGCCTATGCCCATAAGCCACTGCTTATGGCAACATCTGCACTGGCAGCCATTACAAGTGAAACTGACAAAACAATGAACGAGTAAAAGAATCACATTTCTCACCTATCCTGAGATCTCTTGGTTGCACTTTCATCCGCCTTCAGGTGCCGTTTTATTGTGGGGGTTGTGGTGGGGGTTGTGGAGTTGAGAGGTAATCCATTGCTAGGCAAATTGTCCTTGTGGTTCCGATTAGCATCATATTCAAAGGTGCGCTTGGGTTTAGGCACAGGATTGACAGGGGTGCCTGGCAGACCCTGTGCAGAAGGAAGCTCCAAGCTCTCAGACCTAATGGAGCTCACGCTGAACCTCTGCCTGAACTTTGAGAGTTTTTCCGACTCAGGGCAAGTATCTGGCTCAGTGGCAACAGAGCAGATGCTGCTCCGCTTGCTTCCACAAGTGCTATCCAAGTCCTCCATCCCACCAATAGTGAAAGACTTCCGTGATTTGTCCGGGCCATAGCAGTTGCTGAGATACGATGGTGGAGCAGGGGAAGGGCTTTCTTTCAAAGCTTGCTCGATCTTTTGTATTCGGTTTAGCACGGCAGAGGTCTCCTTGCGAGCAGTAAGAGTACGGAGGAAGAGCCCTGTCTCCGCCTTGGCAGGTCTCTTCTCACGTTCTCTTTTCTGGAATTGTCTGAGGCACTCTCGATCTGAAGCCCCTTCTTCCTCCTCGGTCTCTGGGTAGGAGCATTCAGAGAATGCTGTGCTCATCCTCCGCATGCCCTTGAAGTCGAAAGTCTTTTCGCTGCAAGGAGAGGACAAGAGGCTGGGGCAGCCTTCACTTCCACCGCCAGGCCTCTTCTCCAAGCAAAGGCTCATCCTAGGCTGAGCCACCCTACGACATTCCCAATCTGAGATCTTCTTACGGATAGTGACAGACGAGGCACCGCTCCCAGTATGGCTGAGTGACAGTGTACGCTTGTGGCCGTGGTTGGTGGAGGTTGCTAAGGATAGGGTACTCCAGCTGAGAGGTCCAGGACACAGTCCATCACCCGCTGGAGATCCCTCCTGTGGTTGGTTCTCCTTCTGCTCCTGGTCTCCTCCAATAGACGGCTTGTAGATACTGAGCTTCTTATCCAGATAGCCAATGCTCTTAGCCTTAGTGAGCCTTTGGGATTCAAACTCACTAGACAATGTAGAGCCAGGGCGCAAGCTAGCTGTCTTATAGCTCCAGTTTTTCTGAGATCGAAGTGTTGAATCAGCTTTAGTGTATCTTCCTTGCTGACTGGTGTCCTCAGTGTCACTAAGCTGACATTGACAGGAGTCTTTTACAGCGGAAAGAATAGGAGGTGGGGACACAGACTGGGACCTGGAACAAGAGCAAACGACACAGGGAAGTTAGAAAAAAACTCTTCCAAATCGTCATCATTATTTTGGCCCATTAGACAACCTTTTTTTTTAAACTCTTTTCTGTAATTGTTGTGAGAAACTAGCCATGGAATGTATGCCGTTACCCAAAGGTATTTTCTGCTTGCCAAAAAGTTAGTCTGTATATCTGTGAAGTCAACAGAAAGAAAAACTCCTGAAGAAAGTGGAAGAAGAAACTTTAAAACATGTATCCAGGTTTCAAATAATAGGCAAAGTTGGCTATGTTCGGTGGAAAGTACCACAGCAGTTTGACATAACTTTGGCAAAAAGGAATGTCATGTCAAGCCAAAACAAATACAGCTCAGTAAAATGCATGTGTGGATCTTTCCACGTAATTAAAATGATTTGGGGTGAATTTATATGGACCTCACACACAAAACCCATGGGAAAACGAACAGGATGAAAATCAACCTACCTTCACCAGTCCTCAGTCATTTCTCTCCTGGCTCCTACAGTTTTACTCAGACAGACTACCTGACGGGTTCATCGTCATCTTCACTCCCAGTCTCATTGTTCACCACGCAGACACTACTCATTGCTGAGCAATGGGATTAAAGACTGACCTCATTCCAGCCTCTACAACAGACGCAATCGCTTTCTCACTCATTTCAAAATCTTGAGAGCATTGCTTGTGAGATTCCAGGAACTAGGACTTGACTCGGCTCGTACCTTAATGAAACTGAGGCAGCCGTATCTGATGTCACAGCAGTGGTTAGAATAACAAGTGCAAGTTGGGAGGAGGCCAGGACTATGATCCTGGCTGCAGGCTGGGACAGATTGCTTAACACCTCACCATCACCGCCCTTCCCCAAAAGGGAGGAGGGATGTAACAGCACCTGAAGCCCTGCAGGCCTTCAATGAAGTTCTTCACATTCACAATATGCACCACCACTTGGTATAAAGCATGCAGACAAAAATGTACACTTCTAATAGCCTATGCATAAAAACCAAGTGCACTATTGAAATGCATTGTTTATACTCTACAATCCAGAATAAATTACATATGCTCCGCTTAGGCTATTATTTAACTGTCTACTATATGTCACTTGCACTTCATTATGATGATAATTACTCACACTTTATAAACCATGTAGTAAATTTCCTATTTTGCCTGCCAGTTTTCTCAATGACGTTAATCAGGCAGTCTAATCACATGAATTGGAATACTGAATTATATCAGAACTGATGGGCACTGTTAATCTCTTATTTCTGCCCATGCTTAAAAATTACTACATCAAAACTGCACCACATAGAAACAGAAATTTTAATTCAGAAGGTCAAAAGCTCAATTTGATCAGGGAGTTAAATGTAAGGGGCCATCATAAACCCTCTAAAGAAGTTTGCTTAACATGAAGAGGTTACATTAGTGAAAAACACAGTGACAAGTCCCAAGATGAGGTCAGATGCAGCAGAAAATGTGTCTTGACACGATCGCAGAATTGGGTCACATTAACATAAAATTTTCTAAAGGCTTATACGAGTTTAGTATTACCGGGAAACATGCTATAATTTGTGTGATTACTGATGACCTCCATGATTTTAATCCGTTACAAATCAGCATGTCTGTGAAGTAACAACTATGGAGTGAATTACCTCCCGTAATCACCAAACACGGAGTCCCCCCTATAACAGTAGTCCTGCACGAATCTACGTTTTAAGAACAAAACCAGATAAAAAGAAACGAATGAGGCTGAAGTCAGCTTCTTATTTGACAGCTTCTAGTTCTAATTTTCTCATTCCACATTAAATGGTGCAGCAGTAACATCTTGGTGTCTCAGGTGTTATAATAACTGCTGCACCATTTAAGGTGGAACGAGAAAAATCAAACAAGATACTGGCAAATGAGACACTGACTTCATCTTTGGGGTAATTTGGGAGATCCTTTATCCTGTGTAAAAAGGCCAGTCAGATTACGCATTCAGTGTTGCTAGATTGGGAGGTTTCCTGCCAACTTGGACAGATTGTAGTTGTTCTGGAGTATGACTGTCTACTATTTTTGTACATTTTTGGGCAGTTTTTCACGCATTTTGACAGGTTTTTAACCTTTTTTGGATGGAAATAGCTGAAGCAATCGGAAGACACATCCTTCAGTTTTGAATGAGAGCTCTTAGAATATTTCTTCAATGTGCTTGTAAGCATCAGATTTTTCGACTCATGAGGTCTGAAGCACAACCAACATAACAAAATGTTCTTCTGCATGTGGTATGCAATTACAGATTTCCACCAGAGAGGTCTCAGAGTCCCCAAATGCTGTTCAAAGTTGCAAATTGGGCAGCATATGCATTCGACTGCATGTGCAATGTTTCCACTTCTCCATTTTCTGTGTGATCCTTCCATGTTTCGCACTAATGTCCCTTACATGTACATGGCGTCATGCATAACACGTGTGCAGAATATGTCCTTAAAGTGCCACAAAGAGTTTAGTCCATTGGGTCCCCTGAGTTTACACCGGGTCCTAGGCCCAAGTTCAGGAATATAACTTGAGATCATTCAATTGAAAGAGACAGGCAGTTTCCAAATCAGACAAAGAAGGTTGGAGAGTATTGTTCGGAAGGCAATTTTTTAATCATTTATATCAAAACCAGATTTTATGTGGATATGCTGCATCATTGAGGATCTCCTTTAAACTGCATCATGCCACATCCAATCCATCAATCTGAATTGCCCAGATCACAGTGATCTGAGACTACTGCTGCAAATCCACATTTAAATTCAATCAGCCATAGAATAACACAGCATGTTAAGAGCACCCCCCTAGGCCTGCCTTGGAGCACCAAGTCCAAATGTCATAAAAGATTATTTACATGACTACGTTATTCAGCCTGTGCAAGGTCCTTTACACGAAAGGAATACATTTGAGTCTAGAATTCTGACATGGAACCCACAGTGAGTTTGTGTCTGTGGTCTGAGGAGGGTCTCTCGGTGCCTGGACAGGGCCAGAACAAACAAGCCCACCTCTAGAGCACCAGGACTGGGGAAGCTCAGCTGTACTGGCCACACAGGGGACAAGCAGTGTGCCAGTTTTGGTCTGGCTTATCCTGGGTCTTGAGGGCAATGGTGACCACAGGCCATTTCCTGTTTGAGAGCTCTGCCATAATGGAGAAACTATGGGGCTCCACTAGCACACATCAAAGGGTGCACTTTAAACCAAGAGCTAATGGCCCTCGGCCCCCAAGAATTTTTTTTTTAGCTATTATCTTTCCTATGAAAAATACATATGTCATGCCTACCTATAGCCAGCTCCACCCGACATAAATTTACTGCCTCAGCATGATCTCTTGCTTGTGAAGACTATGATTTAATAGCAGAGGTCTTTTTTACCACAAGTTCTACAGAAGTAAGGAGAAACTATGCAGTCTAGGGTTTTTTTTATCCCACCAGTTCACACAATTTCCTTTGGTAAATATTTCGGACATTATAGAGCTCCAGATAAGTCATTACAAAAGCAACTTCTGTTCCACTCAGAAGAAAGATTTTACTGCTCGCCAGAATACACTTGAAAATGCTTTGACCACTGGCAGAGAGAACCACTGTTAAGTGACAGTAAGACTAAAGAAAATTTTATCACTCAGCTCCTGTCATGTTACCCATACTTGACAGTTACCAAAAATGCTGTTAGACAGAAACACTACCATGTTTCTACTATGTATCAACATAGCCTTTAAAATAGATTGTCATGAAAATATTGCAAATATTCTAAAAATATTGCAAATATTCTAAAAAAAAAACCAATAATATTATTATCAATAACAATTACTACTGAAAAGTGTTATAAATATAGTTTTCATCCTATTTGCCTATGTGAAAATTAAACATACATTAGAAGTATACGCAATCTTGATGACATATCCAGAAAAAGAACTGTCCATACAGAAGACTTCACTACCGCTGTTAACTTCTCATTTACAGCAGCAACAGCCGAACTTAACCATAGCTAGACCCAGAGGACAGATTACACTTGAACAACTGCCTATTCCGAACAGAAGAGATAACATTATTTTGCTGCCAGAGCATACAGCATTTCAACAGGTTCAGGCTTTATGGAGGTCACAGTCAAACAGATTTCACAGGGCCCAGAAGTTTTGGGTCCTTGAGTCTCAAGACTGGTTCAGTTGCTCAAAAGCTAGACTCACTGTATGTTTTTGCCATGTTTGTTTGAATGAGGTGCAGCACTGAAAGATATCCATCATACAAGTGAAACACACTGCTATGGATTTACCACAAAATTCCAAGCAGGGTTTGGCCCTCCAAAAGTATCACAGCATGAAGATCAATGCAAGATAGTAAATTCTGAGCTATGATGCTCACCTGTCGGGAATCTCCTGTGGGTTTTTAGCCCCTCCTGATCTGGATGCAGCTTTGGAGCTCTTGTTGGCAGTCATCTCCCACCTCAGACTGCTCACTCTAACAGACAGATAAAAAAACAACAAAAAACTAAACAGTAAATCACGTGACCTAAATCTTTTTTAATAAACTGACTACATATTGATTGATTAAACATTGCAACCTTATTTTTCACAAAATGCACAACATGCACAATTTTATCAAAAATACTAAATATAGCCTGGCCGATATAATGGATGGTCAATAATGGTTGATACTGAAACTATATTCAGTATCCCCAAATATCACAGATAATATCACAGCATTTTTTGGATGCTTACTCAACTGACAACAATCACATTTGTCAGTAACTTGTTGGAGTATGCATTTTAAATTAAAAATATAACATTATGTTTGGTTTGTTCAAATGTTTAGTCTCTGGCATGTCACAAACTTTTCATATCGCTATTCCCAAGTGGTGTAGCTGTCTAAGTTTTCCCTGTATTGTTTTGGAGGATTGCGAGTTAGAATGTAGTACAGATGTAGGATAGCGCAGTATGTGAAATACTCAATAACACAAAACATTGAACCCAAAAAATGTGGCATTACTGATACTTAAATATAAGAAAAAAATGATTTCATGATGCTTCTCGTGAAGAGGTCTTGTTTCTGACATACTGCTCAAACCTACGGTCATTATGTTGCAAACAGAACATTATTATTATGTTTTCACCAACTCCTTGTCTAATTTCAAATGATAGTACTTATTAGTACTTTATTAGTACTGTGCTGTATTAACCAAATCTACTAGTGATAGATCAGCTTAGTGTCAGATATCAAATACATGACTTACATTGAACTGCACACAGTGCCAACACACTAAAATTAAATACTAGGGGTCAGCTGACAGTTGGCCTGACCAGCAATCTGACTACCATGCAACCACGGTCTATTAAAATGACCACGCAAACCACAATCTACAAAACACGCTTATATTCTGGTCCAATTACAGACCTGTAGAACTACTTGATTGGTGGATATGTGGAGAAAAGGTAATAACATGTAGTTAGACAGTAATTGCACTCCCTCTAGCCAAACAAACGTGACTTTTGCATGCAGCTTGATCCTTACCCACATCACATGTTTGGTTAGAGTGAGTTTCCTGTGTGTGGGAGCAGATATGGTGTGCGGACCCCACTGCTGCTGTAGTGGTTTGAACATGTTCAGAATGTGTGTACCTATAGAAAGCAGTTATTTATGAAATCATAACGTATTGTTAATAATAAGAGATGTATACAATTTCATCATTTTAATAACAATACAGACAACTGCAGCTCACTACTTTCACTACTTCAGATTTCACTGCTCTGCTTAGAATAAATGGGCCACTTCTATTGAATCAGGCAGCGCAGAAAACAAGCGATACATTCAACACAACCAACTTATTGTTACTGTATTGAGTACATTTTTGGTTGAACAGCAAAATGGAATAAACATGTTAAAATGTATATTCCCTCGTTGTTGCACAAAAATAGCATAATGTAGCATAATTGCATGACTGCAGAGATAATTACCGTAATACATTTACAGTTCTAGGCTTTACTGTTCTACTACATTCTTTGCATTCTGGCTCATTTTTATTTTAAATGTACGGTAAACGAATATCGGCCCCAAATGTCAGTATCCCTGATTACCAATAACTGGTATTGGCATTGGCCCTGAAAAATAGCGGTCATGCCCTATTAAAAACACATCCAAATCCATTGCTTGAGAAACAGATAATTGAAAGGGGCTTTACTTTGTCCTCTCTGCACAAAAAAAAAAATCTAAACAATCAGAGCAGAGCTCTGATGACATCATAACCCCTAAAGTTCAGTACAGAGAGTGAGAAAGGGATTTCAGCTCGACAAAGGCTGGGATGAAAGATTATTTGCAAACAGAGAACCTTGCCAAATACTGCAAAAAAATCTATAGAGCTCTACTGGGAGTCAATGTTTCTAGCATTCTCGAGCAGTGTTTGAACAGAACAGCCAAAATTAACAGAACAAAGCTAGTCTCTAGACTCATTAAATAGGCTATTGATTGCTTTTTCCCATGAACATTTTCACCTAGTGGATTAAAAACCTCTTCCTGCTAGATTTTAGTCCAAAGAGAAGTGGCTTTCATGCTTTAATCTTGTATGGGCAGGCTGATCGCTTCCTGTCACAGGAAAGGCCTGAGAGACAATGAACTACATTGATTAATAGTAGATTGTACTGTTGCATAAGGTTGTGCTCAAAGCTTTACTCCCTTACCTGGCAACTCATTTGATGGCCTTTTCCTTTTTGTAATTTTTAAAAAAAGGCTGTTTAAATTTGACCCTGAGCTCTGATCAGAGAATTCTGGGGCACAAAAACACACAGTTCACACTTACAATGGCAGCACAAAAGGCAGACATAAACATCACTGCCATAAATTGCCATCATACTAAGCAATGACTTAATCAACATTCTCCTACCACCACAGCACCAGATGCTGAGCACTTAGTTGTTTCCTCCCATCAAACCACTTTATTTGAGTGCAGAAGAAGGAAAAATAAGTTCCACATAGCAAAAGAAAAAATATGACCAGATGAGGCTGGGGAGGATAAAACTATCACAACACAATTTTCATGATGCACGATCATCACAATATTTTGTTTTTCTGAGGCTTCTTTATTTGGAACAGAAGAAAAAGAAGCTAAGGAGGACTGGGACTGGGAACTGAAAATTGGTTCCAAAAAGTAAAAAAATAAATAAATCTGTGCCTAGTTTCAATACTATGGATAAAAAATTAAATTACAAAGGAATGGTAGTGTTACTGAACAAGGAAGAAGAAAAGAAAAATAAGTCAGACGACATTAAGTCTGACTGCCTCCTTTATGCACGGAAAGCAAATACACCTTCTGGCGGTATTTTGTAAATGTTTTAAATGCTTTAGTGTTTGCAGCTCAAGTCATGTAATACGTCAAATCTGATTAAACATTTGATCACAAAAGAAATATATGTCTGTCAAGAAAACGGCATAAAGAGTAGAACTACAGTTCAGCTTATTACAGCATTCATAGTGATAAAAATACAACATTTGAAACAACAGCTGAGCTTTACACTGTACAGATCAAGCCGTTTTGCCTTACATGGTGTACTCATGAATATTTTGATGAGCTCTGCTCTGATTGGCAGGTTTAGGAGCAACAATCATACAGCACGCCTGTACTTTCTAAGCGCGTCACAGCATGCAACTCAGCATTTGTTTGACTCCTAAGCTACAGGAAGCCACAAAGATGGCACTGCAGTCAGTCCGTGAGACAAACAGATCCCAGCTAGCATTGCAACCTAGTGTTTTTCAGCTCACTAACAGACAGATTAATGATGGTAAATCAACTTTCACCAGTCAAACCGTGGTATCACGGCAATGTGGAAATCATCACAGCCCTTCTAATTGTTGTTGCAACGACCGATTTTGAAATACTACACTCATCATCAGAAGAACAGTTGCACAAATAGCTGCACCCAAAAGGGATCAATCAACAGGAATTAAACTTGGTGGGTAGGTTTAACACTGTAAGACATGCAAATGATTCAAGTTTCACGCTCGGCTACGCATGTGATGTAAGCAAGAACAGGCCTAAACCCTGTACCTGACTGACCCAACAGCCACGATTGAGGACATTCAGTGAGCAGTGATGAATCATCCTGTTTGTGCCAGCACCATTGGCTGCACGATGCAGGACTACATGCATGCAGACCGTTACGTCAGTTGCCCTTAACACCATGTCAGCAAAGACTGCAATAGACTGTGTTGTGCTACTGTCAGTGGGTCATCCTCAGTGACAAGCCCAGCTTTTGTCTTGGTGGAGACGACCAATGAATCTGTGTGTAGAGGCACCATGGTGTCACCTGGTGTCACTCCACCTCCACCCCTACCGCAAAATCTGCAGCAACTGTGTGAGAATATTCAAGCTGCAGAAGAGAGACTATCGCAGGACACCACTGGGAACCCCTACAACTCCATGCCGAGACTTATGCATGTTGCATTAGCAAACATGGCTGCCCACGCCATACTGAGAGACACTACTTCTGTAAATTTAGCATCATTTATTGTTCCTGGTATCCTTTATCTTCCTTCCAAATAGCACTGCAATCTGACACTTCCTTCTGGGTGCAACTATTACTTTGATGATAAGTGTAATGTCAGATAAGTGTGCAATATGCAGACAAGCCTTATTGTGTGTTGCGACTATCCTGATCAATCATGGATGTTTTAAGGTGTCGACGAATTGAGACTGTTGATGTTAATGAATTCATCTACATATTGTAAGACATTCCATAATCGCAACACATGTCAATATAATTTCAATATGGTATTATGTCCATATTGTAAATCCCTTTCCAGAATAGCAATTATCTGCTTTTCTCAAATAACTTTACTTATAACAAAAAAATAAAAAACATATCACAATTCCCAGTATGACACCGGCCCCAGGTCTTTCCTTCTGTTCTCTCAAACAGCAAAATTCTGTTTTTTTCGAGAGGTCAGTTCGAGATCCACTCTATTAGGTGCTGCGGATGGCTTGTTTACAGGAAGTTGTTGTATGAAGTAGCGAGCCAACCAGCGACAGAGCCGAAAGCCCTACAGAGACAAGACGAGGGGAGCGACGGCATTCCTTCTGTCAGCCATTTCCTGTTTCACAGCGCTGTGAGATGAACGTGCATCTTCATTTCAAATCTAACCCGAGGTCTGCTCTGTTCTGAAAATTCCATCCTAGACTTTTTGCCCTTGCTGTTTGTTTTTAAGCTGTCCCTAAAGGAAAGATGGTCTCCTGTAGGCTGCTGTGCCTTAGGAATACAAAGAATTGCTAGATACCCAAAGAAAGTGGCGTGTTTTAGCTTTGAGCAAGTACTTATATGTGGATTAGATTAGTTATTAAAAGAGTGCCTTTTAAAGAGGCTCTCTTCATTACAGTGTACTAGAGTGGGTAGCAGGGACTGAACACAGATCAAATGGACCAAAGTATTAGTAAAAATATTTGTGGCTCCAAATTTACAGGCTCTGAAAAAATAAAGATAAAAACTGTGGTAGAGCATCGCCTAAAGAATAAATATTCTTTCTTCTTTGGCATTGGTGCTTTAAACACAGAGCATTTAGAAGGAACTGTTTTTTCAAATGAGACTGAATATTTTTATTGAGCTGTTGAAGGATGAACAGCTGTAAAAATATAGTCCACTACGCTTGGAAATATATTAGACCATTAAATCATCTGTATCGTTAAGCCTGAAGTGCAAATGCAGCGTGAGTTTAGAGGCCTGAATCAAGATCAGCTTACCACTTCACCAAACCCCTCTGCCACAAGCACTTCCCACTGCACTTTCACTCCACATTTAACAGATTTACATGAATAAGGCAGACTCAACATATTACATTCTCATGGCAGCACTGTGTGTACATTTTATGAGCATTCAGTGCTGGTGCTATAAAAGTGTGACAACACAAATACATTTTTTTATCACCAAGATAAAAAGTCGCATTAAAGAATTATGAAAAACATTAATCTTTATAAGTGTAACATTGTTGTTATTTTAACTGTGAAGCATGTAACTGTAAAGATAAATCACTTTCTTTACAATAATTAAAATTTTCCACAAGGTGGTGCTCTTTGTACTCAAATAGTCCTTTTTTGCACCTTTAAGTGGGAAGAAACCCACACCAGTAGTATGGCACATTTGGCTGGAGCACATTTGGTTGGATGTTTCAGGAAACTAGGGATACACCGATCCAATATTAGGACCGGATAATGGTTCCGATATCAACAAAATTGTCTGGATCGGATAATTAGGCTGATCCCCACTTTAATTTGTTTGCGATGTGTGCTATACCATCAATAGCATGTTTGCGGGGTGCCTGTAGATGTAACGGGTAACTGTCGCACCTCAGCGAGGCTTGAACCATGGTCACTGTGATCACAGACCAGCACGCTACAAGGTGAGCTAAGAGTTGCCCAGCAGAGTGGACTCAATGTGCAGAGGAAAAACTTACAAATGGAGAACAGACTGCCAGGAGGAAAAACTGGCGTGCTCAACAGAGGAAAACAAAACAATTTCCTCAAACAAAAAGGAACCCCACAACAGCAGCACGAGTGCACTCTGAAGAGGGTGCAACCTGCCTCGAGAGGCTCGAAACCTTTGAGCCGACTAGTCACGAGAGACATGTGCACATGGCAACGTGAACTCAAGACTAAGCAACCAAGGGCCGGCACTTTCAAGTAGCGTGAGCTGCAGGTGTTAGCGTTTGCCGCTTGATTGCTCATTGGTTGCCCTTTTGTCTACCCCGAGTGGCCGGAGGTGGATCTGCAGAAACCCAAGACCTTACAATAGACATGACTTACGAACAGGAACAACAACATAGAGCGAACCAGAGAGTAAGCTGTATGAGTAAGCTTAGTAAAGTATTGTTTATGTCAATCCTGGTGCCTTACGTGGTGAAGCACATGCTGAAGTATATGGTTTATTCATTCAAAAATGGTATCAGATTGATATTGGGTATCGACAGATATGCAAAGTTTATGTATCGGTGCTGGTATTGGAATCAGAAAAGCTGGATTGGTGCATCCATACAGGAAACTAAACAGTTTTTTACCTAAAGGTAAAGTTCAAAGGTATTCACTATGTATTTTTCATCTAATCAGTTAATTCTACATAATAGGCTAAAGAAACATGTTTCAGCAAGCAAATCCTAAACTGTTAAATCACTGCTGCCTGACATTAATATGACATTACAACCCCAAAACGAAACAACTAAACAATGAAATTATGGCAGAGTATTTTGTAAATTGCAAGACCTTTTGCTTACAAACATCAGAATTCTTTATCAGTTTGCATGACTGCGCTTGAGTAGTCAGGAAACGTTTGATATTGAACACACCATGCAGTTGACTATGAAAAATTCAACTTCCACAACTTCCATAAGTACTTTCATGAGAACTTTCATTATTAATTTTCTGTTTGAACTGAATTAAGTTCTCCTAGCATGACTGCACTGTACAGCCCTGTCACGTACAGGTCATAATTTCTGCCGTAAATGTAGAAGATCATTTCAGTTCATCAGCAATATAAGCAACGATAAATCATTCCGATGGGCAAGACAAAAGACTTTACTGGAGGTGGGCGATATGGCAATAGGTTTTTTTTTTTATGTCATGATATTTATAGTTGAGTTTAAAGTTAGAACAAAGTAAGCACACATTTAAAAAACACATTTAAAAAATGATTAAAAAATGATTAAATTATTTTTTATTCAATTATTTGTAACACTTTACAACACTGGATTGAACAGAACACGCAGTTCTACCTTATACTCTCTTTGTAATCAAACACGCAGTTGGTGGGAGTTGACGCTGCTCACAATATGCTCTGAAAAGCAAAAGCATACTGTTACATACTGTGATGTAATTTATCACAACAATGCTAAAAGTTGTCATATTTCCCAGTTCTAGACTTAACCGAAGCCTTCTAAAGTATTTGATAGTGCCAGTTGCCCAACACATGCAAGCTGCTGCTTGCCATTCAAAAGAAAATCAGGCACAACTGGTTCAAGAATATTGATTGAAAAAAGTTTTGACGAAACACAAACAAAAGCGATGAACGAAGCTGGTTAATAAAACACGATGTAATCACAGACTTTAAGAGATACGGTCACATTTTTAGACAATCCTCTGCAGTCTCAGGACTATTTCATCAGAATATACTTTTCTCTATACACAGCTTAAAACGGTAATCATTTTAGCATAGCTTAGTATACATATATATATATATATATATATATATATATATATATATATATATATATATATATAAACATAAGTTTGAACAGCTAGCTCTTCAAGGTCAGAGAAAATGTCCCTTTAGCAATGCAACATGTAAACTTCAAACTGCATAAAGGCAGTATAAAACAGTAGGCATCAACAAAACATGTTAACACATAACAATTGTCTGTACATCAATATCAATACCAATACCACCTAAACAGAACAAAAATCAAACATTCTTTTGTAACATTCCACTTCAATTAACTGACATAATTAACAAAATAATGGACTCATTTTCTTGTCTAAACAGCCTAATACAGAGAGCATTCTTCATTCTGCATTTTATGGTTTAGGATCATGTGTTTCTCTCAAGCATCTACATTATACAGTAGTTTCATTTCCAGAAATGTGAAGAACAATCCCGTCTTTCAGAGATAAACATCTACAACAGGAAGGGCAAAAGCTGCACCCATTTCAGTGAAAAATACCATTGCTTTGGTCATGTTGCAGAGAGAAGACAGCATGGCATGAACATCCAACACTATGAGTTGTATAGAAATTAACTCAGAACATGATAAAATCAAGATCCTAAAAATGTTTACTCTGCATATTATAGAGATTAAAATGATAATCAAAACACAAGGACTGCTAGCAATTCTTCTTTAAAATATGATGATTCATGACAACAAAAGATTTTGAGACTCTTTGTAGTAGTCTCACGTATTCTGGAATCTAGAAAGCAATCTGTAATTGTAATTGGAGGGAGAATCTAAGACTGTGTGATGAATTGTTTTTATGATATGTGCAATAAACCCAATCAGCAAGGGCCGACTGCACTCACCTCAAGCAAAAAGTTGTGACTGTAAACACGTACATTTGCAGACATTTTGTTGACACCTTGCATATCGTTTGTGGTCCATAAAAATGTTGTGTGACACAGAAAAGAGTTTCTGCCCCACTTTCATGTCAAACATTTCAGCACTTAAATCACATCAACATTTCGAAGCAAAGGTACTAAAAGTGCCGCTAATTACCAAGCAGCCTACTGACACTTGAGGGGTGACCAGTTTACCAGGCTATCTCCAATTCCACACAGCTGAAACTTCTTGTGATATATATGACCAGCACAATAGAACTATGTGTTCGCCTCATGTACTCAAGTTCGCCTCAAGTGCCCGCTTCCACCAGACAGAAAATAAATCCTCATGCTTTCTCAATATCTTGAATTAGCAAGCCTTGAATTAGTAAGTCTTAATAACCTAAATTATGTTAAGTTAAATTAATTATTACTTACCAAAAAGGTATATGATTATTTCAACACCGCGAATACTTATTTTAAGGTTATAAAACATTCATTAACAAGAAATTAAAAGAAATTACATAATTATTATTTTACTACCTGTTTTAAAACACATCCTCACATTTAGAAGGTGGGATAAGCTAAACTGTGCTGGGTTCTATGCCAAGCACATTTAAAAGTAAAATTCATGAAAAAGGTCAATTATTTACAATAAACCTG
This sequence comes from Semaprochilodus insignis, assembly GCA_034552555.1. NCBI lineage: Eukaryota > Metazoa > Chordata > Actinopteri > Characiformes > Prochilodontidae > Semaprochilodus > Semaprochilodus insignis. The sequence continues at coordinate 12,997,646 of CM067489.1, forward strand.
AAACTGAGTTCTAGTAGAACACGCTAAGTTCTTCCTTGGTCTTGAGAAAGGTCCTAAGAAAAAGTCTACCTCTGATTCATGACATGTTCGTAAACTGCAAAATGGTTTGTGTCTTCGTGCTCTTAAGTGTGAGTAGATATTTTCTTACCTAAGAACAAATCCCAAATAAGAAAACATTGGTAAATGTCAGGATTGTTTGAAAAACTCCATAAGTGGGTTTTAAGAAGAAATCTCTTTTTTAGTAAATGTTATGTCAACAGGAGACTACACGTGGCTGCTATGGTTATCACATGGCCTTCTTTAGTTCGCTTTGTGCTATACAGCACTAGAAGAAATCCAGTGATATTTCAGCATAGCTTTGTTACAGAACACCCCCCACACCCCAACATGGCTCCTTTATTTACTAAACTTTAAATTACGACTACTTTTGACTAAAACCGACTGAAATTTAAAATGCGCACACTCAAGAGTACAAAGGTTCAAACATTTCTGTGGTATAAAATGCGGACCATAGACAAATTTCTTGAGAACAATTTTAAGAAAAATTTGGTGAATGAAGTCCATTATTCAGTTGACAATCTAATGTTCAAAGCTACTCTACAGAAACTGTCACAAAACAAATGTCTGTTTGTCCAGATGGCACCAAAATGAACACATTCATATGTTGCAACTCCTTTGATTTGTACATATTTCTGAGGCAGAGAAAAGAAAACTTCTTTGTTCACAAAGTCCTTGAGAAGAAACTAGTTAAAAAGTAAGCCTCTTCTATCAGTGGCTCAAACAAACACTATCTGACCAGCTCCCTTATATGAGGGGCATGGTGTGGAATGTTCCAGGGTCAGGAAAAGACTACAGGCCCCCGGCCTTGTCAATTGACAGGGCAATTGGTCCACAGAGCAGTGCACTACGAACAGGAATGCACCAATATTTGCCTTGTCCATCAAATGTATTTAGCACACTGGAAGAAGCAGGGAAGAGCAAAGATTCAGTGGTGGGATCATTGATTAATATGTTCCATTCGTGACAGTGAGGAATTAATTGAATCTAAAAGTGTGAGGCCCAATAGAAGGAAGATAAAAATGCAGTTACAACTGAAGTCAAATGAATAAAAAGCAGACATTTTGCCTAAACAGTAAAATACATACACCATTAAATACTGCTTTGGAATATTGGTCAAATCTAACCATCTGTCAATCAACAGCCATGATAATCTTTATGTAATTATCTGCTGATACCGATTGCATTGAACATCTCTAAGGTAAACTATATCCTACATACATTTTATAAAAAAGCAAGTGCTATTCATCAGGTATACTTGATTGATCTTCTTCTTGCAGTGTAAAAAGTAGACATATTTAGCTTTACATAACATAACATCTCAACCCTTTCAGGCATTTTGTACTTCGTGTGACCTTTATTTTCTAGTTCTTAATGCTTTGCATCATTAAGTTTTTGCTCACCATTGCAAACACTTGAATTTCTTTCAACTACCCGAAGGTCATACTACCATAGTACCATTACTACGCTTGTAGGGATTGCTTGGGCAGTTGGAAATCACTGGTCAAAACTGCACACACTCAAGTACAGAACAGTTAACACATTAAACAACTAACTTCAACTACCGTGAGCTTTTTGACTTATATGCAGATAGACAGATACACATGTATGTACAGATTATTTCACACACATGCAACTTCTAGCATGTGTGATAACATAGTTGTACGGTGCTGCCCTGTATATGAACCCGCATCAGCAGACAAGTACATGAAAGAAGTGGCATTGGCCCATAATTGGCTATATTAGTGCATCCCTAGTTCTTATTGTCCTAAGAATAGGCTCACTGCTGCAAATCTGTTCTCTTGTCTGCTGCACCTTTTTGGCAGATGGTTCTTTCTGTTTCTGCTGATTGGCTTCCTCTAAGGTTATAAACCCACCGTAGAGCTCCCTATCAGCCAAGAAAGCAATGAGCAGAGCTCAGACCTCTGCACAATCTCAACTCATTCCAGACATCATAACCCCTGGAGAGGCAGCGGCTGAACTCAACTGGCCCACGTATTCACCGGAGACCATTTTGTCTTCTGGAGATGATTTGTCTCTCTTACTTTCTCTCTTGTACCCAATAGTACCTTGGTCAAGACTGTTGTTACAAAATCCGACGAGTCAGACGTGACTGTGTAAAAGTTAGGGGGGTTAGATTACAGCATAAATACCAAAGGAAGGAGGTCCCCCTTTCAAGACACTTAGCTTCCCACCATCATATGGTCTTCATCAAGTACTCACATGGAGATACATGTCTCGTGCATGTGCTACATGTCTCCGATTGTGTCATCGCCGAAGCCTGTCATGTTTAGACTGAAGAGATTGAGGACGTAAGTTACGTCTGGGTGTCTTGAATAAAGTGAAAGCTTTTCAAACAGTCCTCCACCTGGACGAATCCCTGGTGTTGCTAATTAACTGCTCAAAATTCAGCCTCCAGTGAGGAAGAGCCTTTATGTATCCTATGCAGAGCCAACAAAGAAGCTGTCTTTTGTCTTCTTTTGACTTGGCTTTCAATGCTAGGGCCATAGAGGCCATGTCCCTGCAAATAATGACAGAGGGTTTGTATTTAAGAAGCGGAGGGAGAAAGCAAAGTGGGGAAAAGCGGGGGGCGGGGTTGGGAGCTGGACCTTGCTGAGCTCCGAAACATCTTTCCATCTGAATCCTTTTCTGTGCAACTCAGGCTGTCACAGCTCATAGCAGCTGCACACTCCCCCAACAATACCCGCAATTCCTTGTTCCCAGAGTCCTTACTGGACAGGCCAGATGGAACCAATTCTTTAACCCCCTTTCATTTAATTTCTTCCCTGTATTTTGCTGTTTACAGTTGTTTTCCTTTTTTTGGTTAATTTTTTTTTCATGAACAAGAGAATGGATGACGTACACCTCTGAAGAACATTGTGCAACATATTGAGAAAGTCTTTGAATCCTGGACTGAGCTGAAATGCCAAATCAAGATCTGATTTCATTTCCACTGGCAAATAGTTAGATAAGTCCAATAAAAGAACCAACTACTCCATATGCTAGTCAGGTGCACTTCTCACATCATTAATATTCGTTACAACTTTGTTGGTTCATTTACTGTACATTTGTTGCAGCTTCCTTGGCTATAAAAGACAAATCCACACACTGCTAGTTAGGTTACAAGCAAAATTCTCAACACTGATGTCAGCTGCGACCACCTGCAATATCTGCATGTGGTCTCTGCAGTCAAGCCAAAATTAACATTCAGCCTCAGGGAGGTCCTGTCAAAGCATATATCATTTGGATGGAGAGATGGAGCAATCCTTTTGACAAGAATGGAATCCAAAGTAATCTTCTCTACTCAACATGAAAACAAAACTTGCAATCATTTACAAAAAGAAGGTCCTTTTACATCTGTGATAAGTGGAGTAGAGTATCACAACACAACAGAGAAGAAATAAACACACTGTAATCTCAATGACTACAAGGTCAGTCCAGTTATTTTTTATTAGACCACAAGATACCAACTGTTAATCATCACAATAGTTGCCTTTGCAATAATGATATCACAAAAGGTTACAACATCAGAATGAGCATGCTAACCAGTAACAACAGTTTTTACTGTGTACTGTGTGCATCTGTGAGTATCTTTACCACTTATAGAACCTAAGGTTTCTGTGGATATTCTTACTTAACTAATTTATTTATGTAATCTAACCATCAAACTCATGGAGGCCAATCTTTACCCACGTCACATTATCATTACATTATTGATGTAGTGTTGTGTTGTGTCCTCTGTACTGTCCATATGCCTGGGAAATGTGTATGTACGCAAGGGATAGTCAAATTGTGCCACCCGTTGTTCATGCTTCCCACAGCATTCAGATACACAGTGATCTTTTGTTTATTTTTATATTTCATAGTCACATTGCATGCTGAATCACCTCAACAAGTCTGCATAACCTTAATGAAGAGCTGTATGCAGTTTAAGCAGTTTGAGTTGGGTGACGATTGACAAGTGTTTGTTAGCTACATTAGCCTTGTAGCTCCAGCACTAAAATAAAAAATGAATAACTAAACGTTGGGTAAAAGGAAATCTGTAATCTATAAGTTTGATTTTTTACCAAAGCTTTCCTTTAATATGTTAAAGGAAAGGCCCATGTCACTTGCATTGCATTAGCTCATCTCATAGCATGATACTAGTATTTTGTTCATATTCTGCAGCCACAGTTGTAGCTGATGCCAGAATCCACACTGATCCTATTTGGTAACGACTACAAACACCAGACACCAGATCAAAACAGTCATACATAGTAAAGTGAAGTGACACAACTCAGCTCTGCAGAGAGAGAGACACTGAAACTGTGGATTATCAGACAGGTTTATATGCATACCAGTGGCTTGATGTTAGTCTGACTAAGGCTGCTGGTCACTATGATTATGTAAATGGTCCGACTCAAGGTTTAGTCAGCCTAAGCTTCAATCACAACATATTTAGTTAGATTTTTGAGATTAACTTCTACAAGTAAACGCTAAGATCGCTTCACTGACGTTGCAACTTTTTCTGTGATGATGGCTTTTTAACATCAAAAGTCATAAAAGGTGAAAGGTCATGAAACTAGCATTTCATTTTATAAAGTCAGACTACAGTGGCGTGCATATAAATGGAACTATAAACAGTCTTGGTTTGGTCCAGTTTTCTAAACTAAGCACTTTGCTATTGTCTGCATGTAAATGAAGTTATTGTTTTAAGCCTATGACTGGACCAGGAAGTGCCAGATTCCAAGCCTGGATGGCTACAACAGATAACACTCTAGAGTTTAGTATTCACCCTCAACACTACAGCTATTTACAAAGGCCTTCAAAAGCTTAATTTGGTCTGTCAGAAGTGGGAAAACAATCTGTGTGGGGCTGTGGCTCTTTAAGGCCTTTAGGCTAGACACAGCATGCCGTACCTACCACCCTCCTACAAGCTAAATGACATTTTTCTGGGTGCAGTCTTGGGGTTAAAAATTCAGCTCCTAGAGCAAGTCACAGCTGGCTTGTGGTCCAGAGCATTTTATCTGACAAGAGGACCAGTGGCTTAATTGTTCACCTTTTTATGTCTATTTAGGGCTTTCTAAGGTCTTACTGAACATAGAGGACAATATGGCATAACAATACATATAATAATATTACCTAATTTCAGAAATAATTACAAACCTTATGGCAACCACATGATCTAACAGAATCTAGGAGAATAGTCCTAACAGAAGAACTGAGAAAACGGTCCAAGTCAAAGAGGTACCCAGAGGTAAAGAGACAGTCAGGTTCTCTAGCCAATATAATTAATAAGGAAAAAATAAGATGCACAGACAAAATAAATGATGTCATAAGATTATTTGTTTTTGTGCGAATAAGCGCAACAGACAAAAAAAATAGTCAATTTGTATGTTTAAGGTGATAGGAACTTCAGGCTCCTGCAGATGGTGTTGCACAAGGACGAGTGGGATATATATACCTGCAGGGTGTGGGAAAGGATTCAAGGATTTAGAAGATGTGGTACAGTGCAAGTGAATGTTTCATTCTATGTGTGGTCGCAAAACAGATGTTAATGACTGGCTAAAAGGAGTGACTGCATTTGGGAATGCCAAAGGCCATAGTGTGAGTGAAGCAGATACATTTACAGGTGTATTGAAGCATACAATCATATGTGTACAACAGCAGCGGCAAATATCCCAGTCTACAGGAAATTCTCCCCAGAATTGTGCCAGGAAAGGCATCCACCAAATCTGGTCAAACTGTGTAATATTTGATGTAAGAGTGGTTGAACATTGATGTCGTCTACATCTGGAAACTTGTCCGATCCATGCACAAAGCAATTGCAGCTGTTGTTCATGCTTGTGGAGGTATTACATGCTATTAGGTATGTTTTAATCAAAGGTGACAAATGTTTTTTGCGCGGGGACTTTAATCTTGCAATTTTGCTGAGTAATCGGTCATGATGCAGAACATAAGGCAGAGGCAGTCATATTAACTAAAACGTGACCATATACAAATCATTATATGGCTCAGAAATTAGCAGATGATATCCCTGCATGAAGATAATACGTGCTGGATGCATAGTTCAATGTCTGGTGACATCCTGCCCTCAACCATATTACGCAAGCACTGGACGGTGAACAGAGGGCCTCCCATGTTTGAGCTGACAATCTAGGCCAATGAGAAGGAAAGGTCATTGTTCCATCAGCACAATAGACAGCCTGTTCAGAAAGTTCAGGAAAAAAAGGCTTGCAGCTGCAGGGGCTGCTTCAGCTCAAAGCAGGGGGCATACGTTACTTTCACCACTCAGTGTAAAAACACACCTCATGAAGAAAAGAGGATGTGGAGTCTTGCACAGCTTTTGCAGCTTCTGCTCATTATTTTTATGCCCTAGCTTTATCATTCAGGAGAAGCAAATTGATGTTTGTTTACTTCATCGTACAGCCCCAGTAGTAGCTGAAGAAAACAGGAAAAAGGTCTATGCTTTCAATGATAAAAGTTACCGCCAAAGAATTAGCGCCTGAAATAGAGATAGAACAATACTATTCTCCCTTTTGATACTGATATTAAAACCTTGACTATTAACCAACACTGACACTGACCCAATATTTCTTTCTTAAAAACTACTAAGCTTCAACATTAGCTATTAGTAGTTGAACCATTTCGCTTAAAGGGGCTATAAAATGGAAAACTGTAAAACATTGGAATAGTTGAACAAGGAAAGTTTGGTATATACACACTGTTGTCTCCTCCTTCAAATACAAATCTTGCACTTGCAAACGAGGGTGGCAAAACAGTCCGATAACAAAATCTCAAAATGTTACATAACAGACATGAATCCTTAATATTTACAGCCCCCAAAACTTACATACAAGGACAACAGAGGAACAGCAACAACAGTGGCGGACCATGCAGAGAAATCTACTGTTCCAAATTGTGAATGCGACGTCATCACTTTTCATACCCTTTCCAAAGAACCAAAGCATCTGACTGATGTTCTTAAACAGGGTTGAAGTTGGCTTCCTATTTGCCGGCTTCTTAACTGAATGTTACCCATTCCACCTTAAATATTACAGCTTGTACCGAATATAACTGCAGCACAATTTAAGGTGGAACACAAATTCTGCAAAATAGCTGGCAAATAGGAAGCTACAGCTTTAACACCTTTAATTCTAAGTTAGTTGGTTAGTTTGCTCTTCACATTTCACTCCAGACAGTTTCTCAAAACTTGGACAATATCGAGCTTCACTCAGCATTTGACACTGAAGAGGCTGAATAGAGGAGCAGTTCCACCTTTATTAGCATCACAACCCCAAAAGCAATCTGTGAGTAGCAGCCATGCTCTGTGATTTTATCTACTCAGATCATCTTAAACTGAAAGCGTCATAGTGAGTAACAACTTTAATTTGCTTTGTGTTGTTTAGATATCAAAAGCAAGACCACAAAACAAGGGAAACATCTTGTTCATTCTAGGACTAAATCATAGGTATACACATGCGTGTAATACTGCATCTGGGCAGTTTTAACCCTGACCAAAGTCACATACTTTCTATGTAGAACATCAGAGAACAGTTGAAAATGTGGAATACATGCATCTCTGGCACCTTCATGATGAGTGTAGACTATTGTGTTCAGACTACACAACTAACAACATCCCATCACACAGTCTGAGTGTGTGCTGTTTCAGACTGGATTTGATAAAGGGATGGGACTGGATTCATTGTCCTCTCTCCGATACAGCTTTTTCGTCCCGATACCGATATGAAACGATACCGATATGCCTGCCATCTCTAGCCTTAAACTGTCCAGAATAACTGGTGCAAGTTACAGCGCCGGTAAGCATGTAACTAGCTTAAAGTTTTGCTAAGATAAGTAACAGTTTAAAGCAGTTTACTTCCGAATTGTAGCCGTTATGAAGTGATAAAACCCAGACAATAAACACAATAAAGTACCGAGATACTTTTGGTACAGCTGTGATAAGAGGAACGGGAGCCAAATGTGTTTTCAAGGAGTCCCGCTGGCATTCTGAGAGGAAAAGCCCACTTTGTTAGCCTTGATGCTAAATAACCAAAGCGTGAAAAAACGGTTTTACCTCAGCGAAGCACACAGTTGTCCGAGCCATTCTGTCCAGCTGTTTCCTACAAGTACAGCAGTTATCCTCTCAGAAAAGGCGCCTCTAAACGCCTCGGTATGCCGGTAATATCTGCAACTTTTCCTTCAAACTTCCAGTCATGTTCTTTGAGGCGGACAAAACCAAACCCTGCCTTCTCGAGACGGATTTCTGGCTGGAGGCTGAGCTAGTTTCCATGGAGAGAGAGAGGGGTTGTTTTGCCCCCCACTCGCCTCTCTTCACGTTTTCTCACTCCTACACAAAACCGAGCGAGGTTTGCACAATCAATACCACATGGCTCGGTTTTTCGGTAAGAGAAGTGGCGATGTCACACAATTAAAACGCCTGCCTCACATTACATATGCCTGACAGCCACTTCTTCAGAAAGTCTGTGGGTGGTCAGTATGTTCCTCTTATTTCGCTCAGCAGAATTCAGACATCAGCTGGTGTGAGTGGTGATACTTTTGTCACTGCGATTTACTAGCTACCCTGGTCAAATGGCATGAATACATCTTTTTTGGCACATGAACACAAAGTGTTTCGGGACACCCCTTCTCCAAAAGTTGCGACTTTGTTACTGTAGCCCTAACTTTCCTTCTAATTTTTGCTTAAAACACACTATAAATATTTCCATTGTATGTTTTGTTTTGAATGGGGAGAGCAAATTCTTCTGGGACTATAATTAGGTCGCTGGCTCGGACTCCAGTGGACGTCCACGCCTGCTGGGAAGCCCGCAGACATGCAGAGCCATCCGCTGATTTACCATTTACCCATGCGCTCCAGTTCCTTCGGCAGCCCAGAACAAGCATAACACATTGCTCACAGCTGTATAAACCGAGGTATGCAAAGCCATGCATGGGGGCTGTAAGTTGCGTAAGTGGACAAAGAATCTTGGAAAACACACTCACGCATCAGATCAGAGGATTCGCCCTCCCAATGGTCCAAGCCTGCATACTGATCCAACCCAATGTCATTAGTATGGTAAGGATATTGCTGCATCCAGCATGAGAATCTTGAGAACCAACACATGGTCCAACAAAACTGGCTCCGATTTAAAACTGCATACAGCAAGCTGAAAGGATGCCGTCAGCTTTACTGTATCAGCTGCTGCTTAATGAGTTCATTGTGTTGAATGAGTGAGCTAATCACAAACTACATGGTGAACCTCCTTTTCTTGAGCTGAGAACATCACCGGTAACTGCTAACTGGAAAAGTTCAGTCTGACGCTGTTCAAAAGCGAGCCGCAGTAGTCTTAATGTCAACTCAGCCCAAACCACTGCTTCCAGGCTCTGAGATGTGGTACACCACACTGATCTGTAATTTTCACTCTCTGATGATAAAGTGAGGTTGGAGCCTTCAGATGCACTCACAATTAGATCTGAACTCGTACAATTACAGCTTCCAACACTTGACATGACACGCTGAAATCGTCAGCTGTGTTGAGTCAGAATCATGCGTCAAGATGCATAATGGCCTCAGCTTTGGAGACTGACCGAAAGCTGTGTTTCCATTGTTAACAGTTTTATAGTTTTCCTTACAATGTAATTGTTGCGGTTTAAGAAAAGTCATTCAGAGTGGTTTGATGTGCAATGTGGAGAAACTTGCTGACTCAGACTTCTTTACAGTGGTGGTAACAGGAACCAGGAGTCCCAATGTCTACAAACCAAATATAGTCATTTTATTCACTATCCAAAATGACAAGCAAATCTGCAGGTTTTTTTTATATTGTTTAAATGATTCGAAAAATGGTGAAAGTCTTCTTTGAATCCTGTTTTGCCTTAGAGTGGCATGTCATCAATGTATGTTAAAAATACTGTACATTTTAGACCAAAGCCTTATCACAAAACTACCAGAAAAACAATATCTTAGGCATCAGGTATCATAATCATAACTATTTTGCTTAATAACTTTTCTGAAGCATTTTAAAGCATTAAAGGCAACATATCAGACTTCTGGCCCCCATCACCACCACACTGATCTGCATCTAGGTTCTCTCTGAATTAGGATGTTTAGAACTGCTGAAACAACACCACAGTCTCTCAAGGATTAAAGGAGCAATTTGTAAGATGACACAATGTTGAATTCATACTCCAAACAACAGGGGGCAACATATCAAAAGAAAATGTACAGTCTCTCCTGTGCACTTTTCACTTCGTACCAGTCTTAGAGGAAATATTGCAAGTTCAGCATCAAACTTCATCCAATTACTCACTAAGAGCATCTCCAGCTGTAGAAAGCAACGGCAATGTTAACTTTTGTTTTGCTTCTATATCACTTCTTTTGTTTGCTGCCAAACTTCTTTTGTTTGCTGGTTTCTTTGCTGAGACTGGTTGGCAGTGGTGATAATGGTTGTTTGGCAAGAGTTTCAGCCATTGTTCCATTTTGTTGTGACTGATTGGACTAAATGCTACAGTGACTCACTATCACCTCTTGAGGTACAGCGTGGTATTTTGAGACAGGATAGGCTGGGCTAGCTATTTAGCATGCCAACTTCAGTATATATCTCTCCAACACAAGACATAGATTTCTTTCACATACCAGCAAAATGTATTTCACATTCTGTTTAACAATTTTAGTTCTTTTTTTTTTAATTGTTTTAAACAAAAAAATGTATATACTGTTCCTTTAAAACTAGAAGAAGTGCAAAACATACATTTGGATAAGTCTAATTGGAATGATTTAAAAATAGAAAAATAGTACAAAACAATGAAATCAAGAGTAAACAACTGTTACCCAAAATACAGATATACAATGTCATATATGAAAAATGCAATATTCATTGATTGATGTGGGAAATGAGTCAATTAAATGCATTGGCTCAGTACAGGGAGGCAAACAGATGGCCAATCAGCCAACATTTTGATATATCTTTACAGGTTTAATCTCCTGTCAGTCTTCTGTCCATACAAGAATGCTCTTGCTGTGTATAACCCGATCTTGTGACCTGAGAACAACCCACACCAAGAGCACCACCGAGCTACAACAATGAACCTCAGACTGAACAGCTCCCATGGGAGCGGAGGCCTGCTAGGATCATCACGGCACAAAAATATGTGGCTGGATGTGGGCTACTTCTGAGCCAGACGGGCCTTTTTTTAATCAGTGCAGTCATGGAGAGTTGTCCAAATCAAAGGGTAATGCATTCTCAAGCTTGGGGCCTCTCCGTACCAAAGTATGGCTAGAGAAACCACAGAATTAAGCAACCAGTCAAGATCCTGTTGATATTCGCAGGTTCATGTCCACGCACTCCCAATAGTGAAAATGAATGCTACGTTATACTCTTGACCTTTATTCTTTGATCCTAAATCCAAAACATGTAAGAATACAATTGAAAGCAACAGAGCAAAAACCATGACTAAACCAGCTAGGCAGCACATCTGGGGTTGTTTTCCATCATCAGCACTTTAACTACACTTAAAAGTGTCCCAGTGGTCCTGATAGGGTGTTTTGCTATAGTACAGACAAAGCAGCAATACCAAAATAGAGCTCAAGCAGAGTCAAACTGTCTACCTCTGTCTGCAAGAGTAAAAGAGAAATTAGAGTCTGTCCATTAAGACTCCTATACTATAACAAGCAGGGTGTGAGTTAATGGGGTGATGGCCCCCTAATTAAAACCTATGGATTAAAGGATAATTGATTATTTACTAAGAGTGGTTAAATGATTACTAGATTAAAATGCGTTAGAAAATCAAATTTAGCAAATAATTCTGCAAACCATTCTGTGATGATTACTTTGCTTTTTCAGCGATAATCAGGTAATCTGCTCGTTATCATAAAGCTGCATTAGGCAGGCTGAAGATCTATCACAAGGAGGAAGCTATCAGCCACAAGCCACACTGGTCTGAATCCTTTAAAGATAGGAAGCTTCAGAAGCTTCTCAAAAAATGCAAATGTAAGTTACACAGTGGATATGAATACTCCAGTAATATTCCGTTACACTTTATGTTGACATGTGCACTGAATGATGTGCATATATTAGGGCAGTGAATTCTAACTGATTTTGTTATTGATTTTGTTATTTGTTATAAGAGTTCATGAATGAATAAGGAAAGAAAAAACAGTGGGTAACAAAATAATCATGAATTTGAAGACAATAAATTACACAAACTGAAGAAAGTGGTGATAATAGTATAAACTATGGTTGCACCATTAAAAATCTTTTTTTTTTAACAGTTATGTATTCAGACATTTTTTATTTACTTATTGATTTAGTTAGTTATTTATGATTCATTTAAACTCAAGGCATTAATTGAGATAGTAATAAGATAAATATATACAAAACATAATTTATGGAGATGGTTATCCCTAACTGCTAAATATGTGATACTTATATATTTATTTTTTGAAAGCTTCAGATTGATCATGAGTTTTAAATAAAAAAATAAACATTGTTAAACTTTTGTATTTCTCTACTGAAATACAGTGAGATTTAGTTAGAAGGCAGTGCCTTATTCTAGCCACACCCCAGGAAGTGAGACTGCATCCCTGTCCCTCATGGCCACATCAGTTAGATACCAGCAGTTAGATTCCAATGTTTTAAAGTAAACGTCAATGTGTAAGACCTGTAAGAACTAATACTGAAACAGCAGTGTTTCGATAGTGTTGTGATCATTTTGAAAGTGGCAAAATGGAGTGTTCAGTCATTTACTTTAACAGAATAAACATAATTATTCAATTAGAGCCATGAAGTCAGGCAAGTTGGAGATAATAAATTGCCCTTAGATGTGATTGTCTGTGTGAAATGTGTACGCCTGTGCCTGCCCTGTGGCACATGGACTGGTGGTGTGTCCAGGGTGTTTCCTGCCTTCTGCACACTGACTGCTGGGATAGGCTCCAGCCACCCCTGGCAATCCAGAAGGATAAAGCGGTTCAGAAGATGAGTGAGTGATTCAACTATGTAAAAGCTAGAGTAATAGCGGAGTAACTAGCTAGTAAAGCATATAATGAGTAGTTTCACAAAAGCATTTGTGTCTGTGTTATATCATGTATCTATTCTTGTACAACAACCGTGAGTAAAAAAAGGCATATCTCTGCCACCAGCACTACTGTATAATTCACATTCAGAACAACTGTGTTCATTGTCTGAGTACTCTGACCTTGAAGCAAAGTTGAAACTTGGAAAAATCAAACAAAACCGTTAAAAATGTGTTTTGATAACAGTTTCAAACTGACCGTTGGTAGTTAATTAGCTGACTCAGTTTTCAGTGTATCTGGAGTAATTATCAGCAACAGCTGTCTGCCCAGTGGATAGTGATGTGCATGGAAGACTTCAGAGGTAGGGATATTTCCCACCCAGCCTCTGCACACTGGCTCACCATCACGTGTTGGATGCGTCCTCTGGGGTATCCTATCATCCCTGAGACCGGGAACAGTCCACAGAACACTGACGTATATCTCAACACTCTGTGCTTCCCTTATCTCACAGGAAGTTGACCGTTGGTGCAGTACATGAATTTCACTGTCTTTTAAAAAACAACAAACATTTTCTGTTATCCTATAACTATGACCAATAGGAACACATATCGTTACTGACATTTTCTTTTGCAAATGGATCTTATTTTTTTCCATCTGTAAATACCACCTGCTCTTTATACTTCATAAATAAAGGGTTCATAGAAATGATACAAAATTACTTGTAATATTAAACATAAGCCTGTTGTTTTCCTGTTTAATATGTCCTACTACTTTGCCTTCCTGCCAATGAATTCATTTAAGTTGCTACTATTCTGCCAATATCAGTGCTAATAATTCAAAATGACTTGGTCAAAATACTTTATCCTGCTAATAACCATCCATGATTTGGCTGAACTGATCACTTACATGTTGGATCTCCTGACCTATGTCAAGCTCTTTTCTACTACACCTACAGTCGTATAGTTTTCACACCTGTTAAAGCAATTCAGGCACAGGAAAACATTATCCCTAGATTGCTCAACTCAGCCCACTTGAATACATGTGTAAAGTCTCCATCAGTCATGTTTGGTGAAACCCAGAGAGGCACCAAAATAAACCAGTGCCTTTTTTCTCAAGACTCCTGGATGTTCGCCGCACCCTATACCACAATATCCTCCCGTCAGAATCATACTTTGCAGTCGTCTGGGAATTCAAAATAGTCAGTCAGAGTGTTGAGCAAGCTATTGGATGTGAAGACTGGCCATCAGAGCTCAAAATGTACTACATAGTGTTACTGTGTGTTAAAAATATGATTCACTAAATTATTTAAACCCTTTTTTCACAGGAGCCGTACAAATGCAATATCTGTCTGTTTTGTATGTCCGTCAGTAACATTGATGTATATATACTTTGATGGAAGTATGTATGATTTATAATATATGTCTGGTATATGTGTGGAATTCATTTCGATGGGTCATGCGTTCCTGCTGTCCATTTTATTTCAGCATGGCTGTCTTTGTGGAGAGGTGTAAGTTTTCAGTGCAGGGCATCCTCACCTACTCATTGCTCACTAGCATCATAACACAGGCTTACAGCAGGTCACACACTGAAAGCCAGTGGTATCGCTAATCTAATAACAATGGTTACAGAATTTTTTTATTATATTCATTAAGAAAAATCTTAATTGTGTTTCAGAATGGCATAACCATCTGAACATTAACTCTGTCCTCAGGAGATCATGAGGTCGATCCCTGGCAGCACCATTGTCCCAGAGAACATTATTGGCCTCCCTTTCTCTGGGCATTTGTCAACTGATGTAACAGGATTAGCAGTTAGTGTTTCCCATCCATGTGCATTAAGATGTTCAATGACATGGCTTGACAGGCCTCTGAGGAAGCCCGTTCCCTCACTGTGTTGTGATTTATGATTGAGGATGTGTAATATACAGTATGTATTCAGGAAACCACAGCTAAAAGTATGAAGATGAGAAACGTGTCAAGCATTTCAGTTTGTCAGAGTTTGGCATATATATATAGTGTATGAATAAACCAGCTAGATCTTGGTAAACCCCAAGGGTGGTTTCAAAGACAGGGATTAAGCCAGTCCCAGACTCCACAAGTGTTCTGAAAAGATCGAAAGATTTATGTAGTCCAGGACAAGGCTTATTCCCTGTTCCCTGCTAGGGCTAGGAATCACCAAAAGCCCCTTGATACAATACAGCATGACACTTAAGTCATGATATGATATTACTATGATTTAAAAAATATTCCAATAAGCAATTACCTTATTTCAACTGTAAATTTTGTCCCCAAAGAAAGAGTCAGGACTTCAGAGTCAATCTGTTTTATCTACTGAGACCAAGTTTTTGGTCCGTTCATATCACTTCAGTCCTTTTTAATTGCAGAAAAATGGGACACTTTCATACAAACCTTCCTTTAAATTAATATACTACAATATCGCCCTGCGATGGATTGACGACCTGTCCAGGGAGTTTCCTGCCCTCCGCCCACTGAACACTGGAATAAGCTCCAGAACTTCTAGTTGCCCAGCAGGATCAAGCAGTGTAGAAGATGGATGAATGAGTGAGTAATAAAACATTGATACTTTGTGTCTATGTATACATACGATATGACCATGCAAAATATCACAATACTGTGCTGTATCACTTTTTTCCCCCCAGGCCTATCGTCCGGGAAACCAACCCCTGGATTCCAACCTTGAACAGCTCAGTTTAACCTCCAAAGCAACATGGCAATTGAGTTAAATGAGCTGCAACTTTTTGGACCAAAGGTCATCAGTAAATCATGAATCTTAAACACTGCAATGAATTCAGGCATGAGTGGCATTTGGTGCACACAGGAACGGTAGGAACAGACAAATAAGAATTAAACATAGAAGATAAACGTCTATAAGAGTCAAAACACAAGCATAGACACGGAAGAAAAACCTTGGTGTTGGGAGTGGGGGGGCGGTGTTGTTGCTCTGATCATTTCCCACACTGTGATCCTAAGGGGCAAACAGTCCCAGATGATGGTACAGTTGTCCAGAGAGATAAACGTAGAATAAACACAAATAATTGCTGCTTTCAGTTGGAGGTCAATCCACTTTCAAAACGCGTCAGACTCTCAGTCTAGCAACACAAAAGCATAGTTTCACTACAGGCTTTTAGAATGGCTCTCCAAGCCTAGTCGATCTGTTCATGCGCTTAAACGTTCAGATAATAATAGCGCATAATAATAATGATGATGCAAAGCGATCAGTGCAATTCTGTTTCCTCACATTACTCTTATTAAAGGTTAAAGAGCGCCCCCTCGTTTCTGTTCGGTGTCAGTTGTGTCAACATCCTTCATAGACAAAACAGCCTATGAGCACATAGTCATGCAAAGTATAGTCCGTATAGAGATCTGTACGTTACAACATTCGGCTCATCCATTAAGTCAGATGCATTCATCAGATCTCGGAGCTCTTTCATACACACTGTCCAACATCAAAGACGTAACTCAAACTCACTTCTTCATTCGCCAACCTCTTTTTCAAAAGTTCCGTTCCACCTTAAATGGTGCAGCAGTCACATACTAGCGCCTGCGACCACCAGTGTGCCTCTGCTGCACCATTTAAGGTGGAACAGATCATTCGAATAAAAGTCACTTCTATTTATGGGAAAGGCTTGTAGATAGATGCCCCGGCAAAGGAAAATTGTCCTTAAAGTCGCTTTTTACTTTACTACATTCGTGCTGTTGTTCATTACTCATCTCTCCTCCATCAGTGTCACTAGGAGAACTCTGAAGACCCCTTAACCAGTTTGCATAGTTTTGAGCAGCTTAAAAACTTTTTTCCGAGCAGTTTTGAGCTGCAGAGCAGCTAAAGTGAGACTCCTGGAGAAATAGCTCTTACCTTCACTGCCTCTGACTGGAGCACCTAGTAGAAGAGCATAGATATCCACATCGTCGGCTTGCCCAGGATCTGCGCCTCTGAGAGCTCAGAGAGGAGTGTGTATTAGGGTGTGTGTGTGCGCTGCCCTCTGAGTCCCACAGCGCTCCTGAAAAAAAAGAGGAGAGCAGGAAGCTGTGATGTAGAGCGTTAGGCTGCTTCAGAGCGAGTTGGGTCCATTTAGTCGGCTCCATGTTTATTTGATGGACTTGTACTTTTGTGGGGTATTTTCAAACGGAGGAAAGGAAGCTGCTTTCAGTCACATTACAGTCCTCCACTTTTTTGGTGTACTGCCAATAACATATATTAACAGGCAATCAGTACTCACATACACATGTAGCTATTTGTACTTTTGGGGCAGTCATGTGTTTCATTATGTATACATGCTTAACATTTTGTATGGGAGAATTAGGCTTTGTGTAGTTGCATCCATCAACAAAACGTGCAGTATGTAGCCCTGACCTGTGGTGACCATGAGCTCAGGTACAATAACAGATCCAGGGGAATATCAATTTCCAGAATGAAGAGAATGATGTTCTACTGCAGTTTCATATAAGCTAAGCACTATGTATATATACATACATACATACATACATACATACATACAAATAGAATAGATAGATAGATAGATATTTAGTTAAAGTAGAGATGTCCGAGGTAAAACCTTCCTCCAGCAAAAGCAGTTCTCTCTTTAGACCTTCACTGAGGAAAAGTATAAAAGTATTTGCCTTCAAATGTATTTAAGTATAGGAAGTAAAAGTAGCATGATTTATTATGTCTCTAATATCCTATTATCATTTCTGGAACAAAACTCTTTATCAACTCATTTTAGGTGAGGAGACTCTAGTGTCACAATCTGTGAATAGAATGTCATTAATTAGTGTGACACTGATGTCTATTAAAATGATCATAAGCACAAATCACTGGAAATACTTTAGTACAGTTATACGAAAAAACTGCTGCTATTACATTTACTTCACTACTGTATACACCCATTGTCAAAAGAATAGTTGCAGTGTTGGACTGCAATGATAATGCAACATGCCAGACGTCTCAGCATGGAAGTTGTAGAGGTTCCTAATGGTGTCCTTTGATAATCCATCCCATGCAGCTTGAATATTCTTAGAGTTTTCATGGTAGGGGTGGAGGTGGAGTAGCAGTGACACCAGGCTTTGTGGATGTGTGACATGTGGCAACAAACCATCTTAGCGCTGATTCGTTGGTCGTCTCCACCAAGACAACAGTGGGACTCGTCACTGAAGATGACCTACTGCTATTGTAAGTCACTCCATGACAGTCTAGCACGACACCATTACAGTCTTTGGCAACATTGACGTGGTGTTAAGGGCAGTCAACGCAATGATCTGTGTCGATGCAGTCCTGCGTTGTGCAGCTGTCTGCCAATGTTATGATCACTCATTGCTAAATGTCCACGATCGTAGCTGTTGGGTCATCTAGGTACAGTGAAGGCCCTTCCTTGCTTATGTCACGTGTGGCCAAGCATGAAACTTAAATAATTTGCATGTCTCACAATGTCAATCCTACTCACCACATTTCATTCCTGTTGGTTGAATCATTCTGTAAGTATAGTACACGTCTTTTGGCAAACGGTTTGGGTTTGTCTGTAGGAACTGGTGCCCATACAGTGAAAAAGCATGTGAGTTCATTGACTGATGTTGGACGAGAAGGCGTGGGCTACAATCCGTGTTCCAGTTCATATCAAAGGTCATTAGTGGAGTTGAGGTAAGGGCTCTGTGCAGGTAATGTCCCCTGTAACGTATGCACAAAAGTAAGGTCCATAAAGACATTTTTCCCATTACTGGAACTAAGAGGCTGAGCCAAAACCTTCCAGGAACATTATCCCTTCACCACCAAATTTACTTTTGGCACTAAGCATTCCAGGAGGTAACATTTTGCTGGCATTCACCAAAACCAGATATATCCAGTGCCAGTTTTTTTTTTTTTTAACAAACTTTTACAATTTGTCACCTTGAGATCAAAACCAACCCATTAAAATGTATTTTGTTTAAAACCTTCGTTTAAAACTCTATGAAATAATGCTATAATCACCAAGATGGTAACTTTACAGGAAAAGGAAAAGAACATTTTTCTTTTAATGCAAGTCAATGTAACCACACATTTTCTCAAATAATTGTGGGACATTTTCTATGGTCCATTAACCATGACATTTACTTTGCTATAAAGGGCAATAGGAAAATTATGTTCACAACAAAAAAGGTTTCTGACAGTAGTGATATTGGCCTTGTTGCTTTAAGTGGTACTAGCCAACACTCCTTTATTAAATTTACATGCATAAGAATTTGAAAAATATTAAAGACCACATGCCCACCATGAAGTCTGACTTTCAACAAGAATAGAATAAAGGTTAACTTCAGCTGCAACCCAGTATTGTGACAAATTCATAGGTAACAGGCCTGTCCATCACTTACAAAAATTTGAAACATTTAGGGGCACATACTGTTTCACAGATTGACCTAACTACACCTACAGCATAACTAATGCTTCCTTTATCTGAGGATGGTTATAGCCGTTTCTACTCACCTTTACTTGTTTACGTTCTTTATCTGAGGATGGCTGTAGCCTTTGCTTGTTTGTGTTACAGCCTTCAGAAATGTAAGTACTAACTGCAAGCACAAACTGACAGAAGCTTATCTCAGGTCACCCATGACAGTCTTTGAACAAACAATGTATTGTTGAAATTGTTGAACATACTGAAATATCTTCCACTGAAAAAGGCCAATAACTCTTCAATCATTTTGACATTATTCATCCATGAGACTGCCAAATAGTGAAGCACTATCTCAATATATAAAGCTACTGAAATAAACAAACAAACAAAAAACAAATAAATTACACAGAACTGTATTAATCATTAGAAAGTATCACTGATACAACAAACATTTCTGTCCATCACACCATGAAATCTTGAAAGTTTATCCAACACAAATTCTGAACTGGATGATGACATCTTTCAACAAAAATGCAGATGCAATACTGCCCTAAGTAATCAGTATGAGCACAGGTCATTTCAGCTAGACAAAAGATAAATACATAGATCACATTTCTATTATTGTTAATCACCTGACACGTAAGACTATAATTAAAAAGAGAAGACAAGACTAAAATCATGACTTGCCTGAAAAGTGAATAATTAGGCCAATAATGATTTGATCATTGTATATGTATAGGCTAATGAAGGGTTTATGAATGAATATAGGGACAATAGAAAATGTGTTTGGGTTTGAAATTTCACAATCAAATAATCCAGTGCTCAGTTATGATGTAAAGCATTTTTCAGTACCCAGACTTTGAACAGTTAATGTTGTGTTTGCCTTAAAAAAAACACACACATGGTCAGCTGCATAAAGGGATCATATCAGCATTTAAATTGGCACTTCTCCCTCCATTTTAGGTGTGACTGATCTGTGTCAGTAGTAAACGTTTTCCATTAATAGAGGAGCACCTAATACCATGCAAATTTTCCCCTCCATTAAGTAGAAACCTAAACCAAACTGCATACATAAATGCTAAGTGGCAGAATTTCACACTAGATGTCTTGGAAGAAACATTAGAATGAACCAGTCATTTACCCACTGATGGTCATGAAAACCATACACAGAAACACAGAGACAGATGAATGCAATGTTTTGAAGAGGAGCACTGTACTGGCAGGGGGAAGTTAAAGCGAGCCTTGGACACCAGGGGGAACACCCAGGCTTCCGCACAGAGACAGCGCCCCGTACCATAAAGTCCAGTAGGGGGAGTGCTTTTAGCTGAGAACCACATGCCGGTCAAACACAGACTTGCGTTGTTCCTGGACCTGCCTCCTCCAGCGCTGCTGAGCATGCTCCACTTTGTTCAGCATGTTGGGACGAGAGCGAGAGCGAGACAGTACATCATGGGCATTAGCGAACGGCTGTTGGTCCTAGAAACACAGGAAAAACATTTATATGCCTTACTTGTGAGACATGGAAGAGGTGTTTCTCTGAGGCTGAATACCTGGTACATATTTTTAACATTGTTCTAAA
Source organism: Semaprochilodus insignis (assembly GCA_034552555.1). Lineage (NCBI taxonomy): Eukaryota > Metazoa > Chordata > Actinopteri > Characiformes > Prochilodontidae > Semaprochilodus > Semaprochilodus insignis. The sequence goes on from CM067489.1 coordinate 13,018,649, forward strand.
TACACAATGACTGCATGTATGCACACATACATACAGTGGTGCTTGAATTTTTGTGGACCCATTAGAATTTTCTACATTTCTGCATAAATTTGACCTAAAAGTAGATCAGTAGAACTACATTACACAAATGAGACAAATACATTAAACGTAGCCATTATTTGAGGAAAATGATCCAGCATTTCATGTCTGTGAGTGGCAAAAGCATGTGAATATTTGTTTTAAGTGTCTGATGTGACCCCTTCTTCAGTAATAACTACAACTAAACAGTTCTGGTAAAGGTTTATTAGTCTTACACATCAGCTTGAAGGAATTTTAGCCCATTGCTCCATACAAAACGGCTTCAACTCTGTCATATTGATTTGGTTCCTCCCATGAACTGCTGCTTCAGCTCCTTCCACAACATTTCTACTGGATTTGACTTTGCCATTCCAAATCATTTTCTTTCCTCTTTATTAACCATTCTTTGGTAGAACGCCTTGTGTGCTTAGTGTCAGTGACTCCCTGCAAGACCCACGTTCTCTTGAGATTCAGCTCACGGACAGATGTCCGGACATTTTCCAACACAACCCCAAACCATGATACTACCACCACCCTGTTTCACAGATTGGATAAGATTATATTGGAATTTCCCTTCTCCAAACACTGTTCCAATAGCCTTCTGGCTTGTCCATATGACCTTTAGCAAACTACAGTAAGGCAGCAATGTTCTTTTTGGAGAGCAGTGGCCTTCTCCTTGCAACCCTGCCATGCACACCATTGTTGTTCAGTGTTCTCCTGTTGGTGAATATTAGGATTTGCCAATGTGAGAAAAGCCTTTAGTGGCCAAGAAGTTACCTTGGGTTCCTTTGTGACCGTGCAGACAATTACACGCCTTGCTCTTGGCATGATCTTTGCTGGTTGACCACTCCTGGAGAGGGTAATAATGGTTTTGAATTTTCCTCAATGTATACACAACCTGTCTGACTGTGAACGAAGGAGTCCAGACTTGTTAGAGATTATTTTATAACCTGCCTGATGAGCATCAACAACTCTTCTGAGGTCTTCAGAAATCTCCAGAAATCGCCTTGTTTGTGCCATGACAAACTTCCACAAAGTTTGTGAAAATCTGGTGAAGTTTTAGGTCAAAGGGTTCACAAACTTTCAAGCACATACATACATACATACATACATACATACATACATACATAAAGTTCTTCCTTCTGAATAGAATAGCATTAGAATCCGATGCTTTAATGTTGAGTGTATGTATACCTCCTTTTGTCTACATGTATTGTCATTCATAGTTTTCTGTACATACTTTGTCGGTCCCCTTTCACTATTTTCCTCAAACAGTCAGGAATCCCACAGGATCACCACAGAGCAGTTATTATTTGGGTAGTGGATCATTCCCAGCACTGTAGTGACAGCGATGTGGTCATGCCGTGTTAGTGTGTGCTGCACTGGTGCAAGCAGATCAGACACAGCGGTGCTCCCGGAGTTTATAAACACCTCTGTGTCTCTGCTGGACTGAGAATAGTTCACCAACCAAAACTATCCTGCCATCCTGTGGGCAGCATCCAGTGATCACTGATGAAGGACTAGAGGATGACCAACACGAACAGTGCAGTAACACATGAGCCATCATCTTTGACTTTACATCTACAAGGTGGACCAGCAAAGTGCCTAATAGAGTGGATAGTGAGTGGACACAGTGTTTGTTTAAAACTCACAGCAATGCTGCTGTGGCTATCTGTAGATAATAAAGTGGCCAGTTGATGTATGTGCACATACCCCAACATCGTCTTCACTCTGGATGAGCTGCGAGTGCCCGAACAGGCGCCTCTTCAGTATGGGTTCAAGCAAAGTCAAATAAACCATGTACAGCAGGAGCAGCCCCAGCACAGACAGGTAAATAATAATAGTTGCCTGCAAAACAGTAACAAATGTTACTTAAACTTCTCTCTATGCATTTCGCCTAGCCTTCTAAAATAAATAGAGGATATACACTGTTCTAAACCTCTCTTCCCAAAGAACTGCTGCTCACAGGACGTGTATGTTTTGCACCATTCTGTGTAAACTCTAGAGACTATTGTGCATAAAAATTCAAGGATATTAGCATGTTCTGAAATACTTTAACCAGCCCATCTAACCAACCACCAGCACATGCTTAGGACATATTTTTCATCACTCTGATGTTTTATGTGAATATTAGAAGAAACCACTAACTCACAGTTTTATGCACTGTGTGTTCCTAATAAAGTGACCTCTGAGTGCATACTGAACCAGCACTGCAATAAAACGTACACGTCACAGAAGTTTAAGAAAAGGCAGAACACCTACCTTAATAGTTCCAGAACTTCTCTCCTCATACTTGCATTCACAGCGCAAACAGTAAGCCTCCACATCTTTCCCTTCAACTGGCATTGGCTCCACAACATGGAGGCAGTTGCTGTGTATATGAAGATGCATTGGCCAACATTATACAAACCCCGTCAAAACCAGATTATTGATTGAACTAGGCAACATTAAGACATCTGGAATGTGTTATTGTTTAATTACCAATCCTTCAGTGAGACATTTTGATTGTAGATCTGTCCCTCAATATCTTTGTAAGGTGGGCAGATACATTTACATCGGATGTCCTCAGATTTCTGCATAACAGAAAATTAAAATAACAACATTCCACATTCAGAACAAGGCACTAAACTAATGTTGACTAAGAAATAAGTAATTGATATTATATATTATATAATAATCTAAAATTATTACACACTACACATTATATATATATATATATATATACACACACATACACACACACACACACA
>CM067489.1:13021514-13205233 GCA_034552555.1 Semaprochilodus insignis
TATATATATATATATATATATATATATACACATACACACACACACATATAAACTACTATAGAAACCACACTGGACTGTATAGTTTATAAAAATTTTATAGACCGTATAGAAATTTATATGTATTCTTTTTTTTTTTTAAACTAAGCAACCGGACTGTAATGTACAGCGTCAGCATTATTATCGCTAAAGGTAGCTAACATCAGCCATAATAAGTATTTAGCTAGAGGGCTAACTTAGCTAGCTTATGAAAGTAAGCAAGCTAGCTCGACTAGCAGGCATATTAACACCAAAAAACAGTGCTCACACTCAAACAAATACCAGTGTAAACTCTATTAAAGGATTAAAGCCTAAAATACCTTGGCTTCTGTCTTCTGTGTTGACAAAATCAAAAGAAAACAAACCACCGTAAACAAACTGCCAACGACCTTTACGCTTTGCGGCGCCATTCTTTATTTCCAGCACCTGCAGTAATATTAAATGATGAAGTAGATTCCTCAAATCGATGCAATCTAAGTGTGTAACAACCGTTCATGTATGTTATTTGTCGGATGTTGTTTCGAATCCAAACCAGCACTGCGCAGCTAGCAGCTGCTGAAGCTATAACGTTACTTCCGCAAAAACCAGCTGACCATCATCACCCCGCACGCGAGACTCCTCCCCCGGAAACACGTGAGTAGGAACTATGAGGACACAGATCAGAGCACTACTCGAGGTGTAGTCTATTATGCTAGTGTTGTAGTTAAGCTCTGTTTGATGAACGTGTCCAGATTTTACTTCACATGGTACAGTATTATATGTCAAGCCGTTTTAGCCTAAATGACACCAGAGATAATGTAATTTCGACTAGTCAAAATATAATTCTCACTGGTAGGAATAAGAATGATAGATATCTGTAATTTAGTTTTAACTATTGAATTTTGTTTTTAACCAGTACATAATTCATTTTTACTGGTCAAGACTGAAATAGATATCTGTTCATGTAATTACAGATATCAACAGATTTTTACTAGTAACAATAAATATTACAGATCTATTATGAAACCTTTATTGCAAGTCATTTTAGCCTAAAATGACACCAGTGATACTGGTCATAACTCTGATTTTACTAGAAAACTCTTAACAAATTCAAGAGATCTCTCTAAGGCGGTTAATACTAGTAAAAACAATGCTTCCCACATCTGTTATGCAATTTATACTAGTCATAATATCAAACACACAATCCTGATTATGTATGAACGACAAGCAAGAATTAGAATTGAAATCTCACAAACTGTATATTCTAATTAGACATCATTGTACATTTAGATATCAGTAATATTATTCTTCTTAGTCAAAAGAGAATTCTAGATATCTACAACTATATTTTAGAGATCTGATTCTGTACATATCTAATGCATAAGTAAGTAATTTATACGGTTTTAAAGATATCGTATTAATTAGGATTTCTGATCTTCAGAATTAGATTATGGATGTGTGCACCTAAATATCTACTAGTCAGAATTAAAATATATGCAATTACAACATATACTAGCGTAAATATAATTGCTGATTACTTTAATTGTGTGTTTACTAATAAAAACTGAATTATGGGTAAGAAAAATTCCATGTGAACATATTACAACATATTATGAAAATCACATTATGGATATGTCATTCTGGCAAAATGACTAGTCAAAATGGCTTTACTGATATGTGTGCTTGATATTATGACTAGTAAAAATTGCCTAGCAGATATCCGTAATCATAGTTTGTCCTAGTAGAAACCACCTTACAGGTCTCTTTGTAGTAAAAACAGAGTTATCACCTGCAACATATTGCTTGTGTCACTGGCATGTCATAGAGAAATATGCCAAGTCAGAATTGTTCACACTGGTGGTGATAGGAACCAGACATCTGAAGAGTTTAATACATTTGAAAGCTCCCTCACAGAAAGTAGCTGCTAACTACTAGTAACTAAAACATTGTTTTATGATTGGATAGTAGATATGTCCATATTTGTGTTGTATACACCATAACTTCCCTATCACCACCATTGTGAAGAAATCTCTACAAGGAACATTAAACAACTCTGAATAAATCTGTTCACATCTCAAAGGTTGAATTATTCATAAAATGTGAAAAATGAATGGAATTCCCCTGTATGTCATGGTGTTGACATGAAATGGTGTATTGTGGATAAATAATGGTGGTGGGAGAAGCCAGGGGTTGTGATGTCTACAGTGTGGCCAGTGAACCCTTACGTAACGCTGATAATGGTAAAATGGCAGTTAATCATTTGTGTGTGTGTGTGTGTGTGTGTGTGTTTCTTACAACGTATTACACATACTTCTCTGACATTACTAGACTTTAGGCCTTAACTTTATCCCAAAACCCTAACTACCAATATAAAACCTGGTAATGCAATATCTTTGTATAAGGCAGGTATGAGATTCTTCAAATGTTGCTTATGATAAATGGAAGACAGTACCTGCCAATTAGCATCTAATGTTTCATTCATATTTTATTAACATTTATTTATGGCTTTAAAAAAGCAGCAAAGACCAGCATAATGTTGTGTTTTGGTTGCTGGAATGCTGGGTCAGCTAGTAGAAGCTGATCACCAGCAAAATGAGCACATGTTGTGTTTGGATGCTGGTATGCTGATCAACCAGCATGACCAAGCTGGGTGACCAGCTATATCAGTATCGGACCAGCACTAGCTTAAACCACCGTAGACCAGATTAAACCAGCATAGAATGCATGCTGGTCTGTGCTGTATTTTTCAGCAGGGATCTCTTGGCAGCAAGTACATTTTAGATAATTTCGGAAGCTTTCCTGAAATGCTTATGCTTTTGCAAAACAGTTTTTGACATCTGTACAGTTATCACCGACTAGATGTAGGAAAAGTGTATATGACTTAACTCTGTGAGCTCTGGGTAGCAATTGATAGAAGAGATAGATGTACTACATACTAGATGTATGTCACTGTCGTGTCATTTTTGGACATCAGCTTTTTCATTGTAGTCCAATTCAAGTACTGGATCTGTGGCCTAAATGTCATGCGTGGTTATGGTATGAAATCATTCTTTAACATAGCTGCAGCCATTTTTATGCTTTTCCCCTTTTTGTGAAACCGCACCATAACATAAAACAAAGCAGCACAATGTTTGTTTGTTTGTTTTTATTTACATGTTAGATGTACAGACATAAAAATATAGACTTTAATTTAATCTCTATTACAAATGAGTAAGTAATCCTAGCTCAAAGTCTCTTAGTCAAAAGGTATCATGGAATTCCCCGAGCTGATCAATTACTTTGTAGAACTGTCAAAGTATGAAGATGCACCGGTTTTCCAGACAAAATTGAGTCTACTCCTAGACTAAAGAGAATTTTCAGTGGTTATTCACCACTAGAGCTGCAATTCAGTTCAAGGCTAGGTCTAATCCGTCTGGGAAACTGGCCTTTAATATTCCAGCAAAAGCACAATGTCATTTTCTCGTTAGACAGGTTACTTAACAACTAGCGCTGTCCCGCATTGCTGACCTGGAAAATAATATGTGCATATTTTAACAAGTTTATTACTGTGGAGAAAATTACTACCAGGGAAGCAGTGGACCATCATACAAAAACAGAAATACAACACCATGAGAGTTTAACTGAATCTAATACCTTTGTACAAAATATACAACACTTGCAGATCATAAATGCTTTAACTGCCACTACATCTCTGGTAGTGCTTTGAAGATTAAAAATAAGGTGATATGTATTATATATAATCCATATACAATGTCTCATCTCAAAAAGCAATCAACAGAAAAGACCCTTTTTGCCAACATTACTAGCATGTACTATATACGACCATGGCAATTTTGCAAATTAGGGAATGTACAATCGTGTTACAGGTGGGCCATTTTAACTTGGGCCATTTCGAGTAGTGATGCACCAATATGGGAATCCTGGGCTGATATCCGATCTTTTTCCTTTACATACCTGTCAATGCTAATGCTACTGCCAATACATACAATGAATTTATGATTAAATATGCCTGAATTACCATTATGGATTTAACATTTATTTGCAGAGAATTACATAAACCGTAAAATAGGTCTTAAAAAAAAATCTGCAGATACCGCTATGATTCCAATATTCCACTGTGCATCACTAACTGTAAAGGCAAAAAGCATTTAAAGAAATGTCCATGACAGTTTTTAAATGTATTATGTAAATGTATTAAGATTTTCTGTCAGAAGACAGAACAGTATCAGTCTTTGATTTTTGTTCTCACCCACATATATATTGTAGATATAAGACTAGATGCTTAGGACCTTGATGTACACAGGATGTTGTCCTCCGATGGCATCATACTGTATCTCGACTTTACAGTGACAGTGGCAGCTACCAATTCATTCAAAGGAAGTATAGTTCATTTCCGTGTGGAAAAATATCCCAATGAAGTCATGAGGGAAAGAAAAACTCTCTTTGGACACCAGGCGTTTTCTTCGGAAACCAAGGTGCACATTCCAGTCCTCATACAGCCGGAACAATTTGGATATTCTTTTATTTCCAGGTTCATAATTCAATGGCTGTACGGAGTGCCAGATTTCCTAACTCCATGAAGAGTTCTCTGCATATAATTCCTAAGGACGCAAAAATCGCAGAACTTTGGAGCGAAGGAATTTGATAAATGATTTTGGGAACATTTCTCTGGACTCTTGAGCAGTGTAATTGAAGAAGTTTTGTGGATGAGCAAGAACGTCAAAGAGACACTTCATTAGTTTCTTGTCCTAAGGAACAAACAGACATTTAGAATCAGTAATCTCCATCATTTGATTTAATCATCGGAGAACACATCAGTGTTTAAATAGAGTAACGGTACTGCAGTTCTACTTTTGTCCACAAGGTGGCATTACAATCCCATTTGTCAATCCCTTACCAGGCACACTCAGGAAGAAAAACATTAGACACTTAATCCTACCTTTAGAATTTCCTGATGGTTTTCAGAGGCGTATAGTCTTCCATCTCTGACTATGTCCTCAATGAGCTCCTGGTAGTCCTCTATAAACAAAACAAAAAACATTTAAAGGTCTTCACATTTATGATATGTTTCTACAACATCTCATGTTAATTCCATCTCCGTTTTACTCTTACCATCATATGTTACATATGGCACCTGGAAGCCTTTTCCACTGTTGCCCTCATTGGACCTGAACTGGATCCACAGCTTCTTGGAGCGTGAGGTGAAAGCAATGGGTCGCTCATACGTCTGACACGTTTCATACGTCGTCACTGAATTTGGCAGAGCTGTTGGGCACAAAACAAAAACAAAACAAGCTGCTATCACACTCAGTCCATTCCAATGATGTATCCTGTATGCTGCTCAATATTCTTTTACGCAGGTTCTATCAGCTGAATTATTTTTTTATTTCACTTACAGCTCTTCCGCATGACCAAGTAGTCCCCACACTCGTCTTCCATAGGGAGGAAAATCTCAGGGACCACAATGAGGATCCTGCGCTTAGGTGGTGGATTGATAGTCCAGGTGCACTCGATGTTGGCCGGGTAGTCGCCTGGGTAGTTGGGTGACTCAATGTAGCCGGTGTAGTCTCCGAGCTCTCCTCCACAGTGCCTGTCTGTGAAAAGGTCATGAGAAAGTATCAAATATCACATAATGCTTGTTAACTGGTAAAGCAACTCTGAAAATAGCATCCATGACACAGGCAAAACATAAATCGACGCGACGCTGTGACAGAAATTACACTTACACAATGATCAAGTGTAGCTGATCAGCCAAAACATGGTCATCCTTTTTTACTTTTGCAGAAAGCTATTGAGAGTAATGTATTCAACAGGTATAGGAAGCGTGTAGCCATGGAATTGGTACTGTGTACATGTTCTACCTAAATCATCACACAGTTGTCTCTAAGCACATCAAGTTATTAAATTTGCTCAAACAGACCTGCTTATGTTTTATATGATAATGTATTATACTGTTATCTATGTCATAACAGTATGTCATACAGTACATGTTTTTTGATAATGACTTCATAAACATATTTGAACAAGATGAATCATTTTTCAACAATTAACCTACACATCTCTGCTCTACCGTCTGGGAATATTTCAACCCAAAGTGGTGGAATTGCACTTACTCAACATGGGGGATTAGGCGGAAAACAGTTAAGGGGCTACATTTATCCACATCCATCCATTCTAAAAAGTCTGGTACATCCAAGCAAACACAACTAGGCCTTGTTTAGACTGCCAGCCCAAAATCCATATTCTGGTATATGTAGATCATATCCAGATTGATTTTTGATAGTCTGAACAGTAAAAACACATGTGCGTCACTCGCTATGCAATAAGCTACGGCAATGTCACATCTGGACGGGCAGAAGTGCTGGGATTTGCTATGTAGTTACTGAAACCTATGTTGTTACCACAGCAACCCCTGCACATAGGATGGTGATGTCTGGACACAGAAGTCTGATCTGATCAGCTGCAAATAACAGTGCATAAAGTCGCCTCAATAGATCTGATTTAAGAAACAAAAACGTCTAAACACATCTTTATTTAATCAATTTACTTAATTTAATTTATTTAATTATACTGTATATACAAATACACAAGAATCTATGCACAAAATTGTCCAAAGTACAAGAGCTAATATTACAGCACTGATATTTAAATATAATGTACTTACATGACACCTGTAGTATATTTTTGCTTAGTCTTTTCATAAAAAATCAACTGTTTTCACACTGGATATCTTCGTATTCCTTGAGAGGTTCAGTTGTAACACTGTGTGGATGCTGACATAGCTGTCTGTCATTGTGAGTTATATATACACTGTCAAATAGTCATATATTACAGGCACGAAGAGGATCAAAATAATGTAGGTGTGAAGTCTGTGAGGTATACACTCAACTCAGTATCTTAAAAATACCTGGGATGAAAAAAGTTCCTTTTGTGGTACAAAATCCTGAGTAATGTTGTCCGAGAAAAGCTGTCCGACTGCTATGAAAAAGCCATTGCAATGGTACTACAAGAAAACGGTCAGAAGTATGTTCTTCTTGAATCTACCTTAGAAGTTCATGTTTCTTTGTACCCTACTCTCCTGAACCTGTTAACTCCAGTGCAAAACGAAAGAAGAAAATGCCACACCAAACATGTCTTTGCTGATTGACAACATTTGGGGTAAGGGGGAAACTGTAAATTAGATTTTTGCCTTTAGTCTAGAATTCAGTCATATCCTCTTTTATTTGTTTTAGTGGTTCTGTGTTGCCTTACAGAACTGGTTAACTCTGTTTTACTGTATGTGCAAAATCCTTATAGGCTCTAAATTGTATATTTTGCTTACTTTTGCATTGTGTTATGTTGGTTGAACCATCAAAATCAGTGGTGGTGTTTCCAGGGCAGGCTACACAGTAGTTCTGGCCAAACTCCACCTGGTATGTTCCCAGAGGGCAGCGAATGCAACGATGAGTGCTGATGTTGTAGTAGTGCCCAGGAGAACACTGCACTGTAGGGAGGGAAGAGAACACAGAGCATTGGGCATTTTATCCCCCAGATATAACCTCAAAATTCTGACAGCAATGTAGACTCCATATTTACTATGAAAAGTTCTTTACAGTGGTGGTGACAGGGATTGGGGGTTGTGATGGTGACAACACAAATATAGCTATTTTATTTACTATCCAAAACAACCAGTGAACCCATATGTGTCTTCTGAGTTTTTATATGTAATGTTGATCATAGTAACGAAGTGCCAAATCAAAAAAATAAGTTTTCTGCTGTAACTATATTGCCTGACAATAGCCTGCATGGACCTCTCCACCATTACTGGATTTTTAAAAATATGTTTTAGGCCAAAACCTTATCTTAAACTCATGAAATCTCATGTATCAGGCATCAGGGAGAGAATTCATAATGTGCAAGGAAGCTTTTAGAGGCATTAAGCTGTTTGGACATCTGGTTCCTACCACCTACACTTCCAAGAATGGAGAATTTCACATCAAACCACCAATTTGTTTACAAATCAAATCAGTTTAGACTTCTAAATCAATGGAATTCCCATTTAAGCAGTGAAAGGAGCTCAGGAAGCAAATTATCCTCACCTTTGGTCTCGCAGGCCTGGAAGGACACTGCACCATCGTACTTGGTTATAAGACTTCCCCCACAAGGGAAACAGAAGGTGCGACCCATTTCCGGCTGGTAGGTGCCTCGGGGGCAGGGCCGACACGGTACAAAGCCGTCGTGAGAGAACTGCCCAGGAGAGCATTGCCCTACAGGCCAAAAAAACAAGTTAAGATGTCAGACAGGCCAGCTGTGGTCTCTTGTCAACCCCTCCTCCCAAAGAAAGCAGGTTAAGATGATGTAATGCAAGTTCATTATCTTGGACCGCACACGCCTTCCCACATCTCCTGAGTGACATCAACAAACTGGCTGCCATTGAGACAGCCCTGATAGCCCCTTTTGTTGTGTCTATCAGGAGAAGGCAGAAGATTAGATCTGGGCCTTAGTGGCTAACTGCCTGTGATAACAGTGTGTTGTCGAACAGAAAACATGGCGGTGCATTTTCCTCTTCACACAAGGCAGTCAGGGGATCTTTTGTGAGTGTGAAAGAATCAGCAGTGACAGTATTCTCAAGATTCTTCTACATCGCAAACATGCCCCACAGCATCTGCTTGTGAGATTTTTATCAACACAGGTAAGCTTCCTACTCATTCCTGCACACAAAAAAGCAGGATGTGATTCAGAGTATAAGAGAAAGGGACGGATAGAACAAGCTATAAAAGATAATGATGCTTGGATAAAGCTTTGACAAAAACATACAAACAACAGGGTTGCCGACAGTTCAAATGATCTGAGAACAAAAAGACCTCAATGAGAGGGTTCATCTCGGTGAATAAAAGTTGCCAGCTGTCTGTTCATAGAGAGCTCCTTTGAGATGTCTCACCTCCACACTCAGCGATGCTCCGGGCTCCTATGGCTCTCGGGGTGGCCCTGCCACCCTCCGGCCCTGGGCATGCCTCACACGACATTTGTCCTTCCTCGTCTTGGTACGTCCCGGCTGGACAGGAGACACACCTCCCGTGCTCAATGTCATAGTATGTTCCAACGTAGCAACTTACTGTATGAAGGGAACAAAGGAATGTGATCAAAACAAAAACCTATTGGAAGGACATACTCATTAAAATAGTTGCCAGTAATTGAGCCTAAGAACTGTACGCAGTCTTCCACTTGCATCAAAGGTAATTAATCAAGACATGTTTGTTGCTCAAAGTTTGCCTCTTTAGTTTAGCACTTGAGCTACAAGGCTAGTGGAGGATAATAAACACCACCTCATGCCTATATTGTCATGCCATAAACCACATTGAGGAAATTCTATTGATTTAATTCAATTTCCCCATAATTCATTAAGTCAGACGTAAATAAAATCATTCAGAGTGGTTTTATATGAAATGCTTAATTGTAGAGAAATATCTAGAAGTCCACAGACCTACGTCATGGCCTCTCAGAACTTGGTGTTGAGAATAAGAACAATACCTGTAGTCATTTTATGCAATTGTAGCCATTTTATTTGCTATTCCAAATGACCACTGAACTTACGTGTGTCTCAGCATATATGTGTAATTTTGTAGTTGGTAAAATAGTGATGATTAACTACAGTTCTTGTTAGGTTTCTGTAGAACAGTGCATTTCACATTAAACCAGCCTCAATTACTTTTGTAGCAATATAAATATACAGCAATATCCTCTTTACTGTCCTCTTTTTAAAAAGAAAACTAAAATACAGTCAGCCTATGTTATCAAGAAATGGCAAAACGGTGCTAACAGTCATCTTCAAGCCTGAATTTTGTCAGTTGTTTGGTCCTATTAACTGATAGTTACACTAGTATAATACCTACAGTACAGAACTAAAGAAGCAAACCGCCCATTGACCACATTTAGCGTGGAAGGGAGATGTTTGTGTATGTTTGGTTTTTGGCCGAGCCACTTTAAGCTGTTTAAAAGGGCCTCATGATTCGTCTTTACACAGCTATTTAAAACTTTCCGACAAAGAGGAGAACCGAGCTTCTCCTCAGCCGCCTAGCTGCACACATCAAAACACAATCGCATCATAAGCACCCACACCTTAGCAAAGCAGACGCTGCACATGCTCCAAGGCAGTGTTTGCCCCCCTTATCTAGCAAAAACCCCATAAAGGTTGATTACAGGGAAGCCAGCAAAGTCTTTTTAATGTTTGCTTTGTAAAAACAAAATTATACTGAGTAATTTATGGCAAAGTCTTCCAGTGTGTTTTGCACATGTCGGGCTGAATTGGCTACCAACTCTATACAGAGGTGAACTGGTGTGGTGGAAGCTGATGTGAATATTTACTGAAGTTAATTAAGTGCTTCAAATACGCTTGGCAAGTTTGTAAATGCTCTTTTCAGCTTAGCAAGTCTGTTTGAGAGTAGCACAACATTCATGGGAAGCCAAAAAATACAAAGTCACACAAAGGATTTTTCTAACCGGCTATGCCTGAACAAATTGCTTGATCTTTCCCTTTTTATATAAAGAAAGTGTAGCTGTCAAAAACAGTTCATTTTTTCTTCTCCTTTATTTTTCTTGAACAACGACCATGAAAAGCCACGACAGCATTGTCTCAGCCTGGCTTTCAGAGCCAGAGGAGGAGAAGAAAGCAGGAAGATGGAAAATGAGAGAGAGAGAAAGAGAGAGAGGGAGAGAGAGAGAGAGAGAGAGAAAGAGAGAGAGACAGAGAAAAAAAAACCTTGAAGCCTTTCAAATGCAAAGTAGTGATTCTATTGAGTTCTCGAATTGATGGCCCCAAAGAGGTTTAAAGGACCTTTCACCTCTATTCAAGTCCCCTGGACTCTTGCCTATTTGATGACATAGGCGAACACTATGGTATCACAGCGGTAAGGGGCTGAACCCAATAAAAGGGGTCAGGATTGTGAATCCCCCCATTGAGGCGAACCCAATCGCTCTCCGCGCCCCATCAGGCAGAGGCCCAAACAGCTGATGCTAATTGATTCCCATGGTGTCGCTGAAGTCAATTTTCTCGAGCAGTTCTCTGGCTGGGGTCATGTCGAATGGCCCTTCCTAAGGAGGAATTTGGCACTTAAACTGCCCTCTTGAATAAACAGCCCCACTGAAACGTCTCCCTTACGAAAACAAACACCCCAACAATAACCTGGCGCATTTACACGCTATGGAAAAGAGAGGGCAGCAAAATGCGCAAATGTTGTCCAATCAAGCTGCTTTTATTTCTAGCTGTTTAAGTGTCGCAGTCAGGAATTGGAATAAAGCATTTTCACACCTCTGAATGAAGTGCGTACTTTCAGCATGCATCACTTCACCATTGGAATTGCTTCCTAGCAGAGGATTAGTGCAATACATAGCGTGTCAGGAGAGGTTTGAAATCATAACTATAAATCTTTTGGTTGCTCCTCTGTCAGTTTACTATATAGGAAACTCTAGTTTATAGTTAATAGTAAATTAGTTATGTTTGAGTTAACAAGTGAACTATTCTGAATGGCAAAATAAACTTAACTACTGCTCATATCTTTCTTTCCTTCAATTATTAAATGCACTGCACAACACTGACCCAAAAATAGAGCAGTAGTACATTTTGTTGTTGAATCATATGTATGTGGCGAACAATGCGACTGGTAGCACACATTTCCAGGGGCTTGGGTAAGCCTTCGAGAGGCCTAATGAACCCCTTTTCTCCCTCAGTGAAGCTCAGTGGCTGTGCTGATGTGGGGATTTTTCCTCACCCACTCCAAGCCCCACTGGGGTTTACAATGGAGTGGGCAAACTGAAAAGGCTAAACTGCACTTAGTGAAGGCAAGCCAGTGGGGGAGGTGGCGACGGGGAGGAAAAAATATAGCTCCTTTTAGAGCGGAGGTTTAAAGGCTCCCTTTGAGCTGCCTCTTGGAAATTGTACGTCTGTGCTTGTTAGTCATCCTCCAGCCTGCCTAATGATGCTATGGGTTCCCCATGCAGGACCAACACCATAACATTTGTCTGGCACTGGCATTAGTTTGCCAAACACAAATAATGTCCCACAATATACAACAGTTAGTTCAGACCACACAGTCCGGTTGGTTGGAAAAGTGTTTTACGGATGTTGCTGTAACATGTGATAACAGCACATTTTAGATACTTGCTTGAAAACAAATCGGCATTGGGCAGATGTTTCCATCTGACCGATATTTGATGATGTGCTCACTGTTCTCTGGATAGGCTTTAGGTGAATGTTTATTCATTTAACTGCATATGTAACACTCTACAAACAAGTGTTACATTTCTCTGTAATGCTGTTTCAGATAGATCTAGTCCCAACTGCCTTATCTTATGAGTGTTTATGGATCCGCATTAATGTTGGCCTAAACAGAAATGTACATGAAATACTTAAATATTTTGTATTTGTTGTGTTCAACTAATTGAAAAAAGCACATTAAATGTGCTATAGCTTTTGTACCGGCAACATATTATTTTTTCCATTATGTTAAATTTAATGAATAATATTTATTTTATTAAAATGTGCAGAACAGTGAGAGGTTGTGGTTTATTGCAGATTATGCCACAACCATGACGCAAAGGTCGATGCAAGTTGCTTAATGGTCACTTCAGTCCTCTCTATTATCAGGCTCAAGTGGAAACTGCAAATAGAATGGATCAAACAATCGCAGCCTGACCCCCTGCTGCAACAGAAAGAAAGAGGGAGGGAGAAAGAGAAAGAATCAAGCTGGCAAGAGGCGGTCCAAAAGAGAGTGCTTTAAAGCTTCTATAAACAGAATACATACATCAGACTCAAGTGAGTGAAAACTCAATTTCTCTCACCATTGTCTTTTTTTCCCTTTCCAGAGGACAGAAAAGTTAGTGGACACAACCATGGACACAGGCTAAAAAAAGAGCACCACGATTGTCCTTCACAATGTTGACACCAAGCCCTTTAAAAGCTAATGGACTTTTCCAGCCTTACGATGGTATCATAAAAGAGGCCAATGGGCTTTCAAGCTTTGGCACCAACAGACCTTTTGGAAGGGTCCCTACTCTTGGTACCTTATCTGTGTTAGAAACAATGAGTCATCCACATGAACGTTCCAGCCAAGACTTCTTAAACCTTTGAGTTTATTCCAGAGGTGCTTAGGAGAGAGGGGCGCCAAATGGAGCATGTACTGTACACAGAGGACGTGCGCCATGCCCGCTCTGGAGCTGGAAGAACTCGCAGAGACAGGAGCCAACAGCTTCCCTATGGGCCACTTTCCACTCCACCAGACTCACCCCTTTAGCACTGCACACACCAGTTCTCCTACACCAGGTACTGTCTCACTGAACAAGGAATTACACATTGCAGCCAACATGGCTGAAATAAGAGTTTCAGGTGAAAGGACTATTAGAGGTGCCACAGAAGGTCCCAGCTAACTTATGAACATGAACATCCTGAAGTGTGAGTTGAGCTAAACGCTCCACACTTGAATCGATCAGGAAAGGCAATCAGATTAGCTTATACAGGTCTGTATGACATACTATTTCTCTAAAATAGTTTTCCAGAAAAATAGTTTTTGTCCATTTCTATAGATAGAGGTAGGGCTAAACATTTTTTCAGACCAATACTATTACTACTTTTATTTATACTGCAATTACGCTCAGACTCTAAAGAATAGTGTCACCCAGGAGAAGGTGTTGGATTGCAATGATATTCGAAGGAAGATAACGGTTACCAGAAACAACTATTGATGAAAATTTAAAAAAAGTTTGTCAGTTCTCTCTCTCCATGATTTGTGTAGGTCTCCCAGATCCTTCATGTTGCTGGTGCATGCCATCTTATATCCACTGCAGCCGACAGCGTGCTATTGTTGTATCCACACGGCCGTTATGACGTGCAAATACGGCAATACAACTATTCTGATTCCTAGAGCCCTACAGTGCAACCCCTCACGAATCCTTTGAACTGCTCGCATAGCTTTCCCACTCTTCTCCGAGGCATATTTCGCATGCAAAAGATGCTACCACCACAGCAGCATGAGTCAGAATGTAAAGCATGTGCAACAGGACTACCTTATGTAATCAATCAGGTACAGCGATAAGGCCTGTACTTGCTTATGTCACATGTGAGGCTGAGTGTGAAACTTGAATCATTTGAATGTCTCACAATGTCAAACCTACCCACAAAGTTTCATTCCTGTCGGTTAATTCCTTTTGTGTGCAACTTTTTTTCTCGATGATGAGTGCATTTGATACTATAAACCGAGGCCAGATTTTAAACGTGTGCCAGATTGCGAGTTAACTGTGGTCATATATTTGCACAGCACATATTTGTTTGGATACTTCTGATTGCTTTAACTCAGTGGTGCCCAATCTTGGTCCTGGAGATCTACCACCCTAATCTAAGACACCTGATCCAGGTAATGAAGGCCTTCAGGATCTGAATATTAAAACAAGGAGTGTTGGATCTGAACTCTGCAGGATGGCAGATCTCCAGGACCAGGTTTGGTAAACAGGCAGTTTAAAGCACAGTGTTATTACATTTCTCCACTGAAAACAGAAACTGCAGCTTTTACAAATTGAAAATTAGAAAACACCTTACTTTGGTAGGCCTCTGCAGATGCGGTACCAATGCTTAGTTTGTATACATTCATTTCATAGGTCCAATACAAAACTAAAGAAGCAATCACTGGAACCCAATCATTTGGGTTAGGGGGTAAAAATTAGCCCACTGCTTTAAGGTACTCCAAAAGGAGTCTACTGCGCGTCCACTGTATACTGTAACATTGAATACAGCATGGGGTCACTCACCACACTTCTTGTCAACCAACACTTGTCCAGGGCTGCAGTGCTCGGGGGTGTCCGCGGGCCGGGCCAATTTTTTAGCCAGCTCATACTCTGAGCCAGCAAAGTGCAGGTGGAACTGCTCTCTGTTGATGGATTTGCGTAGAGTCCGGATGGTCTTCCTCAGCCGCTTCTCCGAGCGGCGCCTCGCGCATGCCAGGTCACAGCCCTCTGCTGAGAGAGACGCTTTATACCAAACCATGACCAAGACAACATGATAGTGCACACAAACACACACATGGTATGCATGCACGCTCTCCACGGACCTATCCAAACTCACAAACACTATTTATTCTAACATCATCTCAGCCTTAAAACAGGAGATACTTTCAAAACTTGACTGACGTTTAGTAATAAAGCAGCAAGCCAAGCATTATTCAGTAACAACTCATCGCTGCCATAAGAAAACATACTGTATCTCAGAAACAGTAGAAGCAGAAGAAGGGAAAAACATTCTTAACTAAAATGTATCTTCATTATCGACCATTTCTGTTGGTCAGTTTGTCATAAATGTTCGCATAAATAATTTAAAAAACATACATACAATTTTAGCTACATTTGAAAAGTTTCCATATGACAGCGATGAAATGCAAGCAGATAGAGATAAGTAGAGCGCTGGGTTTAATGGAGTGACAGGCATATGCAGGCACTGCAGCGAAACCAACCTGTTACCTCCTCTAGGTTCACATCCAGCTCAAATTGGGCAGTGATGGATGAGCCCTCATCCTCACCCGCCTTTCGCCCGTGCCGACTCCGCTGTCGGCGGCCCGAGGAGCTGCAGTGCAGCTTCACAAAGCTAAACTGCACATTCTCTGTAGGCAAAGGCCTCTTGTCTAGAGAAGCAGAGACAATAAGCAGACATGGGGCTTCTTTTTTAAAAAAATTACATTTATCCTGTCAATTTTGCTTCAATTACAACAATTACTACACATTTATTACAAAATGGCAACAAAGCCCAAAATGCTGAAATACAATAAAGCAGTGATTTCATATGCGATTAATAACATTCTCAATAATTCTAATGCCATGCAACATACTTCATTAAGTTTGACAATAAGCACCGCAACAGTCAGATTACTTATGCATCAATACAGAATTCAATCAGTGTGCATGGGCATATGTGTGTACATTATTACACCCATCTCATTGTTTTTTTCCATCTATTAATTAGTGAATAATGCACATGAATGATCTGCTGAAATGCTCACCACAGCTAACTTTACTCAGACACTGGCATAGTGTTTGAAGTGCAGAATCAGGCCATTTATACTGGCCAACACGATGTCACTACAGGTTTAGGCCTGTAATCTCACTTACCTGCCAGAGCCGTATTGAAGCTTTCAGTGAACTTGTCCTGACTTCGTTTCAGGCTACACTTCCCAGGGCCTGATTTAAAAGTAGCTACTGTTTTGATCCTGTGTCCACAGACACTGTCTGACCCTGAGGAAAAAGAAAAGAAGGACAATGGCATTATAAGACAGTTAATCCTCAATGTTTACATTTTTCATTAGACTTATGTCTGGATTACATCAGCACTGTGGTCGCTCTGGCTGTGTCCTTTGAATACCATAGTGGTAATAAGTGAAACTGGGCATGTGTGTACTTACCTAAGCAATGAGAGCCACTGTCATTCCAATGTCCACCTGCTACGCCTGGCAAGGGCAACCCACAAGTCACTGTATAGGAATCCTCTGCTCCTACATAAGCAACATACCAGGAAGACAGTAACAATGTTAGTTTGATACTCTCAGTGATGATCTGATATTGCTTTATTAGGATTTAACTGAACTACAGTACTATGGTCTACTCATATTTAGCACTATTATTAGCATTTTTATTATACTTATATCATGGTATAATTAACATTTCTGCCAGCATCAGTACATACATATATATATATATAGAGAGAGAGAGAGAGAGAGATTTTTTTTTTTTTTTTAACAAAATCATTTTAAACACCTAAGTTCATTTCTTTTTGTAGGTCAACAGCAGCTTATTATTAGCTTATTATTTTGGGATGCCACTACACTCAATTTAACCAAAAGAAAAAAAAATGACGCTAAACGTTGTTCCGTCTCAAGAAGAATTTTCCGTTACACTTTAAAATAGAGCAGCAGTTATGTTCTGGCACCTGTATATGTGCCTGAATGTAACTACAGCACCATTTAAGGTGGAACTGGAAATTACAAAAGGTGCTAACTTCAGCACAAGGTCCATGAATGCGGCATTGTTTCATGCAGCTGACCAAGGCTCTCAGGCGGTACAGGAACGAATAGAGGCAAAGAAACATTCCTGCAAGATTTGCACTGTATGTATGTTATGTTGTCTGCACTTATTTGTATGAAGGTTATTAGAAAACATTTACTGAGGAAGTTTTTTGTAATTATTATTCTGAGCAAATATATCTCCCATTTCTAAAGTTTACTAGAAAAAGTCTTTAGAAAAGCATTTTGAGCTGCATTTTAATCTATAAAACATGCTCCATAAATCAAGTCATTTTTCCAGACAAGTAGTGCTTACCACTGCTGATGTTAACCTGCGACTGGCAGGTGAGGTAGCAGTGCTCAGCCCCTCCATGCTTGCTGCAGTTCAGGGTGGGTTTGGCTGAGGCTGCCACTGCTGGAAACCCATCTGCTTCTAAATGTACAAAATCACAGCAAACTCACAGATAAAGACACACACAGGAATCTAGGACAGACTAGGAAGGGAGGAGCAACTAGAAAAAAAGAAAAAAAGAAACGTTCTGACTAAAGGCTTAAACGAAGAAGGGAAAACCATTTCAACAATACAGGTGGATTGACAAGTTAGTCGTTTGAGATGTCTGTCAGCAGAGCAAAGGAAGCACAAGAAAGAAGAAACTCAAAGTATCTCCTGTTTTTTAAATCTTCCAGCAATGGAAAAAGGCATGTTGAAGGTAACCGCTGCTTGATCAAACACACAGACACCACCACTGCTTACCAACACAGTCCTTCTTGTTCCAGTGCAGTCTGTAGCCAGGATGGCAGTGACACTGGAAGCCTCCCATGGTGTTTTCACAAGTGTGCCTACAGCCTCCGTTGTTCACACTGCATTCATTTATGTCTAAGAACAGAGGGCCAGGTTCAACACAAAGCTTAACACAAAAATTTTACTGAACCACATAATTGACCTATCCAAGCCCCACAAACTTGTATCTTCATAGAACCTGTTGAGGTTGGACATGTTTTACAGCAAGCTGGTAGAAATCTCATTCTGCGTAATGTGATTGTTTTGCCATTATCTCATGATGACTAATAGTTACTGGAGCCATCCATGATTGATCTTCTAACTTCACAGACATCTAAATGACCAGCTTTTTATAAGAACCTAAAGATTTAGGCCTCGCCACTGTCACTTAGTAAGTTTTCTTTATTGATTTAGCATTGCAACCTATATCATACCCTCTGTTTCGCTGTAAAGTCAGTACAGTACAGTCAAATTATAACTTTTGTTCAACTTCTAAGTGAAAACAAGTTCAACTCTGTTTCCAAAGAAGTTGATAAATCAAATGGGCAATATTGGTTTAAATGTTTTGCATATCATTCATATCATGCATAAATCTAATCTTTATCTTTACTTTTTGCAGAGTGTGTTTTTGCAGAGTGAAAACAGGGTGCACTAAAGTTAACAGAAAATGCCATATTTACATTTGCTCTGTGTGGAATTGTTAACAAAACATGTCATTTGATCAGGTGTATCCAAATCTTTGCATACAAATGAAAATATGCCTTGTACGACAAGGAAAAGGCTGTCAGTGAATATTTAAGTGCAGCGTTTACAATATTAACATAATTAATATAACACAATAGGTGCAGGTTGTAAGTAAGTTTTGCAGGAAAATAGATCCACAAGAGGAGGATCGGTGACTGCTGACTTAATGGCAATTTTGGCAATGCAGGCTGTGACTAAGCTATCAATATAAAAAATAAAGCTGGTAGAAAACAAAAACAAACTAGTACAAAAAGCAAAAATACATCTCATCTTTCATAATAGTTTAACAAACCAAATCATAATGAATATTATTTAAAATAATTCACTCTAAATGTTTTCTGACCTAAACTGAGCTATATTTTTTCATTGGGTCTCCTCTTATGAAATATGAGTCATTCTGAAAGATTTTTATTGTTGATCATATACAGCACTCTACTCGTCATTCTGGACAAATACAAAACTTCTTTTTTGTTTACAGATTCCTAGTGTCCTGCTAATGAAACCTTAAGCCTGATTACTCTATAATGATCACAACATGATGATTTCTGACTGTATTTCTTTTTACTCTAAATGACATCAATAAAAACAAAGATTAGACTTTTATATTGTTCTTTGTTACACTTGCTGTTTGGCTTCCTGATCTCAGTCACCTTAGAAGGGCACCTTTTATTTGTGTCCACTAAAGAAAGTCCATGTGAGCAAAAATGCTCATCATTCTTTTTAACATAGCCGTTTTCCAGCCTCGCTGTGAATAGGCAGATATATGTAAATTAGTTGAAAAAAAAAAGTTGTTTTTGCATTGTAGATTCCATATGCGGACTGTATAGACTGGATGGTAATGATACTTATATATTTACTTTTATTAAAATATAATGTTTGTATGTCACATCAAACAAAAAATAAATAAATAAAAAGCAGGGGAGATTTGGTTTTCCTTGAAATGGGGCCATAAAACACTTAAGAAGATCCACCAGTAGGGCTTGGGCTAGGTCTTATCTCTCAAATTGCTAAACACAGCTTTAAAGCACGAGGACGTAAACATGCAATCATATAAAGAACGTTAGCCAGCCCTACCTCCACAATGAGCAAGCCCATAGAGTGTGTAGCCCTTGTTGCATACACACTCAAAGCTCCCAAGGGAGTTCACGCAAGTATGGTCACAGGTCCTCTCAAAGAAGCACTCGTCGATATCTATAATTAAGCAAGAAATATATACATACAGTACAATGTAATTATACCTGGCTGACAAGTTAACATAGGCCCATCTTGGGTTCGAACATCAAATATTGAATATGAAAGAAACAATCCATGTCTTGGTTAATAATAACAGGGAGAGGTGCATTCCTCGGTTTGTACCGAGGAGGGTGTGGAGACTGTATGCTTTACCAAAATGTATTCTTAGAGCCTTTATGCTTTGCTCGTGTTAAGGATCTTCAAAGGAATCCTGCAAGTCGATACTGGCACCCTTCAAGAGACTCCCACCCTGTCTTATCTCCCCATGCTACTACATACACCAGCCCCCACTCCGTTTCCCTGTGCAAGATCAGTTGCAGTCGGAGAGCAGAAACATACCCTGGCATGAGCGCTCGTCCGTCAGCAATTTGAAGCCTTTGCGGCAACTACATTCAAAGCTGCCGATGGTGTTCCTGCAGAAGTGGTCGCAGCCTCCGTTGTGGAATTCACACTCATCAATGTCTAGAAGAAAAACACATAACAGTAGCTCAGTCGCACAGTGCAGTCTAGTCTGTGGATTCTAGAATGTCTGTATTCAAGGGAGTTGACTGGAACAGACGGTGGTTCAGACCTTTGCAGGTTTTGCCGTCCGGTTGGAGAGTGAAGCCCACTGGGCAGCTGCACCGAACACCCGTAGACGTGTCTTTGCATGTGCTGTCACAGCCTCCATTGTTTACAGCACAGGTCTCTGAAAAAACACAAAGCCAAAGTTTGGATCATATTAGCCCAATCTATTAATAACATAATTAATTTATAGCCATAATTAGATAATTGTAGAAAAACATATAGGATGCCCTCCGTAATTCTTAATCAATATGACGATTTATGACTGAATTTATTTTATTTCTTTATATAATTTGGAAAAAAATAAAGATTAGACCTGTATACTTCTTCAATGAACTTACAAGCATGCATCGATTATAAGTTAAGAATGTTTTTCCTTCCCCTGCAAAGTTACCTTTTTGGAGATACAAGGTTTTGTTCAGACAGTGACGATATTCATGACTATCAGTGTAATAACTTTATCTGAGCTTTGGATGTCTGCTTCCAATCACCACCATTTTGAACAATTCTGATTTGGAAGTTTCAAACCTCTCTGAAAGACGTCATTTACATTTTTTATGACTGAATTCTTCATTTTGAACAATCACTGGAATTTCCCTGATTCCCTGAGGTTTTTCAAGTAGATAACTGAACACCTCTTTAAATGGTTACAACTCAGACATGTTGTGAAATTCTTACCACAAATTATTAGTTCATATTGCCTTAGATGTATCATAATTTGCCTCAAAGATCTGAAATTCTGATCTGAAAACAGGGTTACTATTAAACTTGTGTGAACCACACTTGTGTTATATGATGCCTGGAGTAAAACCATTTTAGGACTCAGATTACTACGTACTAGTTTGTGTCAGCACCCAGTGGACATTTTACCAGGTACACATACTCTATAGGTCCTTTGTAGGTTTAATATTATTTATAGAAGCCCATTTATTGTTGCATCCCCCTTTACACCCCTCCATCAATATAAAGGGACCATACTGACAAGATCTTAAATTCTCAGCCCAGCAAAAAGTACAACATCTATCTGGTGTTGCAGAGGCACAAGGATACCACATGTAGTCATATTGCCAGGATTTTTAAAAACCTCAGTGTTACATCCTGGTTGAGAATAGCTGACCAGCCAACACAGTTTCACAAACTGACCACTACTGAAGGGATAAAGGATGGCTAATACAAGCTCCGCATCAAGGTTGATCTATAGTACAAGTAAGCGTATCTAATATATGCCAGTAACTCTGTTCTATCTTCTGTTCTTGCACACAAATAGACTTCTTCAGGCTTCTTCATGTCAAAGTCAAGACAGAAACCACACAATGTCACCAACTTAGAGCACCCACATAGAGGACAGGCTGTATATTCTCTGGTATACAGTAGGTCTCCTCCCTCACACTCCACACAGCAAAACATGTGAAATGTACCACACCGTCACCAGGGTGTATTTTACAGCAGCAGGATCTGAGGTGAGAAAGCACGGATTCTCAGCCATTTCACAGTTTGCTTCAAAGCCTGAGGAATGCCCAGCACGGCCAGGAAATATCCCTATATATTTACACAAGACGCTGGATTTGGCCCCAGTTTTCTCGGTTGCTACTGAAACGCCTAATAGTTTACATTTGGACTAAATGTATCTCTTTCACATTCTTCTTTACATGATCCCACTTTGGGACACAGAATGTAGCTATAACATGGGCAGGGCAGAATCACAATTCCAAGGCTTATTTATGGTAGGGTTTTTACCCATGAGTAGGCGCCGCTTGACACGTTTGTCCACATCAGCGAGGGAAGTGGCATTGTGGTCAGACGTGGTGGTGGTTGCTTCATCTCTTTCTGAAACGTACAGAGAATAGATGATTAAACCACTGCAGAAGAAGCATTCCAAATGTCGGTAGACACCAGGTCACCCAATGGGGTATCAGAGCTATTAATAAGGAGACTGTCTCCCTATTTCGTCTCTTCTCTTCATTCAGCCACAAAGGCCTAAGTTAGGTCAGATACTGGCGTGGGATCATTAGTCCTAGATCAGTGCTACTCCAATGCCTGAATTCACTGGTTAAAGGGGTATCTGGATACTTCATACAGTGCCCTTTTGCCACTAAACAAAACGTACCTAAATATAAGACCACCGATTTTATGCATTACATTAATGTCCATTGTGAATGCATACAGAATATTTTTATTCTATAACATAACCCTGCCACCTCCACTGGCTTTTCATTTTCCAAGGATGATCCCTTAAAAGCATTTTGGGGACTCATTTTACACTTTCCATATGGACAGATTTTCAAAATGCTACAAGACGGCTCGTGGCTTGTTTATGTCGCTGAGACACAAGCTCGTTTAATCACCTAGAATGATCTGTACTCAACAGGCCGAACAGATAAATTCACCTCCGTCATTCAAATCTGTTATGTGGCAACCACCACAGTGGACCTCCCTGACGGCCAGCTCAGTGTTTATACTTGAATCATGATCTTGCCGTTGTATGTGCAAGGAAGATAACGAGGAGAAAGTAAAAACGAAGACAATACTACTAGGGTGGAGGGAAAGACGAGGCTGCGATAAACATGGACCCCACACGCACTCGCTTGTGGTGAGCAGACACAGCCTGCAGGCTCCAGCTGTTGCTCCTCACTATCTGATCTGAGAGTGTGTATGGGGGTGGGGTATGAGCACTTGTGCGTGTGCACAAAATCCCTATCACCTGTGCTGTTTGGAAATGGAAGAATTATATAGCAGATAAAAGCAACTTGCCAAGAAACAGTTACAGAAAGGGGGTAAAACAAACAAGTGTACGTCTTCAGTCCACAGGAAGGAAACCAAATTGCATGAGATGCCCAGATCCAGAAGAAATGATGTCCCAACCGATACAGAGCTTGGCCGATAAAATCGTATTAAGATTCCATCCATTTAACGGCAGTGGCTGAAATTCCACCACTGATGACATTGTGATATGGCAAAGCAAAAATGCAGCCATGTGCATAACAGTGAGATGCGACAATGCACTGTGGACATTCCATTAGTTGTGCCAACTAGTTCAACTGCATCATTTGCACAAAAAATATTTTTTTTTGTTTTTTTCATCATTTGCAAACAATCATCACCAATCAATACCGCACTTCTACTGCCTGCCATCTATTGAAATCATTAGTAAATTATTTTTTCTTCAAATTGTGTTCAAAATATTATGAGAATACTGAATCATTAACCCAGTATCATGATTCGAATGAAGGCTCATTACACCTCTACCCCTCTCCTTAACTATCCTTACAAAAAATACACTGACAGTTGTGAGCTGGCCTGATCACATTTGACAACTTTTATTTTTATTAGATATGGAACTGATCCAATAACAGGTATCAGTGTGGGGCTGACATCAGTAGAAAAAGCACACATTCACGTTGTGTTTGGGCATGATAGCTTACCTTTACATGCTCATGCTCAAATCAAAAACAGTTCATTTTAACATGAGGTAGATTCAAAGAAAAATATTTCATACTTGATAAGAAAAGATGTGGAAACGGTGGACAGCTTTTGCCTACTTGAATCAGTTATTAGGATCTTGCGCTCAAGTGAAACATTGGAAAAGGTCATTGTGCTTGGAAGTGTTGAGGGTAAAAGAGGAAGAGGATGACCAGTTCAACTACTGATCTGTTCAATTATTGAACATGTAAATTTACTTTGACATTCCTAATGTTATCAACTGACAGACTTTCTCTCTCAGTATTGGTGTCGCCTGGGCCCAAGAATAACAACACAAAAGCTCATAGGCTCCTTACCTGTACAGGAGCGGCCGTCTGCCTGCATTGAGTACCTGCCGTGACACCTGCACACTGGACCTTGTTCTGTGTCGTCACAGATGTGTTGGCACCCGCCATTGCCATGGATACAGGTCACTAGGAGACAAGCACATAAACATAGTCAGATATGCTCTGCATATTTTGGTGTTTACCTGCTCTATTCAGATGTGGGTGGAGACGTCTGAACTCATACTACACAACTACACTGAAATACACTGAATCATACTGCATTATGTTGCTGTATTGTGACTAGCACTACTGACGAGCACTACAGTATTATGAGTCTAGCACCAGACTATTGCTTGTGGCTAGAGCATAATGCTGCATTCACATGTTGCCTTTAGACAGAGAATGGCACACTGGATATTCCATTGTTTTCAGGGCAGACCACAGCACTAAGCGGAACGATCAATCAAGTGTTCAATTTTCCCAAGTTTTGTTATCGACCACTGTGGTGAAACAGACCGGCTGCTGATTTTGTTCAGAGGGGTGGGGCCAAATATCTTACTGTTTAAATCTAGACTTGCTCGACATTATACAACTTAAAAACAAAACAGCAACAACAAACAACTTCTTCCATTTTTCACCTGAAATGTTCAACACTGCTAAAGCTTTCCTCTGATAGTGATCAATTTTTATACAATAATACTTTTACCAAGACAATGTTTGCTTGGCTGCTTGTCACCATCAGCAAGTACCAATATGAGGCATAGAGTGATTTTTCAGTGCAAACTTGTGAATTCAGCATAAAATCAGCACTTATATCATGTTGAACAAAAACTGGAAATGAAAACAGTGTATTGACATCAGGCACATTTTTGGCCACACTTCATTTTTGCTATGTAGAAAAATATCAAATCAAATTCTGAGATTTTGTGAGTCGCTGTACTCATAAAAAGCAGCCTTGCAAAAATAGCCTGGATTATTATATTTTAATTATTATAAAATGCTAATAAAATTAGAAGTGTGGCAAACGAAGTGCAGGTGCTGAACCTATAAAACGGAAAATAGAATGTTAACAGTTAAGGGTGGAACTAAAAGAACTAGGTAAAGCAGCTTACTTTTCTCACAAACGTAAAATGTGTAAGATGTATACAAGTATATGTCACTAGTCACCTGAAGACACCTGATCCAGCTAATCAGAAAACCCTTCCAAATTAATTAATTATGTTGAATTAGGTGTGTTAAATCAGGAAAAACACTAAAATGTACAGTTCAGTAACTCCAGAACAAGACTTTGGAGACCCTTATTGATACGTACAGATGCAGGCACGCTGGTTCTTGGCCAGCTCGAACCCTGGACGGCACTCACAGGACACTCCACCTTTGGGCGTCTCTCTGCAGATGTGGGCGCAGCCGTGCTCTTTGTTCATGCAGCTCAAGCCTCCTGCAAGGAGGAATGGTCAGCTAACTTAAACAACATAGTACAGCTTAGCTTTACATTTACCGGCAACACTGCATAATATTTTAAAGCAGAAACTTGCTATATTTAAACTTGCTATATAAATTCTATATTTAATGACCTGAAAGCAATTTTTGAGTTGACTGCATTTATTTAAGCTGACAGCAATTACTTCTCACAGTTAGTAAGCTCTTACAATCATGTGTTTACATCACAACAAGCAGAAATGCTCTTTTCCATTAATGTTAAAAAGGAGCACAGGTTTGCACCCAGTGCAATACATCTTTACATGGGATATGGAATAGCTGCAGTACTTGTTTATACCAATGTGCATGCAAAATACGTGCATCCACTTTCTACTGGATTGCTATGTGAACAAGTGATTAGAATTATTGTTATTGTCTATTTTTATTTTATTATTGATATAATAGACAATATAATAGTTTTGTTCGTTGTTTAAATATAGGTTTGGTTGTTTAAATGCAAATCAAGTATTTTTTCAGATTGTTAGACTATCAGACCCAAATCTGCACACGCTCCTACAAGACATGAGTTTTATTACACAGGTATGGCGATAAAACTATTTGCTTCTGTACATTTTACAATCAGATGCAGACAATGAGTAAGAGAGAATGTGATTGGGTGTGTGCCCATTAGTTGGGTTGAGACAAATACAGGCAAGCAAAAGAAAGCAGAAAGAGAATTTATAGAGGGCAGTGGTGAGTCATGTTTGTTTATTTGTTGGTGTCTGTTGTCAGCCCGAAACCACTACAGCTAGGAAGTAGGACAGCTGAACAGCCATTTTGGACGCTTGTACTAGTAACAGACAATTAAACTGATGATTATTTAAAGATTATTATTTAAAGATTTATATTTATTTCGCAAATAATTGTCAGCTAAAATTGCTTGAGCATGACGGACATGTGTAACGACTCAAATAATTGGTTAAATATTTAGAAAGTTTTTGAGTTTGTCATTAGGTTGAATGAGACGTTTGCATAAAGTTCTCCCCAATGTTTTTTCCAACCTTGCAGCAACTGCATTTGTGGGCAGCAAAGGGATCAGTTTTATAGAATCTAAATGATACAGCAAACACACAGTGCTACTGAACAGCTCCAGTCACAAAAGGAGAAAACAAGCACTCAAAATGAGCAAAACAAGTAACAACTAGTCCAGTTCCACAGAATTCTGTCCTCAAAACCTACTATCCTGAAAAACAGGGACAGACGTTTATACTTTTACGGAGTGTTCAAGTGCAAGTGTAACTTAAGTACTAGCCAGATTAACACCATCGCTAAGTAATTACTAACAGCACACGCACTTCTACCCTGATCCATCTGTCCCTATACACACCTGTGTATAACTCTTTTCAAATCCAATGCCATTTAATCCTGTGCACTCTGACCTGCCATCAATAGCACTCCTCCATGCGAGTGTAACGGGTCAGCTTCCCCTATTCACACTAACCTCCGGTGGACGTGTTAATAGGATTTGGCAAGTTTGCCCAGAGAAACCCAATGGGGTGGAAAGCCTTGCAAACGTCAGTTCATTTTACAGAGGGGTGGGGGGCTGTGAGTGGGAGGAAGGAGGGGAGGGGGGCAACAATACTTATGGCTGAGAAGCTACAGACACATAAAAAAGTGCTTTATTCTCATCTAAGAGCCAGGCCCCAGAGGGCTGAGTGTTGCAGTTATTAACTCGTTTTGTTTCGCGGAACGTGGGACTCCCTTTCCCACAGCATGGGCCTTTTGGAGCCGGGCTGCTGTGGATAATGACTCAGAGAGGGAGCCCGACTTAAAAGCTGTCATCCCCTATTCTGCTGTCAATCACTGGACCCTATATGCGGACATTTACGAATTGACCTGGATTCTCCTTCGACCTTACCCCTGACACGGCCCAGCGACACCTTAGCAAACAGTCCGATATACAAAAACACACATCCTTTCCCAGGGAATTCGATATCTACTCCCACTGTAGTCTACTGGTCTCTGAATAATGACTTTTAATTTTTTTAATCCTATCAAAACCTTTTTCACTTTGTGTGAACATTTAGAGATGTATTTATCCTAATATTACTCAAAATCAGCACTAGACATTACTGATAAAATAAATTATCATGATGTTTTCCAAACATATCCACGTATCATGGACAGATGATATTTAAGTTAGTATTAATAACATTTATTTACTTAAAATAACAACAGTATTCTCTACATAAACTAGGCAGAAAACTGATTTCCAGACTGCAAGCTTACTATTTAAGATTTTCATGGATTTAAAACAATTATATAGAATTAGAAATGTGAGGTAACAACATTTCACTTAAAATCACATGTGTACGTTCAGACTGCTGGCTTAGGACAATAAATAAAATGGCTATATTGCATTCTACTCAATTCAAACGACCCAAACTCATTCAAATAGCATTTTCTCAAGACTTGCTAGCCTACAGAAACAGAAATGCATACAGTGGAAATGGTGCCATTGAGGAAGTGTGAAGCTACTCACCCACAGAACGATGGATGCACGTGTGCTGATTGTCACTTAAGAAGAAGCCGTCCTTGCAGCGACACTCATAGCTACCCATGGTGTTGACACATACATGCTGACAGCCACCATTGTTAAAGAGACACTCATCCACATCTAAAAGGAAAGCACACAACAGTGGTGAACACCAAGTCCATAAAACCCTAAACTCTCTGTACTATAAGTACCTGGTCAACAGCGGCTGATCCCATAATAAAAAGAATAACAAAAGTTCAACGAAGCATCACAAAACTACTCTTACGAAAAAGACCTGTAGTGATAGTAGATGCATTTCTATGGGACTCCTAAAAAATTCTGGTTGTAAACTCAGATAATTACTATAGTTTATTACGAGCCAGTAGACAAGTAGGTGAAAATATTAAAACCCATTATATGTGTATTATACATACTTTTATCCTTTGCAATTCCACCACAATCTTGTTTATGAGAACAAGGACATTTCTGAGCAGTGTGGCTTTGCTACATGCATTTCTTTAAAGAATTACATATTATCACACATCACCATTTTACTCTGAAAATAAGAGACTTCTTACCAAGACAGTTGTGTCCATCATGTGCTAAATTGAATCCATCGTGGCAAGTGCAGCGATAATTGCCAGGTATGTTGTTGCATTCGTGCACACAGCCACCATTATACTCCGAATCGCATTCATCAATGTCTAGGAAATGGGACACAAGTCACCCTTGATGAATGCTCGCCATCTCTATGGCCATTTCAATAAGAAAGAGCTCTTTTAAGTTCAAATGCACACTAATAAACTAATCAGTATTTCAAATGTCCAACTTGTATAGAATGTTTCACAGTCCATAAAACTGCCTTTATTGACTCTGAGCTGACGGTTTGGTACACAGTACGTCAGAAATCAAAGGGATTTCATCAGTTCCACCATTAAATAATTACATAAATAAATGGTTAAGATGTAAATAAAGTCATTTGGAGCGGTTTGATGTTAAATGCTCCATTTTAAAGCCCAGTTTAAAGCTCACAGAAAGCTTTATCATAGAATAGATAGATTTATTGGATACTTATAACACATAACACATTATTGGATACTAACACATAGAAGACTGCAATCATACACTTTACAAACTGCATTGTAAGCTATTTTTTAAGTTTTTGGTGGAGTGGTACATGCAGGATGTTGTGAGGCAAAATACTCCCCAACAACAACTTTTTCTAACTTTTTTTTTTACTTTTTCATATTTAATATATATATATATATATATATATATATTAGACAAGTGCAAATCCAGTCACTACCAGATTAAACAATAAGGCACATTAGTATAGTACTAGATGTATAGTATAGAACAGTTTAGTATAGGATGTACAGCACAGTCGCAAACGTGGATTTGGACGCAGCCCTGGATTCGCCACGAAAAGGACAAGGGTACCTTCACAATGCTTTCCGTCTCCTTTAAAGCCCGATTTACATGTGCACTTGTAGGACGTTGGGGTGTTCTGACAAATCGCGTCAATGTGACACGCATCGCTTCCGTCTGCACACTGATCCACATCTGCATCCAAAACAGCAGAAAAAAAAAACTTAATCATCGAACGGCAATTAAAACAAACACAGGAGTAAATATGCTTCATGAAAGTTGCTGCTCAAATAAAGTAACACGTGACCTCGTACCAGAAAACTGCTCGTTGCTAGAACAGTTCAGGTGCAGGACAATAATAATGTGCACATTTACAGTCTGTTATTGGGGTGAAGTGTGCGTGGAGGACTCTTACCGGCGTGGTGAAGAAGCGCGCCGCTTTGGAGAGAGTTTAAGAGGAGCAAAAGCAAACAGAAGCTCCTCACCATCCAAACAGCTCCCATGGTGCTGGATTACCCGCTCGGACGGTCCTCGAGAAGAAGCGAATTAGGAAGAAGCGTCTCTGAAGAGGCGCAGCAGCGTCCGCCTCATTTTCATCCCCTTTAGGAAAATCTCGACTGGCGCTCACGAGACCTGTGAGAGAGGGAGTGAAACAGAAGCTCCGCTCTCTCTCTCTCTCTCTCTCTCTCTCTCTCTCTCTCTCTCTCTCTCTTGGTGCGTGTGTGTGTGTGTCTGAGAGAGAGGGAGAGAGAGAGAGGGAGGGATAGGGGGTGGGGGGCAAAGCTGATTCTGATGTTGAGCTAATCTGCGCTGGCTACTGCTACCTCACATCTGGACTGTAGCTCCTCTAAACCTATTGGCGAATTCAGCATCTCCTTCAGTGAAATTAGCCTTCCTGCTATAACCTACCTGAAAACAGTCTACCACATAAACACATACATTTCCATGTCCAGAGATTTAGTTTGTATCTTGTGCGGCACATTCAGACAGATGTTTGGGGAAGGGAACAGCGCGCCCTCTATTGGCAATGACTGGAAATTAATTGCATTGTTGTAATGAAAAAAAATACACACACACACACACATATATATATATATATATATATATATATATATAGAGCGAGAGAGAGAGAGGGAGAGAGAGAGAGAGTATTATAAGGTAGAGCAGGCTGGCCTGGAGAGGGCATCTCAAATATAGCATTTCTATGTATATAAGAGATCAGCTTGTCGTAGTTGAATAAGTAGAGTTACACAGTTACACAGAACTGGTATACTGTGAACCTCAAACACTGTTTTTCCACCTTCAGACACAAATCCAACATTTACAGAAGTAACAGTAAATTGTGATTCCAAAAGCCTACACTGTTACATAACAATGCTGACCACACCCAAAATGTACATACAACAGAGCGACAGTAATGTTGGACTATGGAAACATCTGAAAATCTTGAAATTGTCCAGGCTGTAAATGTGATGTTGGCACTTTTCATACTCTTCCCAAAGAACCGAACTGTCAGCAGGTTGATTTTCATTTTTAAACAATGCTGAATTTGCTTCCTTTTCACCAACTTCTTAAATGAATGTTTAATTTGATTAATGTTCAATTCCACTATTTAAGGTGGTACAGAAAATTCACAAAGCAAGCTGGAGAATAGGAACTTTAGCTCCCACATCTTTAAAAAAAATCCTGGAGAACTTTGGGTTAAAGTCTGCACATTTCACTCTGGGCAGTTTCTCAAACCTTGGACAATATTGAGCAGCTTCACCCAGCGTTTGACACTAAAGATACTGAAGACAGGAGCAGTTCCACCTTTATTAGCATTACAACCCCAACAGCAACCTATAAGTAGTAGCGATACTGTATGATTTTATCACAGTTTGCCATTTGAAGTCAAATCATCTTAAACTGAAAGTTGTATACTGAATAACAACTTTAATTTAAACTAGTTTATTTACGCAGTGGCTCATTTTATTTTCCTGTGAGATCATTTCAGTGCATTGCTGTAAACCAGTCAATGAGAGCAGAGCGCATTAAAATTATTCATGAGCTCACTAAAATGGGGAATACAGCATGCTTCATTGTAGGACCTAGTCATAAGGTGTAAATGGGCGTGTAAAACCATATATATATATATATATGTATGCAGTCTACAAGCTTACACTTAACAGTCCCAACTGATGAGATGACTGAAAAAACAAATCGTGATATATCACATATATTCTTGATGTATCATAATATTCTTTATATATCACCCATCTCTAATATATATTTTGTTGTGCAGTATATATAAATGAAAGAAATACAAATACATTTGGAAAACATTGGATGGAAAACATAAACGATCTGCACAACCCACTAAGTAAACACCCTAAATACCATGGCAACCTCTTAGTAACACCGTAGCAACTGACTCTTATACCACAGCAACCATGCTGCAAATTCACTATACTGAATTTGGAGACATGGTTGCAGAGTTGATTAACAAAGAAAAAACTGCAAAACAGCGCTAATGATTTCAGCAAATAATGTATGTTCATATGTGGGGAGGGGCTAAAAGATATGTTTAAGCCCCACTGAAATAGCCTTAGCCATGCCACTGGTTTTATCGAGACACTTTAATCTGTACAAAATACAAAAAAAGGCTAAACTACATTTAAGATGTTCTAATATCAAAATGAAGATCAAGATGTTCAATAGACATGTATAGTGACGTTTACATTAAGAATAATGGGACTGTGGAATTTAAGGATTAATTCACCATAAAATTCATTCTCAGCTTATTCAAGAACCTCAAGCAACAAACATCAACAAATGCCCAGCCCAATAATGCATTTCTAAACAAAGTAATTCTGAGCTCAAAGTAATTCTGTACAAAAATGACCCGAGCCAAATAAAACCAGATAGGACCAGTTAAAGGATAGGACCAGTTAAATTACAGCATAGCCACAGATATAATAGGTATTATATTTAATTTATCATGGATAAATTAGATTATAACTGAGATTTAAAATATTTTTATGAAATGATTTCTAAAAGTAAGATTAAATTCTGATTTTAACAAAATCATTGATGAGGCAGAATTTCCAATGACAACTCACATGTTTTAGTTACTCATTTCTGTGCCAGAAAACTCTTTCAAAACTTATTGATTGTGGTACCTTATTGATTATGGCAGATCCTGCTTAAATCTAAATGTATAGTACCTACTGAGATACTGCCTGCCTACCCACCTTCTCCCTTAAGCTGTATAGAAAATGCTGCATATTTTACTCAGTAAATCACACTTGCATACAGCAGGGACACTGCTGCCTAAAGTATGGCATAAAAGCCATTTTCTGTTTAACTGTGTATTATTAATATTGAAATGATGACGATGATGATTATTATTATTGTCATCACATCTAGGGGCAATTTAGCATCTCCAACTCGCCCGACTGCATGTTTTTAGACTGTGGGAAGACAATACAGAATTATTGTAAGTTATTTACTTGTTATTTACTTGTTACTTAATGTTTCAGCCTCTAGCACCACTAAGCCTACATCCCTATCTAATGACTGCTATTCTCACAACTAGGCTACCTACCTTTATTTAACCCAGCTAACTAGTTGCTCTAACTTGCTCTCTGCTGAGGTACCTAGCTGACTTTAGGTAACTTCTCAATGGTGATTTTAAAGCAGTACAGGGCAAATTTATGTACATGTTTATATGTAAGACCCCAGGTCATATTTGTTATTCACCAGCTCTAGTCTTATCTTGAGACCACAAGACAAAAACAGTCGAGGGTACTAATTTATAAATGGTCACTATGCACTGTCCGGGATTTATAAGGAATTGCTTGATGGGAAAACGTCCATTTGTACATTTGACCTAGCCCTAAAAGAGATGTGGGAGAGAGTAGAAATTAGCGACACCCTGTGGTAAAATAGAGACTTGCAGCTAAATGGGTAAAATATCCTGACGTGTAATAGTTCATAGCAAATTATGCTCCATGATAGGCCACTATTATGCAGGAAAAGCATTCATTTGTAAGCATTGTGTTGATTGATGTGTTGACTGATTTATTTGGGTTTACCAGTTTATTAGTCTGGTTTTGTGTTTTGACATTTAGCTATATGTGCTAATCCATAAACTTCCGTTTTTTGGTGGCTCAGGCGGGGCACTTAGTGGACAACGTAGGGCCTCACCAAAGCAAAACATCTATGATACATCATATATTATGAAATTAGGGGTTGCAGGACTAAAGCCGACAGTTATGTGATGGAAGTCCATTAAGGGCTAATGATCTCTTAATTAAAACACAGGAGAAGGTGGTGCTTTGTAACTTTAATAATCCAACCACAACCCAATCCTAAAAACTCCACAGGTCAAACATGAGGTACCCTTTCTTCCGATCGCATTGCTGTTCTTCAAGGAACCAGATATACAGACCCTATACCACCTTGCAGAGATGTTCACACATGATGGATAGCAAGAGAAATGTTAGTGCACCATAACTTTGTAAAAATAAGAGTACATGGTGTTATGCTCTCTCTACAATGACACATGACTTTTTACTGTAGTATTTGGGAAAACAGAAACGACAATGTTCTATATCTTATCTTTGAAGCAGAGAAATGTAAGAACAAAGCTAAACTTCACAGACCAGTAGAGCGTGACATGCCCTTTCCAAAGAGCCCTGGAGCGCATTCAGAAAACCCGAAGTCTTCATCCTTGATCAAGATTAACATTATAAGGCATTTCAGATTATCTGTATGACCACACCCCTATGCTAAAAACGCACGGGTAAGTACAAACCTTTAAAATGTTTATTTCACAAACACATAGGGAACTACTGTTTCACAAACACAGTACTTTGGTGTGATATTGAATCCAGACCTCAGTGGGTTGATGACTTTAGTTTCCATTGACCGTTGTTAAGTCATTTTGTTCTCTATGAATTACACTGTATAGCCTACTGTATATCAGTGAAGATTTTCATCTTGAATCATGCTCATCGAGATCTGATATGTGACTGAAGTGTTACTTTAATTTTTTTGGAGCAGTGTAGTTGGTGGCACCCATATGGAACACAAAGTTTAGACCATTGTTTAAACCATGTTTTCTAACCTGTAGAAGTGCCCTATACAGCAGTGCTTCCCATTTTCAATACAGGAAAGAGTATGGTTTGGGACATTGTCACTTCGACTCGCTCTACAAGCCCCTGCTCTTAGATTAATGCAGTACACAGCCAGCTTAATATCACTACTGACCCACTAATACACTGATTTGGGCTGTCAAAACATCCTAATGATTATATTAATGCTGGAAAAAATTCCGATAAGGACATCCTCCGCTAATTGTTCGATTTTCCCGTTCCACCTTAAATTACGCTGCAGTTTCCACTCTGACTCGTGTGGCGTTATAGTAACTGCTGCGCTATTTAAGGTTTTTTTTTTTTTTTTTTTTTTTTTTTTTTTTTTTTTTTTTTAACTTTCCTTGAAGCAGGAGCGGATAAATAAGTTGCTTTGTTTCCGCTGGACAGGTGGGGAACTTTAACGTAAACTAATTTTTGCTATTTTACAGAACCAATAGATCAGTATTGTTTCGTCCTGTTTGCTAATGTTTGTGATTGCTTTTGTGACTGCTGCACCATTTAAGGTGGAACGAGAAGTTTTGAAACTGTTAATAAGAAACTGACTTGAGTCTCATTAACATTTAGTATTTTATAGTATTTTTGGACCATCAAAATATCCTGCCTAGAGTTTGTGTACAGAGCTGCCTATAAATGCTCACAGAGAATAAGGCATTTCCATCACGTGCCACTCCCCACAACACCACTCATCCCGCCATACTTCATGTAGCTCAGTGACGTCACTTTGATGCGCAGTAGCATTGCAAACATTTACCAATATTAGTATTGCGACTCCTTAACGACATTGTAATTCGAAAGATCATGTGAAATTCAGGAGAAAACACAGAACAAATAGTATCGGTTTCTGAACATTTTAATTTACCACACGTAGCGATAGAGACATTTTTGTCGAAAACCCTATTCAGTTTGGTCATAGAGAAATCGAAGTTTGCCAAGTGTGCCAAATACGGGAATAAAGAGGACTACAAAGTGACGCACGACTTCATCTTTTTTTTTCGCAGTGGCGGAATGCAACATGGTATGCATACCAGCCAGCTCCGTCCCACTAGGTGGCGCAAACGCCGACACAGTACAAGGCGACATCGTGGGATCCATGAAGGAAAAAAAATAAATAAAAAAGGCGAAAGAAAGAGGAAAGCACCGCCTGTTTGTTGTTAGCAAAAAGGGCTTTGCGTTAGCCTCCTAGCGGTCTGAAATTATTGTATTGTAAATACGGCAGCTTAAGCTGAACCCGTCATGGATCCTAGTACAACGATTCTCCGAGTGAAGCGGAAGAGAGGGACCGACCCCGCGGACGCGCTGCTGCTGGCGTGTAAGCGGATCCGGCCGGAGTCGAGCTCAGCGCGGCCTTCAGCCGAGTCCGTCCCGGAGCCCGAGCAGGCCAACATAGAAAACTCGGTTTTTAAGCTAGTGGCCACAGTAGCTTCACAGGTAGCTGCTGAATCTGGACTCTATTTGCTTTGTTTTAAGATGCGCTGTTCTGATCGAAACACGGATTGTGTTTTCACGTGTCAACTGGTGACCCCACATTGCCAACCAAAGGGAGTTAGCTCGCTTATGTTATTTTAGCATCAATTTTCTCATAAAAACCTAATTATTATTATTATTATTATTATTATTGTTATTGTTAGTAGTAGTAGTAGTGGAATATATACGCGTTAATCTAGCTGTAATTACCGGTCTAATTTACCCGCTAACATAACATTCTTGTGATTTGATCAGGATTAGAATCACTTTATTAGCCCCAAGTATGTCACACATAAAGGACTTTGTCTAAGTGAATCACACATATGCGACATACTAAACAGATCGGACAAGCACGCAGACTGTTAACAAATGTTTAACTAAGAAAAACAAGATATAATAAATAGAAAAAGGAATAAGAAAAATTAAGATCTAGAGAGACGCTGAAGAGATGTATGAATACTTGTGCATGCGGGTCTGAGTAGGCTTATAAAAGCTATTACACGCAGCATATTGCAGAATGATAAATGCATATTGTTACTGTAACAAGTTACTGTAATATATTAAACTAAAGGAGGGTGGCTAATTTTACTTTATGCCTGGTCCTTATGGTTTATATTACTCACTATTTCACTGATTATTAATGATTTTAGCTGTTGATCCAATATATGTCTACATTGATCATTATTCTAACAAATGTGTTTTATTTATGTAATGAAAGTAATGATTGTTCTGGTTCTCTAGCCACTTGGGTAACTTAAAGGGGAATTCCACAGATTTTTCCGAAATTTCAGCATCATTAAATGGTTGAAACATAAGCAAAATAATTCATAGTGGTTTGGTGTGTGTTCGAGAAACGTGCTGAGTCAGAATTGTTCACAGTGGTGGTGAAGGGAAATGACGTCCACCGCTAAAAGCTTATGACATGATATGGTTGTGAACGCTCAGCCTGGTGTGAGACACATTGCTTTATGGTAGTTTTGTCATGCGGTTTTGACTTATTTAAACACTATTCATGGCAGTTGAGTTTTGGATTGAGCATTGGGTTTTGGATAATATATCGAATGGCTGTATTTGTATTGTGACCCCATCACCACCACTGTAAAGATACCGAAGTTAATCTACAGTGAAACCACTCAGTGCTGAATGTACTTGTACCAATGACTTTTTGAAAACGCATGTCGTATGACTGCTAATAAGCCTCTTCTTTGGCACATTCTTTCGTAAGGATGCTCCGGTCCAGACACATGTCCGTGAGGCTCTATCTCGCCCTCGTCTGGCTCATGCTCTGCGCCCCTCTCAAGGCAGCTCCCAGAGGATCATTGGTGACCTGCGCAGTGCCAAGTGGAGCACCAGACGAGAGGAGAGGTACCGGATCCTCTCCAGCCACCGAACAGGCCTCCCAGCAGAACCCACTGCTGCCAGAGAGAGGGAGGTCCAGGAGAACGGTGTGCAGACAGAGACTGATCCTCGTTTTCCTCTGGGAGATGTGCAGGTGTTCGATATTGTTCAGGAGGAGGATCGGGAGGATGAGAAAGCTCCTGACAAGGTGAGCATCAGTTGAGCAATAAGTGTGAAGTAGAATTAGGGCAGTAGGACACCGAGCTGTAGATGCACGTGGCCATTATGCCAACGTTATTATGAGGACAAGTCTCACACTGTGCTTTTCGTCCTTTACATCCTGGCTATTTTCAGTAGTTACAGAAGAATGGAATGCATAATTTCCTAAATAAAACTTACTTATTCGCTTGTTAACAGCAGTCATCAACACATATATACAGTAATAACATAAACTGCATAGTAACAAGTAGGCCTGTCACACTTAATCTCCACAGTTGCTAACTTTCACAGTCATATCTTTATGTTCACTTGAGTTGAGGCTCAAGTAAAATAAGTGTAAATAAGAAAAGAAAAGAAAATGCATTTATTAATATTGGTATTAGGAAACCAACAAAACTTCTGGCAGCATTAAGTGATGTTTGCAAATGTGAGTTTGAGCTGTCTGTTCTGCTCCCCAGAATATTAAAGCTGACCCGGAGACTATACTGTGCAATTCAATGAAGATGATTCGAGAGAAGCTTACTGTGTCGACCGATAGCCTTGGGACCGAGCATCGTGAGAAGGAAGATGACTACGTCTATGATTTGTACTACCAGGAAACAGCCACACCAGGCTGGATACAGGATATCTTGTCGGTCAGACCCTACACAGAGGAGGGAGAGCTGGTGGGTGGACAGTAATTGGTGCATTCTGACTTGTATTTTGAACTTCAAGTATCCATAAGAGTTAAAGGTGGCATAGAATACATCAATTCAAAATTGTACATTGTTCTCCGATGTCTTCACAGAAAATATGTAACTTTAGTCAGGGTGAAAAGAATGCCAAGATACAGCGTTGCATGTCCATTTACAACAGTACGTTTTGTCCAGAATTTTAATCGAGCTGGCTTTTACTTACCTCTCTTCAGTGTCAAATGTGCAAAATCTTGATATTGTCCGTGGTTCGAGAAACTGTCCAGAGTGAAATCTGCTCAGGAAACAACTTTTGAATTAAAGTTATCCTGGATCTGAATTGACTTTGTATTCGCCAGCTTGTTTAGGGTGTTTTTCCCTCCACCTTAAATGGTGCTGCAGTTGCATTCTGGCACATGTACAAGCTGTAGCATTAAAGGTGGAACAGTGATGAGCCAGCTTGTTTGTCAAGGTC
Source organism: Semaprochilodus insignis (assembly GCA_034552555.1). Taxonomy (NCBI): domain Eukaryota; kingdom Metazoa; phylum Chordata; class Actinopteri; order Characiformes; family Prochilodontidae; genus Semaprochilodus; species Semaprochilodus insignis. The sequence goes on from CM067489.1 coordinate 13,060,235, forward strand.
ACATTGAGAAAGAGAAATATCTTTTCACTGAGTTTGGTTTTGACTATTGAGTATTAGAGGACAATTCCCATTATACTAGTTTCATTGTAGCAAAAAAAACAATGGAACATACTTTACAGCCCTGTTAAAACTAAAATTGTTTCATTGCATTGTTGGTCTGTGCAATTTCTCCCTGACTTTCTCTGATCATCAGCATATAGTAACAGTAGGTCTGCAGAGTACTCTAGGATACTTCATGCAGAACAATAGCACTGTATAATACAATCAAAAACTTGCAGAAAAAGTGCACTTTCTTGATTTTACAGGTGCCTGAGGATGTTGCTTGGGAGGAGGAGGTGTATGAAGATGAGGATGATGAGAATGAGGAGCGCAACTGGAGAAATGACTATCCAGATGAGGAGGACAGTGAAGATAACAGTGATGCAGAAGAGCGCTATGGAGGTGTGTTAAGTTTATAGTTGGTTCATGTTTACTAAAATAAAGCAAAAGAAAACTACAGTGGAGAAGAGTGGGTTTTGTTCCAGGTCTACAGCTGTAAGTAAAATGCATTTTAGTAGTTTTGACCTTCGCTCCTTATCGGTCTCAACAGCAGCCTCTGTAGCATAGTGAAAGCAAGAATCACATTCAAGGCCACTGAGCCTATTGCATTCAAGGAGCTCACTTTTTACCAAGGATATTTTTGGTATTTTGGTTGAGCTGCCAGACATGCACGGTGTCATTTTAGAAACTTTTGGTGACTTGCATTGTATGAAAAAACACGTGGTCTATACTATGCGAAACGCAGCACCATCTACAGACAGCTTCAAATACAGTTGTTTCAATCAAAATAACACGCTGTGCGCCCGTGTACCAAGCAGCTCGGCTAACTACACTGTGCACTTGCACAGGGGTCTCCATTCATATCCATAAGGACGTATGATGTTTGTAGACAGACCAGTTAATTTAACAGGTGGGGCCAGGTGTGCTTATGCTCTTTCAAATGAAAACCAGAAGCCACACCAGTCCTTCAATAAGATTGTACACCCCTCCTCTACAGCATATTGCAAAGAAAAAAAAAAAAAAATTAGTAACTTTTTTGTGTTATTATTATTTTCAGAGTAAAGTCTGCATATATCTGAATTTGAGTAAATGAGCCTGGTATTGTCCCAGTACTGGTATCGGTATCAGTGCAGCCCTCAAAATCAAGTGCAAAATTAGACAGACATCTCTACCCATGTTAAATTCCTCTCCTCAGAGGTAAGTATAGACTGTATAGCTGCATATCTACACCAATACACTGATGTTTTTCTCTCTTCTTCAGGGTGCTGGAGTGAGGAGCATTCTTACAGCCGGAGGAGCTGGGAACGCTACCGGAGGGATGTAATGAAGGAGTTGGATGATGACGAGGAGGACGAAGACAGAGAAGACTATGATTCTGACTGAAACCCTCTGTGTGCACGTGTGTGTGTTTGGTGCTGAGTGCGAGAGGGGTCATTTTTACTCACATGAAGCCATGTGGTGTTTTTCCAGTTGAATGTGTGGTAGTTGATGCATATATTAGCCTGGGGTGCTTTGCGTTGTGTGGTAGTGTGTTGTTCTGCGACTGTTTGATGTGCATGGTAGTGTGGACAAGCAAGTATGGTAGCAGTTTTGAGTTTGTATAAGTGTGGATTGATTTGTGTTGTCGAGTGTGTGTGTGTTCCCAACATTCCCTGTTTCCAAAGGGTGACAAACTATCTGTAAATATGTAGATGTGTATAAAACATAAAAAATAAAGATTTCAAAATGAACAGTCGTTCCAAAAGGTTTTTGGTTTTTTTTTTTTTTTTGTTTATGAAGGATGTCAACACTACTGTTCACTGCAAGGAAAGGTCCTGTGTCTGATATGTATTAAGAAAGTTTTATTGGTATGTCATACAATAAATTAAATAACAATGTGCCTCCACCGATGCACTTTATAAAAGTGCCCCAAAGTTTAAGCCTCTATCCTACATCTTCATCTACCATATAAACAAGTTATCTGCATGTTAGTCCAGCACAGTGCGAGGACACTCACTCTAGCTTAAGTTATTTCATTCAGGAACACACTGTTATGTATTTCATCATATTCATCTGTTTGTGAAGAACATTCCTAAAATGTGGAAGAAGACCAAGGGACAGCCATTATTGCCTTAAAACATTCAGTTTGCATTACACTATTGATTATACTGCATGAGAACACTTTAAATACACAGAGGACTATTCCTGTGAATCAGTGGTTCCCTTCCCCACACACACAAAAAAAGAGGTGCAGCTGCAAACAGCAGCATGAGAAAGAGGTAGCGGGTGTTGAGTCAGGGACCCTTTAAAGCAGGAGTGTCATCTTACCCACAAGTGGCTGAAGGCTTTCCTTTCAGCCAAGCAAGGGCAATCAGTTCTGTGAGGACTGAAGATCAACTGATGATCAACTGATCAAACAAGTGGAATAAACACCTAAAGCAAAACTGGCCCCCTTGTAGATAAGATTGGTCACCCCTGCTTTAAACTATCCACATCTTTTACTGAACAAGTGACATCATAAAAGCAATATAAGCCCAAGAACACACCTATGTGTGACCAGTCAAAAACATATTAGTAGCTCTCATATGTGTATGGTTTGTCAAACAGAAGATCTCCCCTAGCATCTTCTTTTTTAATAATAGTTAAGGCTTTTCATTTCTTGCTTCCAAAAACAGATAAGGACTAATTCCATGACTTGTCCAATTAACTCTCTAAAGCAAAAGTATAGCAGATACTCTAAAAGGCTAAAACACCTAAAATGAGTGGGGAACTGAGGACTGCATGGTCTACTGATTTCTCTGCTCTGCCACACCAATTAAACTTGGCTACTAGCCTAGGATTTAGTAGTTCTTAAACTCAGCCCTCCAGCAGGGGGTATAATCAGAAGGCAGGATTTTTCACTTTAACCAGATACCTTATGCCCAAAGTCAAACTGGTTTATTTAGCTGGTTTAATCAGAGAAATAACCCCCTGCTAGGACCACCACCACTGATACTGATCCAAAACATAACTTTGTTAATAAATAAAAACTGATTTAAACTACTATCACTTCCTTAAAAGTCAGCAAATCCCTTTAGAAAAAAATGCTACAATGGATAAACAGCTTTCCCTTTTGGCAACAGGAAGACAAATGAAGTCCTTTGATGTGTGAAGGATATCACAGTATCCGTCTTATTCCACCTTATTCTTGTCCCTGAGAAGAGGGCAGGAAGGTTTTTGTTTTTACCATGCGTCACCATGTGAAATTTCCTTCACCTCCACTTAGTCATTTAATAATGCAGGAGTCCAGCACAGTTTGCCTCTGTGCTCGCATGGGAATGAAGAGGATTTATTCGGCCAGGTCCATCTCCGTGAGCACACAGAAACAGGTGAACTGAGTGAAGCGTGTGATGGAACCTGCATGAGAAACAGACACACATGAAAAACTGTTTCAGGTTAACAATGGCTTTAAAGCGATACAATTTTCCCCCTCACCCCAAAATGTAGTCAATCTGACAAGACATGTTTAGTTAGGAATGTGAGGAACATTTGCTTTGGTTTTGTGCTAGAGTTACAGGGCTAAATGTAGCTACATTCACACTATGATGCCCAAGTCACAACACTCACGCCAAACCAGGAGGGCATTTCACAAAGTAGGATTTCCCAGTGTAGAGGGGCAAAATATAAAAAGCTGAAGGGCATTCCTATTGGACAGTGCACAATTTTAATTTGTTCAGTTTTTCAAGGTTGGCAGCTCTGCAGTAGAGCAACAAAACCTACTGGAACACATAATAGAATTTGGCAAACAAGACAAGCCCAGTTTCCCAAAAAGCATCTTAACTAATGGAGGGAACCTAGCCATGGTAAGCATTTCAAGTATTAAAAACTACGTTAATAAATAAAATTTACTTTTTTGGGATCTACTATAACATATTTTCACACTTCAGTTTTCCCAAAAAACACTGTTAGAGATGGCATGTCTTAAGCCCCACCTCCTCAGTAGCCCAGTATACTATAATTGGTCAGCTTCTCTACTTTGTTCTGATCGGTCAAACACCAGAGTAGCATCCTGCTACAAGATTTGCCCTCACACCACAGTGGCTATTCTTATAATGGTGTTATCGGACAGTTTAAGTCAGAATCCAATCCTCAAAATCAGCCTGAAAGCGCTGGTAGACCCGATCCACTTTCTCAAGCTTGACTGAAGCAGGATGTTTCAAAGTGCCAAGTTTTACTTTGTTAGCTCTCTGTGTTGTGTGATGGCGTGCTAAGCTTCCCAGTACGTTATGTCACCTTGTAGCAGAGAAGAGAGTCGGACCAGTGTAGTTTTCATTTAGAAGTTCTACTTTTTGTCAATATCCACATATGGGTTTGTAAAAAGCTATTCCTCCATGGCAACTTAGTAACTGTTCAGACAGTGAGCAGGTCTTAACTCCATTTGGGTTAAAGGGGTAAATGTTTTTTTTTTTTCTGCCAAATTATCACTTTAATCTACAGCTATGTAGCCTGAAGTACTAGGTAAACACAAAGGAGAAGTACTCACGCAGCAGTTTGGTGATAAAAGGAGGCCGTTTGGATTCAGGTAGGTGGATGCCCAGGAAGTAGACAGGCACTCCTGAGAGAGCAATGGCAATGCCGATGAGGGAGTTGAGAGTGTCACTGTAGAGTGGTACTGCCACCAGGAACACCGTGCACAAGCAGAAGATGATGGGGTACACCAGAGATAACTGTGAAAGAGTGAACAAGTGCTATTCAGAGTCAGGATGCTTTCTGTCTGTGTGTAGAGAAATCAGTTGACATAAGTATGATGTGCATTTAGTACAGCTGTGACATTCAGGCAGCATCTGCAAAGCTATCATCAGTGTTTTCTTTGTATTATTCCATACTCCTTTAAAGTGATTAACCTCCAAATTTCAGTTCTCTACTTGCTTTATATGGTCTCCGTCTGTTTGATTGTCCCATAAAAAGCAATATTTGTCTTGTTTATTTCATGTTCTACTTTTACTCAACTCATCTTACATCAATTAATAATCTTTAAGTCAGTGCAAAGCTGTACCACAAACAAAATATCCAAAGAAATTCAACTCTGTGTGAGGACACCGCTCTAGGCTTTTGTCACCTTCAGTGGTCGAGGTCTGTCTGGCTCCTTCCAGCGCAGATATATCTGTCCTGCGATGGACAGGCCAACAAAGAACCAGTAGCTGAAGCTGTAGTAGTTAATCAGCTGGAAGACATCCTCCACAGCCAAGTAGATCAGAGCCATGGCACACTGGAAGAGGGAAAAACAAGTTCTGTATGAGTAAGTGATTATGTAGTGATGCATAGTCAACACTAGATGGTGGCAGAGTTGAGCACCTACATGTCATTCTAGGGAGGTGGATTCTGGTTTCACTGACTTAGATTAAAAGTAAAGTATATTGTTCCTTCATCTGTAAAGTTATCATTGTGTAGATACAATGTTCCAACAGCAGCTATATTAAAACCCATTCATCCCAGAGATACATGCAAGGAGCTGCAAAATAGTCCCCAAAGACTTTTTTACTAGATTTACCATCATGTTAAAAATATCTACATATAAAAAAAATCATAAATACAAGACATTGATTAATGAACCAGTAGATATGTCCCAAAATAAGAAAATGTATATTACAGTTCAGATGTTTTTGCAACGACTCAATATCGACAACAATATCACCAGTCTGAGACCAACGGAACTAAGAAAAAGAGTACTCACATTAAAGAGGAGAGCAGGCACTGGTGTGAACCTATGCACGTGAATCATCGATAAAGTATCTGGGAGATGACCCTCCCGAGAACCCACAAAGAACAGTCTGCAAAAAACAAAAAAAACCACAAACAAATTAAAAAAAAACAACTTCAAATAAGCTTAATCAGAACCTACTGAAAGTGTCTTACTCTCAGTGACATTAGTTTTATTGTGTGAGCATGGGGTTTATATGAAAATGAAAGCTGTGCGATTTGCCAAGAGTGAAGGCAGTTTCCAATTTTCTGTAACAGCAGTCTGCATGTTACAACCTATGTGGGTATATATATCAAATATATTATATATTTAGTCAATAGTTCAACCTAAGCTAAATTAACCTAGCATTCTAGTACAGAACACTTCATCCTAGTTTCTTCCAGATAAAACAGTTTTTTTATCTAAAAAATAAAATTCATTGACTTAATGTCAATGTGTCAAATCCAGACCCTTGTAGTGTGTGCACAGACTGAAGCCCACCTGGACGCAGCAATGATGGAGGCATTGAGTCCACCATAGCAGGACAGAGCCACAGCTATAGGGATGGTCCAGCTCATCACTCCCAAGGTGTGGTCAGCAAATGTCTGTGGGAACATTGCAGACACAAACACTGACTAAGACACTCTCACAGTCTTCAACATTGCAACATAAACCATGTTTGTTCATATCAGCATTTCAAAATTGCAGTCTGTCAACCACCACAGAGTCAAGGGGTTTCTGATATATACACACCACAGCAACGGCATCACTCGCAAGGATGGAGCTCATATCCAGCACAGCATAGTAGGCCACGTTAGTCAGGATATAGATTATGGTGACAATGGGCATAGACACTGCTATGGCCAGAGGGAGATTCCTGTAACAGGAGCAGACAGATGAAGTGACTCCAGTTTTAAGAACAGTCTTACTAAACCACCAGCGTATATGTAGAGTACTCCAGTTCGCAGTTTTTACAGACTAGTGTTGTGGTCAAAGTCACTAGCGCTGATCCACACATAATTTATCACAAAGATTAATTACATATATAATAAACAAAGAAAAAAAATATATAAAGATTCTAAAGTGTTATTAATTACTATTTTATAATACAGACTTTTCTTTGCAATTGGAAGCCATCAGAAGCCATTTATTAGCAAGCTAAAAGTTTGAGAACTTCTGATGCCAAGAAAGGACAACTGTTTATTTAGTTTATTCTGGTTTTGTTGATGCTGAATGATAACTTTGCTTCCAGTTTCCTCAGTCAAGGAAGTGTGGTCTCAACAAGAATGAGTCCACCTCACCCCAAGAGCAAGTCCAAAAAGAGGTTGAGGCAGAAACGAGACCAAAACAGCCTGTTTATGGTCTTGAGAACCAATTTGAGTTCTATGAATGCTACAACACAAGCACAGACAATAATCGATTTCCCCATTTACCTTTCTCCCTGTTACCAGATATCCAATTTACTAAAACACTTAGAATGACAAACTCCATGATTATCGACTACATCAACTGCATCGACTACAGGGCTTAAAATTTTACATTACATTGTTCTGCAATAAGAGAATATTTAGCTATATTAGCAGAACTAGTTTGTACGCATGCTACAAATATGCACACACATTTAATCTCCTGGGATGCAGCCATCTGTGGCCAATAATCAAATGCCTCCCTCTCTCTGGGTGGGTAAGATATAAAGATTTTAGGGGGAGACAGACTTGACAATGTCTTATCAACACAGTTATGTAATTTTATTCAGTTTTAATAGTAAAAAGTAAAAAGTAGTCCAGTTTCTCTCACTTACACCTAGGAAACCAAGTCTCACTTTTAAAAGATAAAATTACCTCCATTTACAGCTTAGTTTATACAAAAACCTTTGACTGGAGAATTCATAAAAGTTCTAGCAAACTGTGTTTCTGAACACTTTTACTGTAAAGTTCAGACAGCAGACAAATGCATAAAAATGCGTGACCATACAATATGGACACAGAAGGTGTTGATTAGATTGAAAAATGCAGAAATATTTACTCAAAACAGTAACAATTCGTACACACCTTTCAGGGTTCTTGATTTCTTCTGTGACAAAATTGAGAGTGTCCCAACCTGAGTAGGAGAAGAGGGCCGAGTACAGGGCCAAGGCTATGCCTCCTGGATTACGAGACGACCCTTCAAAAACGGCATCAAAGTTCTGAGTGTAACCTTGAATAAAAAGCAAACGGTAAGTTAAAACTTCAAAGACAATGCAGATAAAGATGACTTTGTATGTATTACTTTTGGACTGCACTCCATCTGTATGCAAATAGCATGCAAACAGAACTGGCTTAAGTTTCAGCACGTGAAATACAGTGGCTTCTTTGATCAAAACTTTGAGTTTAATAGAAGGCAAATAAAAAGACAACTGGGCAACGCAGCCATCCGCTTTAGCGTGCAAGAGTTTTGAGCTCACCCTGACATAATTTGACTATCCCTGTAATGATGATGACGATGAGAGCCAGGACTTTTGCGTAGGTGAAGACATCCTGCACCCTGGTGCCCCACTTCACATAAGCTGCATTAATGAACGTCAGCAGACCTGCACCAGCCAGGGAAACAATCAGAAATTATAAATGTCAAGCAGGCAGTGGTATTACTGCAAGGGCTGGACAATAAATCCAGTGCTAGAAGGACAGAAAGAACAGAATTAAAGAGTGAACACAGGCCTACTCAGTAAGTATAAATTTGAGAAATGGGCAGTGTTCAAACTGTAGTTAAAGGCTTAATAATTTACCCTGGGAAAGCACACTGGGTCTTAACCGTGTTTGTATCTCGGCAAAAGCGAGAGGATCGGAATGTGCACTCTTTGAAAGAGGGACAAAACAGATACAAAAGGTATCCAAGAGTGATAGGTAGCAGAGGAGGAACACAGCAAAACAAGAACAGGTTTTTGAGTAGGCCAAAAAAAAAAAAAAAAAACCCACACAATTCAAAATGAGTGATTAACAGCTACATTAGATTGATAGGATTAGACACCAGGGAGGCCTGAAGAGCATGCAAAGAATGCCTTAGTGCTTTTATGGCACATTTTTGCAAGACAGACCAGGAGAAAGAAAAGTACAGAAAGTACTATAATATACTAAAAGAAGAAAGAGGACAAATATGAAAAACAGCAAAAAAAACAAGAGACATTTGTGATGATATACAAAAAGAAAGAAAACATGTCGCTTGTATCTAGGCTTAAAGGGACATGTATCATGGGTGTTATTTGGTTTTTTTAGCTGTGCAGCAAAACAGAATAAAATCTATGTAGTAACACATTGTTTTAGTCATTAGCTACATTAGCTTCAGTGTACAACTGAATTTTAAAAACAACATATACTGTAAATATTATATATACACTCATCATCAAAAAAAATAGTTGCACAAATAGTTGCATGCCTTCCATGTGTCATCCTGTTAGTGTCGGCACCACTGGCAGACGGCTGCACAACGCAGGACAACATGCACACAGACCGTTACAATGTCTACTCTTAACACCATGCCGACGTCGCCAAAGATTGGAATGGCGTCGTGCCAGACTACCATGGAGTGACTCAGAATGGCAGCGGATCAACCTCCTTAGGGATGAGTCCCGCTTTTCTCTCGGTGGAGGCGACCAACAAATCCGTGTGGAGACACCGTGGTCAGCGGAACGAAGGATGGTTTGTTGTCACATGTCCAGAAGGTCTGGTGTCACTCCACCTCCACCCCTACCTCAAAGTCTGCAGGAACTGTGAGAACTTTGTGCGTTAACAAAAATGGTGGTCTGATGCCATACTGAGAGACTCTACTTCTGTATGTGAAGCTCAATAAATATTGTCCATATCAGTCTCCAATCATTGTCCAATCAAAGTTTTCATCATTTATTGTTCCTGGTAACATTAACTTCCTTCCCAATAGCACTGCAATACAGCACGTCCTTCTGGATGCAACCATTTTTTTGGATGATGAGTGTTAAAAGTCTAAAACCGTGAGCTAAATCAGAAATTCAATCAATTGTCTTGGTAGCAATTTTCTACCAATCTACCAACCAAAATTATGTATGAATAGTTTGCCAAACTCTAGTCCTGGAGAGCCACAGCACTAGCTAGTATTGCACCTCATTTAACACACCAGGTTTAACTCATTAGATCTTCATTAGCTGGATTCAGGGAGATCATTAATCTTTGCTGGGACACCAGGACCAGAATTTGACCTCCCTGTCCTGAAAGCGCAACACTCACAGATGCAGGCAGCAGCGAGCAGTCGTGAAGCCGAGTACGGTGGTTCACAGGTGGGGAAGAGTGGCTGCACCAGGTAATTGGCAAAGGTGATGGCTATTACAGCCTGGCTGGTGGGCTCGATAATTAACAGTGACGTCCACAGCCGGATGAAGGCAACAAAGCCTCCGAAGGACTCCAGGATGTAGGCATAACTGGCACCCGACTTTGTGATGGTGGTGCCCAGCTCGGCGTAGCAGAGTGCTCCGATCACTGAGAAGATACCACCGATGGCCCAGATAACCAGAGACAGACCATAGGAGGCACTGTAGATCAGCACGCCTTTGGGCGAAACAAAGATCCCTGAGCCGATCATGTTGCCCACAATGAGGCTGATGCCATTGATCAGAGAGATCTCCTTTTTAAGCTGCATGCTCTCCTTGGGCTGAGAAGCTTCTGTGGCACTTGCAGGCTGGCCATTCATTTTGCTGGCCTCAGTGTTGTTCTCCATTCTGCCTCTAGGCCGTGATGAAGAAGAAAGGGGCAGAAGGTGACCTGTTCCAACCTGCTGAATGAAACACAAGGTTAGTGACATCAGACACTTTGATCAAAGAGTTTCTTAACATTTTCCAGAAGGCCCACAGCAGGCTGCAACTCCGAGGTTTCCTGGGTCTAAAATGCGATTCAGTCCATTGTTGCTGTTTTACTAGAACTTTGGGAATTTATATAGGCATATTTGATATCATGTTGTTTTTTAAACAACTACTGCTAACAACATTGAGGTTCTCTGATTTAAATTCATATTCTGCCACATTCCAGCATTCCAGCACACAGGCTCATGGGAAATGTAGTCTGTTTGCATGTTTCTGTTCCATCTTTACAGTAGCAGGCTGAGCCAGCACCACTTTTCTGATGTTAAAGACCGTCAAGCATGTTTGAAACTAAGCAGCTTACCTAATTTAATAGTGATAGCTAGTTTAGCAGGTCTAGTTGATTTGTTTACTTTGCTAAACCAACTAAAAAGCTCCTACATCTACAAGGTGAACTGTGTCTTCCTAGGGTTGCCAGGTGCACAGTATTGGACTGCAGAGTCTGATTTTGAACCTGTTGTCTGAAGGTTGTCTGTTCCCTGGTTTTAATGAAGGGTTGAGTCACCAGAACATAATTTTGGTCACATCTGGACTCTAATGTGTTGGTCAGGTGTGAGACTAGCACTGAATAGGATAGCAAACATACTACGTATGTGTCAAATGCTTTCTAATTGATGACACAACCAACACAGAGAGGACTTTGCTCAGATTATACTACTGTGTATTCATTCTTGGAAGTTAAATGGCTGGACCAACACTAACTGAGGAAACATCCATAACCTAATGCTTTTAAGTCATGTGCTAGGCAAGCCAATGCTTAGAGCGGTCAATTTTAAGGGATGCTAACAATCACACTGTTCTTTCATAAATGATTAAGCGTGAGCCCCTGGTCTGCAGCTACCATCCACTCGCAGTAGAGTGCTGATAGCACATTCCTCAGATTAGATGAGGACTCTTCACAGTAACGAGTACATGCACACAGCACTAAACATGGGCACTTCTCTACAAGCAGTTGATTTCTATACAAGCCGTTGACAAATAAACCCCCAGAGTCCTTTAGGATACAAGAAAACAACTTGATGAGACTTCTAGTTGGATCCGTTCCTGCTTCCCATCACTGCGCACGATTCCCAGAACGTCGGAACCCAAACATCTGCGCTCATGCCGTAGAAATGCTTGGTGCCAGAAGAGTGTGTGCTAACGTTTCCCTGGAAACCACCATCGTCGCCGTGGTTTTGACCTTGTGCTCCACTCCACTGTGTGAGACTGCCTGGCTGGCTGACTGGCTGTTGATTCATGCCCTTGAGGCACAGGCTTGTTTTCTTGTTATTTTAGGAGTGCCTGACAGTCCCATTGCTGCCTTTGTATTAGTCATGCTTATATTGGGCTTTTTGTCTTTTCTTCATTTGACCTCTCTTTTTGGACCATAAATGAAACACCTTTAACATCAAACCCACGTGGCTTCAAGCTCAAATAGCTTACTTAAAATCAGCCACAGTACAGCCATGAAAAGGCTCTTCGAGAAATCATTTTTGTTTTTTTCCAAATGTGTTTAGATACTTAAAAGGGTATTCCATGTACATGCATACCGCTCCCCCCCACCCACACACACACAAAAGTAAGTTTTTAATACATTGTAGCTTTTAGTTCCTCTCACCATCAAGAGGCATCATCAGAAGGGAGTTTCCTACTCTTGAAACCTGCTCTGGAGACTACTCTGACTGTTACAGGCGAGTAGAGCATGTTTACAGTAGATGCAGCTTGTTGCCAAGTTGTTTTCCACTTTGCCAGAGAATCCCAACTGTTATGTTACATACACTGACATATAACAGTATGCTGTAAATATACATTCAGACGACATACTACCTGCCTATAAACTCCAAGACACCTTTCTTTTCTGGCCATTAAAAGTTGTTTGGTCACGAATTCAACCATTATAAACAAGATCAGCAGACTGTCGCTATTCACTACAATCTGGCAACCTGCGTGGATTCAACGCAACATCTGGCAACCTCTTTTGTTGCGTGAAGGAGCGTGTTTTTAAGCAGGATAGCTTTGTTGCAGTCGGATGCAGAAAGAGAGCCTTGAACCAAAAACTCTCTTATTATTGGCTTCTGTGCGAGGAAACAGACAGATCAGTACACGAACAGCTTCCAATGTGGATTAGATCAATGTGCTGCGGAGCTGAGGGGTGACGCAGAAGCGGACAAGCTTGTTTGTGTCCAGAAACGGGATCTAGGAAAACAGCCTAATTAACAAAAGATGTTCTGGTTCTGCTTGTCACGTCCTATTCCTTGTCAACAGAATCAGTTATCATCCGTCTGCTCCCCTGCACAGTATCTGGTTTCAGAAGATAACGTTAAACCCCATTCTCTATATCTCTCCACAATGAGCTGTACTATTTCTACTGTCTACTCCCCTCTCTCTCTCTCTCTGAGATTAAGCACAGATTGTACGGGCTGCCTTTTTTTTCTAAGCCACTATAATATACCACATCCTGTTTATTCAGTGAACACAGCAGCGAATCACCGAAGACACACAGTAAGCCTATAATGTGTCCAAGCAGCGCGGGGCGACTGTCTTTAATCAAAACGGCAAATAAAATTAAACGTTGAACTGATCAGAACACAGGGCCGGTAGGAACAGCACAGATGAAATACAGCAGGAGTGAGAGGAATGACATATATCGTTGATTTCATTCACCCACACGTACCTAGTTCTCATTTCTGATTATCTTCTTACCTTTTCGTGTTCTTCAGTTATCTTTTCGGAACCGGTATCTGTATCTGCAGCATCTTCCCAACCCGACTGAACCTGAACACCCCAACACAGCAGGCAAAGTGCCAACGAGTCACGTGATGCCGGCAATATTGTGGTCACATGGGTATCCCTTTAATAGCCGAATCCACCAATCACAAACCAGCCAAGTCGTCTACGTCAGAGCCTCGATTACCTGAAAGACAGCGGAATTTTTAAGTTAATTTTTATTAAGAATTTATAAAGAACATATATTGAGGTATTTCATGATACTTTGTATATAAAATTATATATACAATTTCTTTCTTTCTTTTTATACTAATAATATTTTTTCTGGTTTGCATCTTTCCCCACAACACACATACATTTCAATAGAAATTAATCATACATACAGCACAGGACACTTAAAACTTGGATTAAACTTGGGTTACGCAAGTTCGACGTAAGCCTATTATTCAGTCAAGCACGCAAAAAGCACTTCACCTTTGTTACTCCATGTGTTTCCAAGAGTTCTAGGGGCCACACTGTTAAAGAGGAATGCCACCAATTTCTCAAAATGTCTCTGGGATTCAGTGGATTCGCACAGACACTCAGAGATGTGAGATGTGAAATGATTCATTGTAGAAAAACTCACTGACTCGGATGGTCTTTTCAATGAAAGTGATAGGATCCAGGGGTCTACATGCTGTCCAAACCCCCCAGTGAACCAACACATGCCTTCTGAGTTGGAATGTTTATAATGGAAAAATAGTAGTAAAACATATAATATAGGCAGTGCGTGAAATACTACTCCGCGGTATTCAGGCCTTTACTTAGTCAAGAAAGACAGAAGCGTTTTGGTCGTGAATGAAGGAGGTCCAAGAAGTTACGGGGTACTGGGTACCCCCTTTTTGTGTACATTTTTCACAACATTCAAAGAAAGATTCAGAAGAACATAAAGTCTAATAAAATCCATGTAATTTTTAAAAGCATTTATAGGATATATATATAGGAAATACACACACACACACACACACAAATATATATATATGTGTGTGTGTGTGTGTGTGTGTGTATATACGACTTGGCTGGTACATATATATATGACTCTTTTTCTTTGAAAACAAATGTGATAAATATGGTTATGTTTTACAAAACAAATTCTATTCACTTCAAATGCTAGGGAAAACTTTTTCCCCAGATCTAAGCAAAAAACAAACAAACAAACAAACAAACAAAAAAGTTGGACAAATTGAACTAAAATAAAACTGTCCTTTAAATCAAAAAAGGAGCGAATGGTTAAAACTGTAAGTTCTATTCATGTACAGTCTCTCTAACAGGGCATCACATCTGATTACTTCATGTAGTTTACTGAGCATTTAAAACATTTAAAATTCCACATTCCACAAAATTTCTGCAAAACTCAATCACTGGGATGTAAACAAAGTCCCTCAGAGTGGTTTGGGGTAAAGTAAAAAAAACTTACTATTACAAAAAAAGGTTTTCTTAGAGAACTAGTTTATCTTAGAACACCACGCAGCTACTCCTCTACCATGTTTTCAAACATAAAACTGTATATGCACATAGTATATAAAAGTAAAATAAAATTTACAAATACAAATAATTAAAACTACAGTAAAATCCTGTCTCAGCCATCACACAACATATTCATAATCATTTATTTTATGTAACATATTTTATGAGGTGGCTTTTGGAGGCTTTAAGCCCTTTGGACGTCTGGTTCCTATCATTGCGAAGAAGTCTGACTCAAAGTTTCTCTGCAATGGCTTATTTCAGATCAAACCAATCTGAATAAGTTTTTAGTTCTGCACAGCTGTATTGGTCACATTAGAAAAATTAAAGAGTCATAATTTTTTACAGTGGTGATGATAGGAACCAGAGGTCTGAGGCGTTAAATTCCCTCACAGAAAATAATTAGATGAAATGATTAAGTATATGTCTCCAGATTAAATTCTGGATTTATTATTGCTTTATAATAGTTTTAAGAGGAACTTTTTCCCTAAAGCACTTAAAAACAGTCATGGTGGAGAAATACCTGTAGAATTAAATATTTTTTTAACTGATTAGCACCACATGACGCCGAATACACATATATAGAAACGCAGAGTGCGTAGGTTCTCTGATGCTTTTGGATCTTAAATAATGTGGATGTAGGAAATGCTTTTATTTTTTGTGATACTGTATTGATTCTCAAAAACACAGTATTGATTTTTAATTAATAATTTAGATGCAAATAAACCCCAGATTGCTGGGTAGCAGTGATGTAATCTATCTTCAGCCATTAGGACACATCGCTAATGTTAGCACTAGCAAACCGATGCATATGGTGGTGTGTTTTTATACAAAAGCAGTTTCTGGCCGGTATAAAATATAGCATTTAAGGTGAAATGGAACATTTGATTAAGAAGGTGGCAAACATCAACCATGTACCGCTGACAGTTTGGTTCCTTAAGAAGGGTATGAAAAGTGCCGACATCCCTTTCACAGCCTGCCTGCACATAGTACATCATTTGCTGCTGCGTTGTTGTTGTATGTAAATTTGGGGGGAATAAATATTAACGAGTCAAAACTATTATGTAAGAGTCTAGGATTTTGTAATTGGCCTGTTTTACTGCCATCTTTTGAAAAGAGGACATGAAGTACTTAAGGTAGGATACATAAGTGTTTGAGGTTCATAATATGTCAGTTATATGTACCAAACTTACCTTATTCAATTAAGCCAATATACATTCATTCCATTCTATTGCACCCTTTAATAATAATTGCAATTATCTAAAAAAATGTAATCATGTGATAAGGTGCTTTTTATGACTGGCAAAAAATATATAAAATGTGCCCCAACATAAAATATAAAGCGTGTCTTCACTTTTGCACATTGCATATTTCATATGTTTCAAAATTTCCCAATATGTTCAGTTCACCAAACAAACATTGTGCATTAAATTGTTCAGAAGTGTGATCTCTGTTGAGGATGTTTTCATTTAATTTTACTGTGAAAATCAACAAAAACAGGTCATTTGAACAGAGGCTCTCAAATGTTTGCATACACCTGTAAAAACAGTAAAAATGGTTAACATGTCAAGTGATTTCAACTTTTAGAATGGTAGTGTATGTGAAAGTAACAATAAGGCTGGAAGGCTTCAGTTTTATCATTTACATTCATAGCAACACATAATATGCCTTTCCAAGCTATTTTGGCTGAGTTAGATTTTGAGTGGAAGGCAGGACTGTACATCAAAAAGGGCACCCAAAGCACACAGTAACACAGAGTTCAGTTCAGTTCAGAATATTGAGGCAAAAAATAAGAATGGACAGTTGACATTTACAGTGATGCCGAGCACGCTGTCACACAGAAGAGGAAGATTAAGTGATGACCATTCATGGCAGGGTGAGGTATGATTATCTGCTGTCTTACACATACAGACGTGCTCAGCAAAACAAGGTCACAGTACTTAGATACAACAGCAGGTTGAAATCTAACGGCATCCTGCTACAAAACATGGCAAAAATGACCTTACACAAGACCCCTATTAAAGAGTGCTTGGCAGATAAAAGTCATTTGCACTGTATTTTAAGCAAGGGTCAGCAGTGACCGCTTCTAACAGCGGTTATGTATATTGGCGTGCAATGAATATTGTGGCTCCTGCATTAATAAGCAAGATCTTAATAGCCTCATAGAGATATAAGGACTGCAGGTGTTTCAAATGGTGCCTGAGAATAACCACAGGGCCCTGGGCTGTGGGTTAGACTGCTGTACGACCATGATTCTACTTTTTGAATCTAATCAAAGTTTTACTACACAATTTCCTTTATGGCACCTAGCGGCGCCTCCTTCTATTGATTAAAGTGATATCATGTCCTCAAATGACTTTGGGCTTCCTTCATTTCTATTATTGAAGTGATATTAGGTTAAAGATCAGCATGGTTTCATTAGGCTCACAGTATGACAGAAGAAAGCAATACAAATGGAGGACTCTTTCATATGTGATGTACAAGCTCCTGTCCAACATGAGCGACTTCTCACATTTACTCACACCGGGTTCCACACAAACAAAACAACTGGTCTTCCTGCTCAGTAGGAGCATGGGAGACTAGTAAAGTGATGCAGAGCCGGTGTACAGCTGTTGCTTCTGTTTTGTCTCTGCTGTGTAGGNCCCCCCCCCCCACCCCCCCATATCATGGCACGTATCATACCACAAAATGAATAAAATGCCTGTGTATGTGCTGTAGACATTGTGACTCCAGGTTCCTACCAGCATCACTGTAACAAATTTAGAGTTGGCAAGTTACAATGAACCATTTCATATAACAACTTTATGAATTGTTTTGACTTTTGAATTCTACTTTAACTCAACCCGAAGTTAGATTTGACCACTCTGAGAAGCTGACGTACATCCTATGACATAAAACCATGAAGCACCTTAAATATCACAACATGAGTGGCGATTTTAACATGTCCACCTAAAGTCCCCCTTGGAGAGGAGCTTCCACACTTTTCTATGAAATGGCACAGAGTGAAGACCAGGCATGTAATTAGATAGAGTCTGCGAGGAGCAGAGTGGCACGATGGAGAGCACAAGACACAAATACATACCAAAACGTTCAGGATCAAGTTTTGCAGCGAGTTTAATAACGGTATACAACCATTTACAATCCATAGTAACAATCATATTTAGCCTTCATTCAAACTTAATGCTGATTAATGCATCCCTCTCACACATATCAGACATTAACATGTCATACAATGTAAACAAACATAACAAAAATTGCTCTTGTTACAAGATACATGACTTCTGGGCTACTATTTAAGCAGGAAAAAAATCTGCTACTTTTATAGAGCCAATGCTCTTTGCTGTACAACATGCACAACTTCCCACCTTTCAAACAACATGTTTAAAAAGTATACAAGCACAAGGCACTCAAACTGGACATACGATTTTGCCCTCAAAGCAATTTCTCAAAAAAAATAAAAAAATAAACTGAAATATAATAGACTACTAATGATTTTGACTCACCCATATAATGTAATTTAAAATGTAATATCTTAAAAGAGAAGCATGTTTAGTGAGAAAGGAGGTTTGATGAATGGACAAAATGCAGTTTCACTCATCAGTAAGCTTATATATATATATATAATGATTATTTGATTTTGTAATTAAAACTAAACTGACCTCTTTAGATATGCCTTTTCCTTTGCCTTGTGTCTATTCAACTTTTAACACCTCCATATGACATGCCCCTTGTGATTAAGCACCCTTTACATGTTGTGTAATGGTTTGATGTAATCTGGTCAGTCAGTTTGTTTGATCAAGACTGAACCAGCATCACACCTCCAAGCATCTAGTCATTTCCTTTATCTTCTTGAAAGTACTCATCCTAATCGCCTTCCTTCTTTAGATACTCGTTAGATGTAAATATTAAACACCATGGGAATGCTTGTGTGAAGAGCTGCCTGGTGTAACTTCACTTAGCCAGCCTGACCCTTGGATGAAATCTGGGCATGTCTGTGAGTGGCTTCTGTGGACACCAGACCCAGGGTGCTGGCCACCAGGAGAGCAACATTTTCACCTAGGCAGGAGCAGATGTCCAGCAGGCAACGTGTGCGGGCAGTCAAGGTGAGGGCGGCAGTGATGAGCTCATAGGTCTCCCGTGTCACTGCCTGCCTTGCCCGGAGCACGTCCAGCAGGTTGTTCAGTCGCCCCTCGGTCATACAGTGGACGATGGCCTCTCGCCTCTGCTGCAGGAGCCGGCAGCAGCTCCAGCCAGCAGAACTGTGGCATACTGCAGGAGGGAGAGAGGGGGCTGAGATTAATTCTTAGTAATCCCAGTAATGAAAGCAAGGTCTGTTATGAATAATTCCTCACTGATGGAAACAATCATTGTTTAGATTAGCATTTGAGATTTGTGGCAAACACAAAAATAATATTAGCAGCTCCAGGTCCCTTTGAATATTGTGCTGGAAGAATCTTGTTTGACGCTTTCCAAACATATTTTCAAATAACAGTTCGGCTCATTAAACAGTGAATAATGTTATTTATATTGTTATTGTTACTTATATTGTGATTATACTGGTTAGAAATGTTCTAATGCCTACATAGTGTGAGGTCAGAATCAGTCATAGAAATTCATGATTGGACCCCTAGTAATTACATTAGATCAACTCCTGACTTCAAATGTTTAGGGCCCAGTTTAAAGCTGCCCATTTTTAGTATCTTCAAATGCGACTGTTTCATGACTTGCATGACAGGAAATGTTACCACATGCAGCCCTGTGACATTTGAGTGCTTTGATGTTTACTCATGCATGTCGTGACCACTGATGTAGACTAAGTACGGGTAATAAATATAGTAATGATAAAATAAGGCAGTGCAAACCACATGCAAACCTAACATAAGAAGAGATACTTTCATAACACAACGTTTATTTTGCCAATCAAGTTATCAAGGAGACCATTCCACAGTGAAAATATTCTTCAGGCATCGACTGAGGAATTTACTTAGTCTGGGTTCATTGAGAGTACTTTTGTAGGATAACTTGAAATGACAAATTTTGAATGAATGATGAATGAATTTTATATGTGAGAATGCATGTTAATATGCATGGCACTGTGTTGGTACTCTTGGGTAGTTGCCTACTGTCTTTGGTCCATTGTTAATCGTCTCTAAATAACTAACTGACAATGTTTTGCTTTGTATTTATTGACTATTCCACACAAACAGCAAATGATAATAAACAAACAAAAAGCACTCTATATTACTTATTGTTCTACTGATGCCACTATAGTGAAACGATGCCACAAATGAACAATTCTGAGAACTACTGAGAAGCTTTCCCAACAGGAATTATGAATTGGAACGATGTTTTAAATGAAATTCTTCCGTTTGGAACTAACTGAAAATGGTTAAGCTAACATATAAAACATTAAAAGAAAGGATTGTTTATTTGTTTAATTGTTTATTTTCATTTTTAATTCCATCGCAGCATAACCACCATCAAAAGTGTATTTCAACAGACACACCTGCATTAGCTTTTACAACTGATGCATTTCTATATATTTTCTATAATACATAAAGTTTCCTGTTGATTATAAAGTTCAATACTTAAAATTCTCTAGAATTTAACACCATATAGCCTTAAAGCTTAATAAGCCAGTCAGAATACTGTGTTAAAAACAGGCAGATCACTAAACCATAAGAGCAGAGACACAGAACTGTTCATATACAACAGTAATAATGTGACTCCTTCACACCGACCACATACCTCGTTATTCACTTAACAATCCTGTCCCTCCATTGCTGTGATCAACATTCATGAACTAACAAAGCTAAATGTCAAGCCTTCGACTAACAATGCTATCAAACAAAATCAATTATATGTGCAGCAAAAGGAAAAGGCCAATAACTAATCCTGAGAAACCAATCCTGAGAAAAACAGAAACCCTCATGGGAGGAAACGCGCTGGACACAGATAAGGCATCGGTGGGTCTGTCGTTCAGGAAGCCAGCAAACAGCCTTGCAGAACTGCTTACTGTGCACATGCGGGAGTACAACACACACGGGAACTTGTTGCGATGTTTGTTAAGGGTAAATTTGCTTTAGCTTTACTCAGCAGGCATGCTAGATCATGTTAAACAAAAGGTACCAATCTGAATTGCGTTGGGAAAAAAAGATGAATAAAAAAAAAAAAAAAATTGCCGTCTCTGTCACTCTTACCCTGGTTTGCAAGGCTGGGATGTTGCAGGGGGGCCTGTATCACCATTGTAGGGGAGCCACACGGTGTGTTTGGAGGTGTTGACGTCCGTGTCCGACTTACACCAGAAACAACGTCACGTCGTCTGAAACAAGGGCTATTGTATGTGATGCTTGAGGTTCCCTTGCACAAAACTGGATTATTTGCTGCATCTAACGAAAACCAATGAAGACAAAAATCAGCCAGAGGAAAAATAAACAAATAAGAAGAAGAACAACAACACTGGTCACAAGCCCAGTCACTCACTCTTACAGCATCCAGTTGGAGGGGAAGCCCTTGCTGTAGTGGGGACAGGAGGGCTTCCTCTTGGACTTGTCTCATCTGACTTAGGGATCCGTGGAGCAGGTTTATTCAGAGAAGGCACATTCACTGGAATCGTCTTAGAGGTCAGGTGCTTTAGGCTGATGCTGCCACTGTAGCCCTGGTGAAGCATTTACAATGATTTGAATTGAAACGTAATTTGTTTAAATTTGGGTAAACACAGAGATCAGCAGTAAAAGTACAAACTACAGTGTTCTGTAGTGCAACACCCAAAAGTGGAACTGAAAATCTATTTTCAGATAAAGTATTAAAGCACTTGCACTAAATTGTAAAGTGAGTTTGTAAAAGAGTTTGTATTATGTATAACCATGTAAACGGTTCACTAAAATCTGTAATGTTTACTTACATGTAAGAATTTACATTTGGTAGACATTTGAATCTGAAGCCTAAATTTACTTGGGTGTAAAAGTTAACAACCAGTTTCTCTTACAGTTTAGCCAAACCTTAAATACACACAGACTAGACAATCATTGATGTAGCAAAGAGTTACATACAAACAATTCAACACAAGGTATATTTCAGGAATTCTGTGAACAGAATTTCAGAATATTAATTTTATTATAACTCAAGTCTCAATGCTATACATCTTTCTCAGTCATTTTATTACGTTAATACGGCTTTTGTTGAATCATTTTGCAGATTTGTCTGTAAAGTCTGTCCCTGTAAATTCTTATGGCTACTTGTAGAAGAGCAAAATAAAAACATGTTCAAACCCGCCATGCAGGTAAAAAACAGAAGACAGTGTTCAAACAAGATGAGGCATGTCTCTTACCTCTAGGTTGTTTAGCTCAATGGGAAGTGCCCAGGCTGTAGGGTTTTGACAGCAAAGCAACGCCCTCTCCTGGTAGAATAGCAGAAACACTTACATTCAATTAAATGTTCACAAGCTGTTGCGCTCTCCTGTTGAAAGTGGCTTTCGGTTATAGACTAGGGTTACTGAAGTCTGGCCTGCAGCTCATTTGATAGGCCTCCCATAAAGTTACTGTAACCCCAAAACCTCATTATGTTTTATACACGATAAATAATAAATAACAATAAAATAACATTATTATAAATATATATATATAATAATAAATTAGTATATATAATGTTTATAATAATAATAATAATAATAATAATAATAATAATAATAATAATATTAAATCATTATTTAACACACTTCAGAGAACTTTTTAACTGAGGAATGGCATGATTGGAAAGTACCTTGCAGGCTTTTAGCTTATAGGCTGCTGTCGTAGAAGCATCTGAGTCTAAGGTTGCCACAGCCTTCTTAAGTCCAACTACACACTCTGTATTGGGATAAAAGTTTATTTTTAGTAAACAGAAAATATGTTTAATACTTACATGGCAGCTTCATCAGAAAAATATTCTTATGCTAACCTTCAGCCATTGGACGTCGGCTTGGCTCACTAGACCAGCATCTGATCACAAGCTGGGTAAGACCATGGCAATGGGGAGTTTCTGGGGGCAACAACCGGACTTCAACACCAGTCTCTGTCCCCTCCTGAGCTGATAGAACTAGGGTCTGCAAATGATCCATAACTGAAAAGATATAATATTAGTGTTATTTATATGGTGTCCACATCTGTGAAATTTGTCAGAGCAGCTACATGCTGTAATGCATATGTTCATATGTTACATAAAGCTATTAGCCAAAAAAAAAAAAAGAAAAATGGGAAAACAGAGGGTAAAGCACAAAGCAACACATTAAACATTGGTAACAACAAGGCAGATAAAAAGGAAGGTTAAAAAAAGCTAGTCCAAAAATAGACTGTGTTTCCTGTAAGTCAGCGACTGACCGCATACTTTTGCTAAATGGCTGGTGAGCAGAGGAAAGAGGCAGAGACAATGACAACACCTACCTTCGCATGGGTGCCTTCTGTTCAGCGTTTCCCAAATTAGAACACCAAAACTGGAAGTGAGGAAAGTTTCAAGGTGAGCTAACTGGCAAAAAAATCATTTATCTTATTCTGCATCATAGAATGTGAAGGAACAGAACCCACAAACTCACCTGTACATGTCAGCCTTTGTAGATGGCACGGCTCCTTGTATAACTTCAGGAGACATATAAGCCAGGTCTCTAAAACATGGACTACCACCACTGGACACTGGTGCCCTTATATCCAAGACCGTCTGCTGGCCCCAGTCACACAACTGTAAATAGAACAAATGCAAATACACACTACAGTTCAAAAGTCTAGAAGCAGTCATTTTAATAATATCAAACCAATTTGGTTGCAGACATGTTTATAAAATGTTTCTAATATTGGATTCCTGTGCAAATTCCCAGGTTAGAAATAATAAGCAGGATACCAGGAAGCACTATACAAAAAGTAAGATGTTTTAAATGATGAATTATGAACAGAGCTGTAGAAGATGACTGCGAAAGATGAATAATTAAGTTAGTCGTTTTTTAAAGTCCTAATAAAATTAGAATAAAAATATATTTCATTATATTTCAAAAGCGCATATCAGAATTTAATAATTGATCTGTTCATAGAAATCTGTAAGTACTAAATATCTAAAAATGTAAGACACATATTTGTAGAACAAATTTTGCTTTATTAGTTAGAATGCAAGCTAATGAGTCAAAATTTGCTAAAAAAACCCCCACCAGTGGTCAATAGCCACCCAAACAGCCCCTCTCTAAAACTGCATTCAGATCTAAATTAAGGTCACACAGACTTTATAGTTTAGGACACAGTTTGACTAAATGAACAGAATTTCACTGTGTAACTGAATGCTACAGCCAGCCTAGACAAATGGGTGTATATTAACAAGCCACCTCAGGAACAGTAGTGCTGATCTAGAATCAGCTTTTAGGACATTATCTGTCATAAATACACAATACTAGTCCTATTCTTCATGACTGCTTTATGAATCCCAGCTGTGATGTTCTCTAAAAGGGATACACATTGCATTTCCCAGTATGTCACACCGTCGTACTGTCCTAAAACAAATCGACTAGTCTGCGTAACCTTAATTCAATTCAGAATGTAGTTTCAGGAGACTGGAAGAAGTTCTGATGATGGATTTTTACAGAAACTATTTGGGACATTTGCATGAGTATTGACTTCTAGAGATTCGTAAAGAAGCAAAAGTTTGAACTCCTACTACATCTAGGGAAAATTGTGTTGATTAGATTTGTTGTTCCATTCTAAGGTTTTTTTTTATTTACTCTTGTTATAAATTATGTTATAAATGATTCCAAAGTTTTGAACAGTGATGTACATTATGTTATACATCAACAAACACTACCTTAGCTCGGTACTGCTGGTCAAGTAGAACGTTGGTGGCCTTGAGGGCACCGTGAGGCAGAGGAATGGCATGCAAGTGGTTTAAACCTTCTGCCACATCCAGGAGGACCTGGAGTCGGAGTGCCATGGGCAGGTCGGAATAGAGGTGTGTCTGATAAAAAACAAAGCACAAACATAACCATCTAACCCCTGCTCCAGCCGTTTCTAATTTTTCACCCCACTTACAACCTCAGATCATCTCAAACACATTAGAGGAATATATTGCAGTGCAAACAGAACTGCTACCAGGTGTGGTGACTTCAATAACTAGTGTCCATGAAAAGTAACAGATAAGCAAACAAAGAAATAAAAACAACAACAACATTTAAACAGAACTACTGGAGTATGAGTATGTGCCTAATAATCCTATAGCAAAGAATAACCAAAGTAATAAGTTGTAGTTAATTGAATGAATGGCTAATTAAATTAAGCAAATAAGCTGCCGATAAACCATTTTGTACATCAAGACAATATGCAGGACACAGCAGACTTTCTGATATGAGAGTAATGCAACTCAGCCATGTTTAGCAGTGATAGGACAGTTGAAAGAGTAAATGCTACATGGAGGGAATTTCCACACTGCCACTGAAGTACCTATAGCAGTTACATAGAAGATGACCCAACCAAACAAGAGTTTTACTTCCATGTTTCCTTGTCATTCTCACTGACAAATACGTATGACAACCAGGTTGTCCTTTCCTTCGCTTTTGATTCATTCATATAATTTACAAAGATCTAAGTGTATCATTACACAAAATTTAAACCATCTCATGTGTAGCCTTTTGAATCAAACAAAGATCCACAACAAACAAAGTTCTACAAAAGGTTTGAAAGTTCCCCGATCACTGTGCTTACTGTGCTTTTATATTTTAGTGAATCATTACTGTTCAGATACTCTTCCCCCAACAATGTTTATATTTTATTGAAGTAATTAAACAAAAAAACACTTTTCTAGGCTCAAAAATGATCAAAATGCACACGGACGCTCATAAGCCGAGAAGAGAGCAAGACACAGATAAAGATAACTGCCTTAATACGCCTTAATGGTGAATCATCACCATCAGAAATGCTTTTTTTGGGCTAAATTTTGGGAACTGGCCCAAAATTATATGGTAGACTATTACAAGGCACATACACAGAAATACTCCAGGGAGGCTTTTAAAATTAAATTATCCATCAAATGTTCCTTATTCAAAACATAGTCTGAGATGAAACACTCCATATAACTTGTGAATAAGTGGGCAGGGCTAAATATTAGGGTGAATAGGTGGACATATGTCAATATGTCCTGGTGACAGGTACTTGTGACATCAAAGAAAAGCTGTTTCGTTATGTAGTGACTGTATATGGACTACATGGACTGGAGAGTGAATGGTATGTTTTGAAACAATGTTAGGATACTACATTAAAATCTTTAATTAAATAAAATTAGATTTTACATGGTATGAGAGTAGTTTTTAGTTTATAGTAATAAGATGACACAGGATGTGGGAGATCGTGCTCAGAATGGCAATAATCCTGTTATTTGAGGCTGCTTTGTGAAAAACTGTTAAAGGAGCAATGTGTAAAATGAAGCAACCTGTCTCACACTCACATATCTAAATAACTATTGGGGGCAACATATCACCAGAAGGTTGCGGTGTCCTCACCTATTGTAAGAAACTCTCGTCATTTAAAACACCTTAATGTAAGAAACTCTAATAGGCTTTCTTCCTCAATGGTAGTATTAACAGCTGTCTGGGCTAGCTGTTTAGCATGCTAACTTTATAGATATCTCTGCAACACGATACCTAGACGTCTTTGACGTACCATCAAAATGGTCACCTCTTTGCAATGCAATATTTTTGTTAATTTTGTAATGCTTTAAACTAAAACATTTACATATTGCTCCTTTAACGCTAGGTTTGTTTCACTTGATAAGAGTCATATGCTGCAAATAAAATTAAGGTTCATTCATGGTCCTGTTACTCTTTATTCCTTGGGCCTCTGCCCCCTTAAAATGTATGTGCATGGATCTGATTGTCACACCTGGATTAGGAGCTCACCTCATACAGTAATGAATGCAGGGATCCCTCAGCCATCCAGTCCCACACTAGTCCAAACAGAGAGTGAGCATTGTACAAACCCAGGGGAACAAGTACACGCTCAGAACAGACTCTGCCTAGTGTGAGGGCATTCTTCACTTGAGCAAGCCAGTCACAGCTAGACAAGCAGCGCACACACACATACACACACACACACACACACACACACACACACACCACAAGGGAAAGATAAAGTAAGATACCATTGCCACTGAAAACTGGTTTCTGTGTGATGGACGTGCGTGTCAATCCATATCAGTTAATCTACTCCGGTTTGAAGCACATTCAGAGCTAATTAATACAAATGATGCAAAGTGGGTACAAATAAATGCTTACACGTATTATTAAATCTAATTTAATTCCACACTCCAAAACACGGCCAAACTCGGTCATACCCTTCAGCAGCGGAGCAGCTGAGAAGTTTCACAGCCACCGGCCGCGCTGTTCTACGGAGGTGGCCGCGCAAACATGCGTCGACGCTCGTCTTGACCAGAGCTACGTCTCTCAAATCTTCTTGGCGAAATTCCCTCAAAACAGACGCCTGAGACATCGCTTGAGGACTTTCGGCTTAATTAAAAACTTTCTTCCTTTTTACATATCCAGAGGGAGTGGGTGCGGCTGGCGCTCTCTCAGAACACGAAATGGAAAGTGTTCGCGCGCGTGTTACATTACATCATGTGTTTATGTCGCATCTGATTGGTTGAGCGACTGGGGCGGCCGCGCAGAAATCCCCTTCCCCAACTGCCCCAGTGACTCTATGCCTGCCCGGAAGGGAAAAGTAAAATATGGGAATCTTAAGGTACACTCTTTAGCACCGAACCTAAACTCACATATTGTTGAACCGTGTAAAGATTTCAATAAAGATTTCAAAAAAGTTAGAATGAATAACGGACAAAACAGCGTCTGAAATTCCATACTGTATATCTCAACATCACTCAGTGTCACTTTCATTTGTACGTTGAAAGTCCTAACGCTATTTCTACTTAAAAGTTAAAGTTATATTTACTTTTTATGCAGTTAGTTACTGTCACTTGTTTATACTTGTTTATATTGTTTATCCACTTATCCACTTTTTTCTTTAGATGCTGTTTCCAAACAAACAACACAGTTACATCAACATATTTATTATTTATGGGTTAAATGAAACTTTGGAAGCACTTTACATGTTTTAGGTATCCTAACTGAATGTTTAGGTTGTAACAAGGCAGTTTATATTGAGTTTTCAGTCTTTCAACTGAAGTTTTTAAATTTTTAATGATAAAGTTGCACTTGACACTGTAAGTACTAGTTAATGCAAGTTTAAAGGACAGATGACATATTAACATGAGTTTTTGTCACTTGTCTCCAGTTATTGGCGTCAACTTATTTATTGAAGTTAAACGAAGTACTGACAGCATGGCCTCATTGCAGGGCAGGATGAAAGGTAAGTGTTCCAGTAGTTGTTCCACATGAGCACAGTTCAGCACAAAACACTCACAAACCTAATGCCTTTAGCATGGTTAGCTAACCATAGTTAGGGCCACAGAAACTTTCGGTGGTTTAAAGTAACGACGTAGCTATTAGCTGATTAGTCCTACTTTTGAGTCGGTACTGTGCTACCGCAACCTGCTATATTACAAACCCGAAAACAATCAAATAAGTTCAGTTTGCTCAAACAGGCACAGAATAAAAGTGCACGGTGCCACCACAGGTTAAACACTAAAGCATCAATCTAACACTAGTTTTTAAATGTTAAACAGCGCTGATAAACAGAAGGGATTAGCTGCAGTCACATTTAGCATTAGCTCAGCTAGCATGCTGCCAGCTCTGTTCACAACAGAACAGGATCAATTCTTTACTGACTCAAATGTAAATGATAAAGTCTCAACTATGAGAATACAAAGTCATGTGGCTGATATTCGATCGACAGAAAGCAAGAATTAAACCTACTCTGTGGTGTCTGAAGCGGTAGCTAAAGTTAAAGGGTTCCTCACTCCAAGCTAACTTAGCTAGCTTAGCTAATAAGATCCAAAGACCCTGGAACAGGTTTTTTTTCATTCACCCTGTCTGAAACACTCCGTTTAAGCTCCTCTCTGGCCTCCTGCTACAAGTTCCACCCCCAAACCGCTGTGGATGTTCTTACAACAGCACCAGCTGTGCTGTATCAGTTTTACACAGAGTCCAAAGTCAGGTAGAAAATAACCCACCTTCACCTAGGTGAGGGTGTGCCAATCTTGCCGGTAGGTGGGCAATTAGGATTGTGAGATGATGTCATCTTGTAACAGATAAAAAGGCTGAATTCTAACGAGGTGTTTCAGGCACCCGAGAAAAGTGGTTTCCAGCACAGCAGGCATTTTTTTTGGGTGGTTCTTTATTCTCAGCACTGTAGTGAAATGTGTTGGTGTGTTGGTGTCATTGCTTCAGTGTGCTTCACTGTTACAATTACTGTTGTACTGCTGGAGTTTTTGAACACTGTGTCCACTCACTATCCAGTAGACACTCCTACCTTGCTGGTCCACTTTGTAAATGAAAAGTGAGAGATGATAGCTCATCTGTTGCTGCACAGTTTGTGTTTGTCATCTTCTAGTCCTTCATCAGTGGCCACAGGATGCTATTGACTGGATATTTTTGGTTGGTATCATATACTCACTCCAGCAGTGACAATGAGATGTTTAAACTCCAGCAGCACTACTGTATCTGAACGTAGCAGTAGTTTTGTTACTGAGCCTGAACAGTGAAACCATACCCCAAATACACAGTTCCTTATTTTTAAGCAACAAAATAAACCTACAGATTCTGTATTTAGATTCCAAACTGGGTTTGAATTCACTGTTTTAAAGAGTGTCACTATAAATGTGTCCCAACGGTACATGTTGCTATACGTCTTCATTTCAAGGTCTTGGTGTCCTCAAGTATGGAGTGCTTCTACCAAAGCAAAGACTACAAACAGTGGGAATTCCCCCACCTCTTCTGTCTCACATGATACCCTAGAGCTCACATGCTAGGGGTGAGAACTGCTGACAAAAGAAGGCCAGGTTATCGTGTTGAGAAATGAGGACGTCAATAAACTACAGACTAACCAAGAAGTGCTAATAGTAATGCTTATGAAATGAAATTCAGCCAATCACCAGTCTAGATTTTACAATATGTTTGCGTATTGGTCCACTGACAAACTTCTGTTTGTCTACAGATTTACTTCTCTACAATGTATCGCTTAACATCAAACCACTCTAAATTACTCGGTTTACGTTCCAAGGTCTGGTCTTGTCCTAAATCTAATCCTGGACTAAACAGAATTTCCTGTGGTGATTCTCTTTTGAAACTGCAATTCAGTTCAAAACATCTCAATCCATGTCTAGTATAATCCCTGTTTATTTTAATGCCTGTCCAGTAAACCAGGATTTAAGGTTAAGTTATCCTAATATATCCTATTTATCCTAGCACACTGTCAATGTGAATTATAAACTGTAGCAGAATGTGGATGTGAATGATGTAATGTGTTGCAGGCAACCATTTCTTTGTATTTTAGTGGGCTGTGCTACAAACTTTGTTAAACCCAATAAAAGCAAGTGCATTTCACAGTCTGTGTTCAAATTACTCGCTCTCTTAAATCAACGTGTTGCAGTTGGTATCACTTGCTAGCGTTGTCTGAAGGCGGCCTGCATTTCTCAGATGTATTCGAAGGATTCTTCTAGTTGACTTGCATGACACAGCGGTCTAGAAATGCAACCCACCTGGACTGCAACCTTGGAATGCGGCTAAACAAAGGACTTCAGACACTTCCAGGTGCACCCAGTTAGAATGGAAGTAGCTTAATGTATGTTGCAATGCAGGGCGTATTCAACCATAGCAGATAAAACATTATGTTGTTTTTGAAGCTGAAATGTAACAGTTCATGTAATATGTATGTATTTACTTTTTTCAGCTTTCTAAAGCAAGTAGAGCTGCTGTAATAATCCCAGAGAAGATACTCTGTGTTTGCTATGCTAGCGACCACAGAATGAGTCTTTTATTTGCTCATATTAACATGCAACAGATAAAAATGAAAGCTGTTTGGTTCTTCATACGATTCTGTGCAAAAGTGCGTGCAGAGTAGAGCTGTAATATATTGGTTCTTTGCAGCCTGTAAGCTAAACAGGAAGTTAACTAGCTAGCTATCTAGCTAGCTAGCTATTTAGCCTTAGACGATTTACAGTGGCATAATATGATCAGAAAAGTCATACATAACGATGATTATAATGATTAATACTGGCTCTCAAGCTGGTGGAAAAAGCACTAGAACCATATCGTCGTTGTCCAAAGAAAAACATGTATCTCCATTTTTGTTGATTTTTTCTTTTATGCCTCATTTGATCACATGAGCTTCTGTTTACACTGTGTGGAAATTTCATGAAGAATGGACCAACAGAAATGGCCCAAAATTGCTTGGAAAGACGTCTGGTTCCATTGACTTCCATTCAAATGAAATTAGGTTTTTGGCCTCTCCTGTAAAGTTGTCATTTTGGAGATACCTGTTTTTCTTTGGACAGCGACGATATTCAGTTGGTTCATGTTAAGATTCTTGTTTTTGCAACGTGCAGTGAAAATCATCTTTATGAAGTGAAACTTTCTTCGTTAAACCCTGCAGTTTTACCCTATCTGGGAAGACTGTTTCAAGCATCCTGATTAAATAACTGGATTGGTGCAAAATCTTGTTGTGTCAGTGCAGCGCTCCCAACCACCCAGAGGTAAGTTCCTTGCTGCTGGGATGTAACATGTAAAATTCAAGCCTTATCTCTGCCTTCCATCAGAGTGTCTGTTGCAGTCTGTCCCTTAACCCATCCAACCACCATTTGGCTTGCATGCAAAATATCCAACCACAAACTGTTATTTTGGTGTGACAAGTGCTACAAGGAAAGCAGACCAGTGTAAAACAGATTGGATTGCTTTCTCACACAAGTATTTCACTGAAGTGTGAAATAATTTAATGGTATCACACAGTCACTGATTTTCATTACATCCATCTTTGCTACATACTGAAATGTCTTTCTAGAAAATATACCAAAAATGTAAATTAATTTCTTTAGTTTCAAGAGGAACACATGCATTTAGGGAAGTAAAAGACTTTTCGTCAGTCCCTATCAACACAAGTCCTTTATCTTCTGAGGCTGTGGTGTTGTCATCAGAGCTGACTCAGTCTAAAAGTGAGGCCACGCTATGGTGATCCCATATCATGCCACTAAAAACGGAAACATTCATTGCATGATCACCGGCTTCCCACAGAGAGGGTAAAAAGTAGAACAAACCGTTGTCTTGTCAGACTTAGCCATGCCCTCAACCATGGCCTTTGTGACCAGAAGAAGGGAAGCAACTATTCTGTGTCACAGAATTGGGAACATTCAAAAACAGAAAATAGGATCTGGTGGTTAAGTCACACATCCAAGTTATTAAATAAATGAAGACTTATTTATTTTTAGTGTCAGTAAAGAACAAAAACCTTTAATATTTCAGCCTACAACACAAAGTAGAATATCAAATCTGTAGTTCATTTTTCCAATTTTTACTTGTACCTAGAGCCACTTTATCTCTCCCATCCTTCCAAATGCAAATCCAAGGAGATACAGCTGTTTCATCCAAGAGACACTAACATTCACTAACCAAACAAACCAAAGTTTGAGGAGAAAATGGAATTACACAGAGAAAACGAGACTCCTGACTACTGTGTAGACTCTGGCAGACCACCAAAATTATAACTGTAAAGTGTAAAGTGTAAAATCTTTGAGACGTTTAGGGATGTATAACAATATCTGGAGTTGCTGGTTTGCTTTTCATTGGCTTCATGCTAACATCAATGGTGATTAGCACAAACTCCATTTTTCCTGAAATACAATTTTTTAGGATGGTCAGCCAAAACATTTACTAGTACTTTTGTCAGTTAAATAAAGGTTCAAGAGAATAAACAAATCACAGATTCTTATTTTTGGAAAAAAATCTGGAAAAAATCTGCATGGGGAGAAATTAATTGAAGATAACAACCCTGAGTACACTGCATTGAATGCTTTTGTAAGATCCAGAAAATGCAACTAACTGAGTCTCCCTGTTTTTCCTTGTTTGCACATTTTATATGTCTTGTATTATACAGCAGCAGTTGGGTGTGTGATTGCAAACGAAGGTATTCCAACTGAATAAGGAAATAGCTTTATTATGTGTTATATAGTGTTGCTGTGTTTTGTAAAAGACTTTATTTGGAAATTTATAACATTTTACTGCCGTGTGCGATCGACTCACGATCAAATGAAATCACTCTTTTATGGCACAATGGCTATGTAATTATTAATTGCATTATTAACCTGCAGCATATTTTATACAGCAATCTGTCTTTCTCTATTCAGTAACATTACATTGCAGTGTATTTCATGTTTTGTATTTCAAGTGTGCTATTAGGATATCTTTACCTTAAATAAAAGGCATTAAGATAGACAGGGATTAAACTGGACAGGGATTAAGATGTTTTGAACTGAATTGCAGTTTCAAGAGAATCACCAAAGGAAATTCTGTTTAGTCCAGGATTAGATATAGGATAAGAACAGACCTTGTAATGTAAACCGAGTCATTTGGTTTGAGTGGTTTGATGTGAAGAGATACACTATAGAGAAACTCACTGACTCAGGTTTCTTTACAGTGGTGGTGTCAGGAGCTGGGGGTTGCCATGTTTGCAAGACAAATAGAGACATCTTATTTACCAGAGGGAACGACCTGCTTGTGTATTCAGAGTTTTATATGAAATGTTGATGATGATAAAATAATCGTAACTCTGAATGCCCTGCCAGTATTCGTCCACCATTAATGGATACAAATAAATGGATTAACATATATTTTAAGTCATTCTATCACAAAAACTACCATACAATGAGGCAGCATATAATCTAACCATTTCATGTCATAACATTTTGTTAGAGAGCTTTCAGATGCATTAAACTCTTCTGGTCCCTATCTCCACATATCAATAAGCTTCTAGGACTGTGGAGTGAGACATGAAATAGACTATAACAAATGTAAATGCTATAAATATATATAGGTGTGTCCACTGTCCTGGGCAGCACAAGCGCTGCGGGGTGCCACTCCTCAGCAGCTGGCATCCCCATTACTTTATTGCTGTGCACTGGTCAGTACAACTCTGAGTCCAGTTCTCCTTCTGGACGCAGCAGAAATCCTTACAGACCACAGCGACAAGTTCGTTGCCATTGGGGATGAATACAGCAGCAGCACCCTTCTTGGCTCCCTTCCACTTTTTCTATCATGCTTTGCATTGTCAATGCCAACAAAAGTGCTGCTTGCTGCCCAAAATCCGTCTGCTGGTACTTACACTGTATGTTTAGTTCTTCCACCACTGGCATGTTCAGCTGTCCACTGGACATCAGGTGGCTTCACAGTCACCACATGGCTGCCTCTGAAACTCAGCATGCCACTTTCTAGGTCCATTCAGAGAAGACTCCTTCACTGTCAATGAAACCATGGAACTATGGATATTCGTCAAGAGCACTATATATATATATATATATATATATATATATATACAACACACACACACACACCTAGGGCTCTTGACTAGAGATTTGGGAGAACACAATAGCAATGACAGTTGTAAAAAGCAAACAAAGATGATTAAAAATGCTGTAAATATATATTTAGTACCTCACAGATGATTTTATATTGACAACCATGTGGTGTATCAAAATACAAGCTGCTAATTTGGCTAATTATTGGTGTGCAACTATAAGCCGCTTTGTGTAACTATGAAATTGTGTTGTAGGCAGCTCATAACATGCAGCTAGTTGCCTGAAAAATTCACAGTGTAAAGTCAGCATTAGTTACTGAATAATGTCAGAATTCCAATGATTAAATAATTAAGCCCAGGCTTTAATGGGTTAATAAGAAGGTCCATGCTCGAGGGAGGGAAATGCAACATTTCTGTTTCTCTTCTTTTCTCTTAGGTAATAATTTACCCTTGCTAGTGTTTTAGTGCTCATAAACTGAGCTGTATGTCAATGATATCGTGAATTTGTCAGCTTCCTCTTTTTCTAGCACTGTTGATTTAAGTCCATTGACCTCAAATGTGTGTATATGTATGTGTGTGGCTGATGCCTTCTGTGGTAATCAAGTGATCTCCCTGTCACACATGCCCCCCTCCCCATCTTGCTCCTCTGTAAAAACCCTGTTGTGCAACTTTCCACAGAGTCACTTCAACTTTATTACAGAGTGACTGTCATTTCCTTTTAATACCAGAGGGTGACTTTCTTTTCCATATTGCCAAATCCTTTTGTGGCTTCAGCCCCCAGTTTCCACAGAATAAATTATTGGCCTTTTCATGCCTTTCTTAATATTTCCATTAGCATACGCAATGCATTAAGCAATAATAAAATCAAATGTAAGCACTATTAAATGTATGACTTATCAGTGAGTGAAAGGTTAAAGGGGAGAAAGTCATGCAGTGCTGTGAAGACAAATGATTCATGCAAGTGAAATTTAGGATAAAATTAGATAACACTTTGTTGATCCCAAAGGAAATTTACTGCAAATTATTCTTTATAGTGGCTGTAATAGGAGCCAGGCATCGAATGCAACCACTTCTGAGTTTTATGTATAATCAGGATAACACTAAAAATAGTACATTTGTGAAAAACAGTAACTCTCTACTCTTTAGCTTTTGGAGGGCCCCCGTTCAGACATGGCCTTGGTTAGTCAGATCCACCAATACCTGTGGTCCCACCCCCTAGTTGAACCACACAAATTGTCCTCACAGGGTGTATTATGGTGTAGTTTGGCAGCTTGACTGTCTATGACCTTAAGATACTACAAAGAATTTTACAGACTAAAACTTGCCAACATTTATTTCAGTCCTTCCATACGGAAAGCCCAGAATATCATTACGGAATATCAAGGCTGCATCCCACAAGGCATCCCACTTATGTATTTTCCTCTCTTCTTCTACAGCAGTAATAAATCTGCCATTCAGGCAGTCAGGTTGTTGAACAGCCATGGATGGTAATTGTAAAGAGTCCCATTGTTATTAGTATTACTATTTTCTGACAAATCAGCGATCGAGGGTGTTCTCACCATCAACCTCTCTCTCTCAATCTCTCTCTCTCTCTCTCTCTCTCTCTCTCTTTTCCTAAGTGATTTTGGATAAGCACAGCTTGTGCAGCCTGGGATCTGTTGTACTTTGAATTTATAATGATGATTTTTGGACATTTTGCAGAATTGTTTTAGGGTGTTTCTCAGGGGTCTTCTACAAATCCTATTCGGTACAGACTCTGCAGTTTGCCGTCTGTGTTAGAATCACAACGTAAGAGCATGAGAAGCTATGATGCAGGATATTCTGACATGACTATGAATGTCAGTGCTCCCCCCCCCCCCCCCCCTGCACATGAGGGTAAGAACATTCCCTGAGTCAACATACATGTAATTCATTTGTATTAATTTGAATAATGAACATAAAATGCATCTTCACAATAATATGATGTAATTGTTTTGGTATTTTGGTCAGTTACAGTTCTAAAGTATTTTACATGAGACAGTCACACATGCCAGACGTTGTTATTTTCAGGAGACCCTGGAATACTGTTATTGTACAATTTGGGACATAAATGCTAACTGAATTTACATTTATATTAATCAAATTAATTCAAAATACAGATACTGCAAACAATGGCATCTCTTTTTCCAGAAACTGGTTTCTAGAAGGTCTATGAGCAGACAATTATTAAATAAAAATAACTGATTATCATAAGGTGGCCATGTTTTATTCTGTTGTATTGCACTCATGCAATACATAGCAAGACAGACTCTATGTTTACAGTCATGTTCTGGTATGTGAATCATATCTCTTTTTTAATCTTTTGTTTATGATATGGAGGCTAGAAGCAGAGGTCTAAGGTAAGGGTAGCGAGTGGATTTGGGAGGTTTTTGGAGCTGGATTACTGGCTGAATATTAGGTGACAGCTGAATGAAATCATGCTGCCTGGCACGATCGGCTGATTGCTGTAAAAACGTGTGAATCATGTATTTGTTTTTATCCTTTATTACAGTATGAAGGATAAAAGCAGAGATCTAAAGTCAGGGTTTTTCGAGCTGGATTACTCAGTGATGCAAGCTTCACAGCTTGATCTCTCTCTGGCTAGTGAGGGTTGGGTCTGCTGAGTGTTCTGATATGTGTATCACGTGTGTAGCTTAAACCGTTTCAGTGTCAGTTATCACAACCTCAACAATTGTGGTTTAACAGTTATGTTTAAATATATGCATGTTTGGTGGAATGACTATTTTACAGTACCAGTCAACTGTTTGGACACAGTTTTTCATTCACTGATTTGTCTTTATTTTTAATTATTTTCTTCATTGTAGATTGATATTGAAGACATCCGACATATGAAGGAACACATGTGGAATTACGCAGTAAACAGAAAAGTGCTAAACAAACCAGAATATGTTTTATACTTTAGGTTCTTCAAAGGAGTCATCTTTTGCTTTGATGACAGGTTGCACACTCTTGGCATTCTGTCAGTCAGCTTCATGACGTAGTTACCTGGAATGTTTTTCCAACAGTGTTGAAGAAGTTCCCAGAGGTGCTGCGCACTTGTTGGCTGCTTTCCTTCATGCTGCGGTTCAACTCATACCAAACCATCTCAAATGGGTCTAGGTTGGGTGAGGTCTGGGCCATCTTTGTCTGTCTGTCTCTTTTTCTCCACAAGGTGGAGCCAGTGGGGCTGTCTGGCTGTCTGGAGTAGCATTACAAGTTACTGAAGGCACCACGTTTGTACTGCATCTACATGTAGCTAGGCCCTGAGAAGAATGTGTCAAAACACCCAAACATACAGTGTAATGATAATCATTTAAATAATAGGATAATATTTAATTCACATAAAAACACAGGTTTAGTAGCAAATAGAAATTGAAGTTACATTGTCCTCTTTTATCTCCATGTGAGTTTATTGGAATGATTTGTCATTGCTCTGTGAAGTCTTATGTGACATTAATATGTGATTATACATGAACCGTGTGGGCATTAAGTTTGTATGTAGTTCGGTTCTAAGCCTCTTCCCTTCTGGATGTGTTTGCAAGGATTTCTGTCACCATGTGTGTGTGATGGTGGTCTAGCTGTTGCTCTTTAACATGGCAGGACCATATGTATGTATAATGTGTATATATTAAAGTCAGGACCTTGTTAAAGATTAACCTGGGCGGTGTTTCCGGGTCAAAACTCTAGAGTCCACCTGCACTGGGGCTTTCCTGGCACACCTGATTGAGCAAACATAATGTTTCCTCAAAATTTTCAGTGTCAATTATCCTAACCTTAACAACCAAGGTTAAACAGTTATGTTTGAACATATGCAGGTTTGGTGAAATTAATATATTACAGTACCAAAATCAAAAGTTTGGACACAACTTTTCATTCACTAATTTTTCTTTATATTTATCATTTTCTTCATTGTAGATTAATATTGAAGACATCAGACACATGAAGGAACACATGTGGAATTACACAGTAAACAGAAAAGTGCTAAACAAACCAGAATATGTTTTATACTTTAGGTTCTTCAAAGGAGTCATGTTTTGCTTTGATGACAGGTTGCACACTCTTGGCATTCTCTCAGTCAGCTTCAGCAAACATAATGTTTCCTCAAAGTTTATGTTTTCTAGGAGTTCCCTGCGCAAGGAGTTTACTGCATCCAGAATTGATCATAATACATTTCTGGCCAAAACCAAAGTAACTAAAATTTACTCCGAAATGAAAAGTAAAAGTTCATGTTATAAATAATAATGAGGGAAGTTCTAATCATTTTTCTTTGTCAAGGAATGTATTCACAGTGGTGGATTCCAAAATATGACAGATCTCTAACCCTAGTGAGTTCACAATAGTATAAATAACCAACTAAATTACAAAAATTCAGTATTCAGCAGGATTTAATAGGACAGCTGTAGTATATATGTGTTACGTTCAAGCACTGTGAAACCAGCCACATTCACACTTACTGGAATGCCTCCGTCATAGAGCTTCACTGCTGCCACTTATAATGATCTCATTGTCCATGGAGATCCCAGTGAGATCATCCAGAATCCTGGAAGCACAGAATTAATCCTGACATCTCTGACGCATGCGGTTCTTTGGATGAATAATAAGGAGTGTTTAGTGCAATGTATGTTGTTTTCTACATTTAGTGACCAAACACAGCGGGTATAAACAGTTTGACCTCTTCCCTGAATCTTTCAATGAGATGGTACATGTATCGACACTATGATGTTTAGAGTTACACCCAAGGTAATTCATAAAATATGATGATTTATCAAATATGAGAAAAGAAACAAAAAAAATCATTACATTATACTATTATCCACAGCCACTTTTTTAAGGAATCTATTACTGATATTGTTTTGTATCATCTGTACTCTATGTAGGCAATAATAAAAAGGAAAGAATAAACCAGTCTATTATATTCACAGTAGATTGCAGTTTTGATGATGAATTATATGGTCAAGTATTTATTGGTGGCTTAGTAGAGGAAATGACTAAGGGGTCATGTGCTGTTTTCTAGACATGCCAAAAGAGCTTTAAGAACTTGAAAACACATCCACACCATTAATCACAATGGCAAATGGCCACAAAGACAATGACACAATCTGGTTGCTTCACTGCTTTCAAAGCCAAAAAAAAGATGTTTAAATATGAAAAAAAAATGTACCTTTTATGAGAGAAAGAAATTTAAGGGTAATTTATGCAAAGTTAATTCACTGAAAAATTTCCTGAATGCCATGCAGTATTACAGGGAATCCCAAAAGATGAGCCATTATTCATTAATATGGTTTTCAATACAACTGGTGGTAGTTTTTCTTGGACTTTCTTGGAACAATTTAATTTTGTTATTGCAAAATATGTAATCTCACTCACTGGAGATTACATATGTAATTGCATTGGTGTCTGAATTTACATTCAGTTACACATGCATATAAGAAATAAATATAGAAATATATAAGCCTCACAAAAACTCTCCTTGAAAGACCTGACATAAACAGACACATAAATACCCCATATTATAAACAAGGTAACTAAAAAGTGAGAAATACACAGAATATTTTCCTGGCCACACAATTTCCTTCCACATCAGGTTTTATTTGTATACAACAGAAATAGTCACAAAAATACACAATTACAAAACACTCGCTTTGTAAAGCTCAGCTTCAGCTTCAGAATAAATAAAAGTGCCTTACAGTTCAGGGTGGCAGAGCTATACAGTGTTGCCATTTCAAAGACGGTGATTCCAAAAAAATGAAAGTCAATTTTTATTCCTCAAACTATATTTTAAGGAATATAGCATATAAAGCAAATAAAGCATACTGGAAGACATCTTTGCTTGGCATGAACATTGAATATACATGACAGAAACCACCATTATAACCACCAATAACTAATAACCACCAATTTCCCATCACACCAGCACAGATTTGCCAATTATGACAGTTATTTACCATTATAAATCTAAAGTTTATTTTGTGTACCAAGAAAGATCAATTCAATTTCTAAACAGTAAATGAAAGGGATTTCAAAATAGTTAGCTAAAGATGTGCTTCTCATTACTTTTAAAAATCCAGTAGTTTTGCACAGTAGTCAAAACATTAAGAATAAACCTAAAGTGCTGGGCTCTTTTAAAAGAATGAAATGAACCACTTACAAAGGAATAAGCTTACACAATATGAGATTGAGCTTGCTGCAGGTTAAGGCCTGCATATCATCTCTGAATTCTTTTCACTTTTACTCAGTGTAGTACTTTAAAGAAACATATCCAAGACCCTGACCTGCAGGATATGAATACAGAAATAAACAATTAAGGAATGCCCATGTGAATACACAAAATGATGCTAACACAAATTTGAGCATCACAAGCTCATCTTCAAAATGGAAGTCATCATAAGAAGCAGATTCCTAGCTCCTCTCATGGGGTTGTAACATCTGCTGCCTTGTGGATCCAGTGCTACTTCCGTCCATACCGGATCCAGACTTCTTCCGCAGCCGCTCCAGAGCATAAAATCGCAACATGAGGAAAAATCCTGTAAGAAGATTACAGTAGCCATTACATTATCTCTGTATGGTATCTAATGTACAATTAGCAAAGACTTCAAGCATTTAACTGATTTTTGATTATATAAGTATGATTGTATCATACAGAGCTAAATACTAGCAATTTTAGAAGTGTGCACAACAAGTGTGCACTGTTTATAAAGGGAAATATTAGATGGGGACATTTTCTTCTGATATCAACAGTGTTTCAACAGGAGCAGTGTAATATTCCTGGTACATTGTTTCACATCAACACAATGGCCTATAGAGTTTTGGCCTCAAGATAATTTGGTCAGAACCTTGAGTATAGCTTTCATTTGGGAACTTGGACTCAAAAAGACTTGGCAACTGAAAATATCAACATTAATTACAACTGTATTTTATATTTAGGTAACCAACATCATATAAGCTGATTCTGTTTGACTGAATGAATATATGTACCATAATGAAAAGTTGTACAACGTACAAGCATACCTTGCAAAGAGTTAATGATGCAGAATAAAAACACAACAGCTTCTGAGAGGTCTTCAAAGAAGATCAGCATCCAAGTGGTGCCAAACAGACAGCTGAGGCCCCAGATGCTGAGGAAAGCCACACGGTTCCTCCTCCACTCATCTCGGTTGTGAATCTTTCTAACCACCACGAAGAGCATGATGCAACCAGAGCTCACCACAGCAGCTAACAGACCTACATTGATTATGAAATGTGCTAGCAATGCGCCATGAGACTCTGTCATCCAGCACCTGACAAAGCACAGGACAGAATCGGTTTAATCAGTACAGGAATATGGACATCCTTTGTGCAAGTTAGACATGAGTGATAACTGAGTTTTTCTTACATGCGATAGGGCTTTGAGACATCATCACTTGGCATAACTATCCTTTCACCATAAATGTTCCCTATGCATGCCAGAATAGCAACAGGCACACCTGGCAAACCTGCAAAACACAAAGAAGCAAGTTTTGAGCAAGCTCATTTCAAACTGCCATGAATTGCCACAGCCTCACAGAAGAAATTTGGAGCACAGGTGTGTGTTTTCTGTAAAATTAGCAAGCATTTATTAAAGGGTCTATATCACGGAAAAAACAATACCATGCACTCTGAATTCCACACAAATCCATATATGCCATCAAGTTAAGTAAAAAAAAATGTTTCTGGACGACACTATGAATGAGGTACAACAACGAAAGGGCAGCCAATCAAAACAGAGTCTTAAAAGCACAGTAAATACCTACACAGATGTCACGGGGAGACTAAATACAAGACAAATTTACAATACTGCTTTAACTTACCAAATCCCAACAGGTACCAAACCCATGCCTTTGGTGATGGGCTGAATACAATGTAGATCATCCAGAAAGTATGGAGTACTTCCACAGCCATCCAGCAGAGGGTACTGAGCAGTGCATAGTGCAGCAGCGCACCAATAAACTGACACACCTCAGCATGCCCCAAATTGGCTATAGTACCAGTGATGACGAAGAGAAGGCAAAGAAGAAAAAGAGCCGCTACCAAGCCACGGTGCACTAGACTGGACTGGTCTTTAGTTTTCCTAAAATTAGGAAAGAACAGCAGAGAAAGAAGACGGCAATCACTTCAGTGTACAACGGACATGTTAACAAATCTCTCTTATGACATAAAAATGTTGTCGCTGTCTTTTATGACGTTTATCACTGCATGGACAGCACACTGACGTAACACAGAGGCTGCAAAAGACCTTTTCCTGCAGAGTGAAACGAAGAGAATAGCACAGCTGATGATGGACACAGCACAGCCCACTGCTGTGATAAAGGTAAGGGCCTTTAGATGGTGCAGCTTTCTTGTTGGGTTTATTTGCTGTGTACAAGAATTAAGAGAAACAATTAAGTGCAATTAAGGCAGTTTAGCAGTTTGTCAGTACGTTTGTCTTAAGCAAATGAGAAGTAACTAAGTTGCGCTGTTTATGGTGTATTAGAAAATGATTTCCATGGTTTCTATGAACTTGCCACTCACCACAAGAATAGCAAAGTATGTTAGGTGGTTACAGCAGCACTCTGTTTCCTTCGAACTGATATGAACTGTTGTGCAACCTTCCTCCCTCCACTTGATCTCATTATCTGCAGTGGAAAAAAGAAAAAGCTGAATGAGACACAATATCTTGTGTGTTATCAGTGTTAGACATTATGTACATGATGTCACTTCGCCTGGAAATAAACCTGCAAGATATAGGCAGGTATTCTGTCTTTTTCACTCACCCTTTTTCACCAAAGTTATTCTCTCTTATTTACCCACCTTTTCTTGTATCCCATGAAACACATGTTGCAGTCTGATTTGCCTGCCAAAAAAAAAAAAAAACACACCGACTGTCAACTTTCACAAAATGATTACAAATGTTCGTGTGTACGCAGATGAAGAATGAGCAGTCATATTAAGAGTTTCCCAAGGTTTCTGTCTTTCATTTCTCGCATTTCTAAGAGTGTGTTAACCTTCACAAGCACTTTGAAGTGGTTTTCACGTTGGCTGAGTGACAGTAAGAGTACACATATAGCCTCCTGTTCGGAAACAGATGTCCAAGTAAGACACACGCTCGCTATAACCACTTTCAGCTTTATACTTCACTGTAAACGGTAAACAAAGGGTTGTTAGTTGTAACAACCGTGACAGTTGAGTTGCTCACACGCTTACCAAAATGTCAAAGTGATGAAACTTGATTCTGACAGGCTCTGGGAGGTTTGTGATGATTTCATTTTCCACAGAGATCCCAACAACATCATCCAAAACCTTAGCAG
Organism: Semaprochilodus insignis; assembly: GCA_034552555.1. Lineage (NCBI taxonomy): Eukaryota > Metazoa > Chordata > Actinopteri > Characiformes > Prochilodontidae > Semaprochilodus > Semaprochilodus insignis. Next base: position 13,103,816 of record CM067489.1, read on the forward strand.
ATCTCTGAAACCACATAGAAGCATTACAGGTAAACCAGTGATGTCAAGTCCAATGCATAACAGTATTTACCACTATGAGAAAATAATACTGCACCTGAAACAAGGTGCTGTTCTTGTAGTAGGTACAGACTACTTTGGCTTTTTTTGTTTTTGCAGGCTTTAGGCAGGCAGGTAAGTGCACAAGGGGAACTGTGTTTGCTGGCACACTACGCGGGGCCTAGAACAACACATTTGCCATATTAATATGCCATATTAATATGTGCACAATACATTTAGGTCAAAAGGCAATAGTCAAATTCTTAACACAATGTAATTAGCCATCCAAAAGGCAAAATCTTGTGTCTGTATGTGTGTGTTTGTGTGTGTGCTCTTACAGGCAAGGTCACGCTTTGTCCTGAAAAGCCTTCGTTCATCTCAATAACAACACCCTGCGCACACAGTAGATCCACGCTGCCAACAGATTTGGACCTCATTACAGCATCCTCTATCCTACCGACACACATTATCAGTGAGAATTAAATTGGTTGGCACGATTTAAGACAGAACTATCAATATTGTGAGGGTTATGTATCAAAAGCATCTGCTTATAAAAGCCATTTCAACCACTAAAAACCCACTGCCCAACCTGCATCTAACCACCAACCAAAACACTAATATGCTACATGCATGTGCAGAAATGTGTGGTTTCACATAGAGGACAGCACTGCTTCAACACTGCACACATCTTCATTGCTGGTTATTCAAGATGAAATAATGCATGAGATGACTGTTTGAACCAAGTCCCACCACCGCCCATGTCATGGTTTCAGCTTCCTGTTTATGACCAAACTTTTGTTTTTCACATCACATTGTCAAAAGTGAGAGATTGCACAGAAAGTTGCAAATGGCACAAGCATGCAGCAATCATCATTTGACAGCTGCTTTTGTTAGTCTGTAAGAACATAGTGATCTGAATATGAGAAACAGGCATTCCTATCCTTACTATGTTGAAATAATGGTGGGATTACTAAGTGATGATATGCCTTACATGTTTGCCCCTCTGGACTCCTGGATTGCCTTCTCACAGAACTCTTCCGCTGCAAAGGGAAATAATAAGTGACATCACATTAATGAAAATACGATACACCTTAAACTCTAAGCTTATAATCCAGTTACTACTATTAATTCAGCTACTAAATTAGTTGGCTACTGCAATGAAACCAATATTTAAGACATGTTATCACAAGAGTGAAGAACTGAAGTGTCAATTTGCATATGACTTTAAGGCGTTACGTATGCAACCTAAGCTTGGGTCAGATATAAATGTCTCTCTGTTTATGTTCCAGCTCGTGATCTTAGATCTACAGATGCTGGCCTTCTGCAAATACCGTCTGTAAAATATAGGAAACATGGAGAGACCTATGTCAGTTATTATGCTTCTAAACTGTGGGACTCAATTCCAGCTTCTATTAGACAGTCAAGCTCAGTGCTCACATTTATATATATATATATATATATGTGTGTGTATGTAGTAGTAGTATTCCTCCCCATTACCAATGTCAACTGTTTGTGAAGCACTTTGAGCTGCCAACAGTATGAAATGTGCTCTATAAATAAACATTTATCATTATTTATTATTATTATTATTAAATGTCTGTATTATCACTGATTTCACAAAACTTCACATCATGTTTTTTGTGCCATATTTCACACCATTCACTGTCACATATATTAGGCTTTGAACATCCAACTTCCTCTTGTAAAGGTGCCACAGAATGGAAAACAATATTTGCATGGTCACAGATAAAGAAGGAGAGTTTGCTACATAGAACTGACATACTATAAACCACAAACACTGTTGTTCCTCCTTCAAATACAAATCCTGCATTTACAAATAGAGGTCAGTAGAGTAAGGTCCATCCCATAATTCTAAATGGTTATGTGATAGTCTTGATTAATATTTAAACAAATTTACATATGATAAAGAGAGTGACAGCAATGAAAATGACGGCTACGTGGGGAAATGTCCCTTGCCAGGCCTTAAAGGGTGTGTCTGCAAATTTCATACCCTTTTGAAGGAATCAAACTGTACATGGTTGATGTTGGTTGAACATGGTTAAGTCGCTTCCTATTCACCAGCTTCTTTATCAAATGTTACATTCCACCTTTAATACTTGTAAGGGCATCAGAATGTAACTGCGGCACTATCTTGGGTGGGGGAGAAAATCTGCTGGCGATTAAGAACCGCAGCTCCCACAACTTTAACAGGATCCTGGACTTTAATTCAAAGCGGTTAGCTTGCTCTGCACATTTTAATGCGGATAGTTTCCCAAACGTTGGACAAAATGGAGCAACTTCACTCAGCGTTTGAGACTGAAGAGACGTAAGAGAGAAGCAGTTCCACCTTGACTAGCATCACAACTGTAAGTAGCAGCCATGCTGTGTGATTTTATGGCCGTTTTTATTCACAGATAAAGCAGATCACTGAAAGTTTCATAGTGAGTAACAACTTCTTTAATTTGTGTTAATGTCATGATCAAAAGGGATTAGCTAGAGCATTAGCTACTAGAAAGCTTCAAATAACTACCTAGCATGGCTAACTAAATAGTCTGATGACCGAGTTTATTTTACTCACAAGAAGCCTTATTATCTTTATCTACATGGAGGCAATTTTTTTTCCTGCCTGTGTCTGCTTGGAAATGTTGCTTCTGTGGAAGCCATCATGGTGCTTCACTGTAAACCAGAAAAGTGGTGCAACTTCTATGTAGACATCAGAAGTGAGTTTAAAAAGCTGAGAAAATGCATTCTTTGGCACCTGTACAGTTACCATTAAGAGAAGTATTGCAAAGTGATCTGAGTCTTACTGCAGTTAATCTTGCCGCCTATGAATTCATAACTTCCCATGAGTTCACTGGTGAGGACGTCCCCATGGACGCTGCCATTCACAATGCCATAGGACTGGGACTTGTTCTGTTCTCCAAGAGAGAGGTCAGTACAGCACTTGGTCTGCACGCCATGAGAGTCACAAAGTGTCATCTTCTTTCCGTTCAAGTCTATGATCAGCAAGTCCAGCAGTGGCTCCCACAACACACAGAAATGTGTTGGCCCTGGAGAAAGGTGTAAGTCCGTAAGTTCAGATTTTTGGCACTGAACTGTAATATCGCCCCGGATAGACAGCATGCTGTCATTGGCTGAAATGGCGACTTTCTCACAGCCAGGCTTTAAATCCAAATTCAACTTCCGCAAACCACTGCCATGGATCCACGTTCCACACATCTTGAAATTTTTGTCGTTCTCTGTTGCCGCTATATGAAGAAAAAAAAAAAAACATTTAAAAATGTCCATGAGGTCACTTGATTTGCTAAACAAGACAAGGGTTTTATTGCATATGCATTATGTACACTGCAGATACTCACCTTGCCTCCAAGAGAACGTAAGACAGACCAGTGCTAGAATTCTTGCAAAGCTTATAATACCTGGATCCATTACGGCACCTTGATGACTCCTACAAAGCAACCAAGAAAACGCAATAATCAAAGGACTTGCCAGAGAAGTTATGTTATGTACACAGTATTGTTATTAACTCTCATATACAAGTGGCAAATTTTTGGAAAGAAAAATAAATTAATGAAACAGGAGAAACAGGAGTGCAGATGCTTCCAGACACCTGGAAGTGTTCTGCATAATACAATCAAGCAATTAACATACTACCATGTTCTGTGGCATCGATATAAATGCTGAGCAGGCTCAATCGATATGGATTAAGATGAAAAAAAAAAAAGAAAAAAAAAACGTGGAAGTGAATTTAAAGGGGGTTCATTAATAGGGTACAGGAACTGTACAAGGAAATTTCTGTACAATTCAGTCTTTGAGGTGACAGTCATTCTGAGTGGATTGACGTGAAATGGTTAATTACTGAAAACCTTACAAACTTTACAGTTTTTACAGCATATACACTATATGTATATATAGTAAGTTTGGTGGAGAAGTGATAATACTATAGGGGTTGTTTTTTAGAGGTTGGCCTTGGCACTGAAGGGAAATCTTAATGCTTCAGCATACCAAGACATTTTAGACAATGGTATGCTTCCAACTTCATGGGCAATGTTTAAGGAAGGCCCTTTTCTGTTTCAGCATGTCTGTGCTTCAGTGCAGAAAGCAAAGTCCATAAAGGCAGGTTGGGTGAGTTTGGTATGGAAGACCCTGGCCGGCCTGCAAAACAGCCCTGATCTCAAACACATCAAACCTTTGGGATGAACTAGAACAGAGAGCCAGGCCCTGTTATCCAAAATCAGTGTCTGACCTCACAAATGCTTTTCTGGATGAATAGGCAAAAAAATTCCAAACACACTTCAAAAAGAGTGTAGAAGCTGTTATAACTGCAAAGGGCCTGTGGATTTAGAGTGGGATATCGTAAAAGCTCCTGAGATATGATGTGTAGGTGTCCCTATACTTTTTTTCCCTACAGTGTATATCGCCACTTTCTTTATTATCAAAAACCACCAGTGAACCTACACATGCCTTCTGAGTTTTTATATGTAATGTTAATAATGGTAAAATAGGCATGAATCTGAAAAAAGTCCAAACTTCACAACTAATTTTTTCAAGTTACAGCTTTCTGTGAGGGAGCTTTCGAAAGGCATTAAACTGTTCAGACACCTGGTTCCTATCATCACCACTGCAAACAGTTCTGAGCATTTCACCACTCTCAGTAGCTTTGGGCTCATCTTAACGAATTGATTATGTAGAATGAAATCAGTGGAGTTAACCTTTAACAGTCTATGGGAAAGACATAAGTAAATAAGATTGCAAATTCGGATTGAGGGCATATATTAATCATTATGGATGTGCATTAATGCAGCATATAAGAAAAACAGAAGAGCAAATGGTTCTCAGGTGACAGAGAATATCAATGCAGGACATGACCAGACTGTGACAGCGAGAACAGTCCACCCACACCTACATAGAGAGGGATATTACTGTTGGGGTGCAGTGCATAAACCCCTAATTACAAAGACGAATGCATATTTGAGAGTTTAGTGGTGCAAAAAAAGCACTGGTCTACAGAGATATGGAAAAAGTGTGTAGTGTGGTGTGAAGGGGTCTAGTGGCTTTGTTGGACAGTGCGGAGCATGATGCAGGCATGATTTTGGCTCCATTTGCCACTACTACAACTTAATACAAAGGTCTTTCAGCTGATCACCTCTATCCTATGATGGAACATTTCTAACCATGATGGGAGTGGTTACTTACAGGCTGACAACAGCGCATCCACATGGCATACTGGATCGCTGAATCATGCCATACATACGTTTATTAAACACTTCATGATGTTTTTTTTCTTTTAGTTTGTCATCCATCTTGTATATTTACTACAAAAGGATGTGTTTATAATCTGAGGTCAATAATCTGTAGGAAACAACAGTCATACTCCCTGAGAAAGGCAGTTACTATTGTAACCACAGAATATATTACTGGATTTTATCAGTAAAAACACATTTGCTGAGTCTTAAATTATATTCTTACATTCTCTAAGCATAAATGGCTGACCTATGAATGTTATTCATGAGAACAATTCTTCCCTAGTGGAGGTAATCTAAAAATATGATAAGGACGCATGCCTGTTTCCTTAAATGCTTTTTCATTTTTTTCCTTTAGCGTTGTTAACAAAAGAAGACTTGCTTGAAGACTTTATGTTCATGTTGCAAAATGAACCTGCTCAAAGTGGTTGGAAAGTAGATGGCTTCTATTTGACTCAAACAGCAAACGTGACCTTTTTCTGACTCAGAATTATGAATACTTTAGATACTTGTGACGCAATGTGAACTAATAAACTCTGATCGATTACCCAGTTACATAATACAATTCTGTGTCAAAATTGCTCACTTTCAAAGGACAAGGTGAGGCATTCTTTAACTTTAGCTGTGGGTCACCCCAGATACTTATTCTGACGATGTGAGACTGTATTTAGTTCCAAGGTCCATGGTGTACATATTAAACAAATATCTACCCATTACATTTTATGATCATGATATATATTAAGATTTTATGCTTATTCATTAGTTTAAATAGTGAAAGTAATACCTTTGCCGTTTGAAAGAAGACATATTTAAAAGAGTTCAAACTTATTATTATGCTTATGCCTTCATTCTAAAAATGCTAAATCCAGCCTCTATTACAGTGTTTAGGTAACAGACAGCATGTCATTACAGGCAAAAATACCAAACATATCCTTTAATTTTCCTACCTGTACTCAATACCTGAGTCAGTGTATGTTAGTCCAGATAACTATACCACTATGGGTCATGGTTAAGTGGTTGGATTCACTGAGGCTTAGAGGCTGCTTTTCTTCCGTTCATGCATGCGCATGTTCTTTCACAATAATGCCAAGTGGTCATACAGCAGTCCTGATTAACTCTACAAGGGCACGGACTGAGCAGACCATTCACAATGGAGATGTAATCTGTGATGCCATGGTGAACCAAGAAATGAAACTGCAAACAGATATATACACATTGCAGTGGTTTTCCCTCATTCAAAGGCTGTATCCACACAGGCATGCACAAACCTGCAGTGGCAGGCACTGTGCACTACACAACACCTGCAGATAGACATGCCAGACTAAAGCAGAAAGTGACTCATGCACCTTAGACCAGATTCTCACATCAATTATTTTACATTTTACAAGTGTGGTTCACTGTGAAAGACAGCAAATGAAAGACACAGACAAGACAGACTGTGTAGAAAACGAAGGAGGGAAATCAGTCACTGTGCAGCCCCTTGCTACTTGAATCCTTTCAGCAGTCAAATATTTGGCCTTAAGACTTGCATTCCTACGATCTGTATTTAGTGCTGGAACAACTCAGTGTGCCAGCAACCTGGAGTAATGGGTTTTGTCGTTAGCTTGTGGCAACTCCCTGTAAATGATGATCAACACAACGCCAGTTAACTTCATAAGTATGTGTTTCTTTAAAACGCCTCAACACAGCCCGCTCTTATCTACTACACAGAGAGTGCCCAGTTCCTCTGGGTTGTTTGAGAAGGACGGGCCTGAACCTCAAGCCCTCCCTCTCTCTCTCTCTCTCTCTCTGCCATCCATTGTTCGAGCTATGTGGGCCTCACTGAAAGAATGTCCCTTTTCATTTCCCCAACTGCCGTGGAGACCAACTTTGAGGGTGCTTGCACGTACTGTATGCATGCAAGTGCATGCGCCTCAGCTAAGCATCTGTGTTGAAACAGAAATATTTTCTGCGAACTGCTGACTAAAAAAAAATTGAAGAGCAAATGTGTGACTCTGCCCTTTTGAGGCTAACACCATACAGAAAGGCACTCACCTTTCGCTCAACTTCCCACCCCCCACACAATGTTTCCTCTCAAATGTGTACGGAACCTATATTCTTTGTTCTGTGCAATGACATGACTTCTCAGCGTCCCTTTTAATCTTTTATCATAGTGCGCTCACAGCCTACAGCAGTTCCTCATTATGATTCAACGTGTTCTAGGCATGCAGGCTGTTCAGCTTGAAATGGTGCAAATGGATTATTGCAATGCATGCGTAAGTCAGAGGAGCCAGAGAAGTGGCTCTCAACAGTGCTTCCTGGCGGCCTGCTGTCCTGCATGGTGCAGTGTTTTCCCTACTCCCAACACACCTGATCCAACTAATCAGCTGATTAACAGCCCATTACTGTGTAAATGTGGCCATGTTAAAGCAGGGCAAGCATTAAAATGTGCAGGACAGTGGGCCTAGAGGGAACAGGATTGGGAAACATTGTGCTATAGCTCTGCATTGTTTTGTCTGACAAAGCCTGCAGGAATGCATAGTGGAAAGGGGCCTGGCTATTGCAGCCTGGCTTTCTGACATCACAAACAGCGAGAAAAAAAGAAAGGCTATTCTGTCCCCTTACTGAGCAGGACTGAATCAAATCAAATCAAATCACTTTTATTGTCACGTCACATTTTCACAGGAGTGAAGGTGAGTGAAAAACTTAGGTGCGATGCCCATTACAGTACTTAGTTACAAAAAATATACATTAGACAATAAATATATACAATACTAAGCACAAAATCTCTGTTATCCTAATATACGTTATAAATTATATATATTTATATAACAGTAATATAAAGTTATGAATAAAACCTATGATATATTCAGATGTACACATTTCCATATAGCGCTATGGTAAGGCTGAGGTAGGTGAGAGATGCAGGGTATATACAGGGCATAGAATATTGATATATATATATATATATAATGAGATGTCATGAAAGTCGACGGCAGAGGGCATGCTTTGAGATTCTGCGCTGCGCTGGTGTTAAACAGTGTGAAAGTGGTGGCAAGCACTGACACAAGCAGCTGAACATGAGTGGTTTAAACAGGAAAACCAAACCAACTGAAAAGGTACAAAAACATGCTGAAAACCTAAAGCACAGACATTCTGTAGGAGCAGTAGGTTCTCTTAACGGGATTACATCCTACATAACTCTTGCATTTGTGTGCTTTTATACACAGTCATAATTTATTTTATGTGTCCATTTTCTAACCTCTATTTATCCCCTAGAACAGTGTTTCCCAACCCAGTCCTCAGGGTCCCAAAGACGGTCCACATTTTTCTTTTATCTCTAAATGTTCAGAGTTAGGTTGGAGCAAAAATGTGGACCATCTGGGAGTTAGGGTTGGGTACTGTACCTTTAAGACTGATATATGTCATCCCAGGCTGAAACACTACCTACGATCTAATGGGAAGTGCTAAATTGCTGTGGAGTTCCATGATATAGCTGCAGAGCTCATAAATAGTTGTAAACAGCTCGTTTGTTGATCTGTTATGTTACATTTCTGGTATATGTTTCTGAACCATGCTGGTGCTGCCCTGCTCCTAATGTGGCAAAAACTGAACACACGGTTCAGTAAGCATGGGCTTGGTGAATCGTTCAGCCATCTATGAAAGAGAGGGTGGCTGCGGGGAGCATTCTTTTCTATTGAGACGTATTGATCTAGAGGTCTTGCAGGGGTTACCGGGGTGATGCGTACGCCTTTCAGTCGAGCATGCACACTCTGGAGACAGGCAGGCTCAGGGTCTCTTTGATTTATTCATAGCCTCAGAGTAAATATGCGTCTGCAGCTCCTCCACCTGCGCTCCAGTTTCCTCAAACATCTCCAAGCCTGATCGACAACGCACATACAAAAGGTGCGTATTTGAGAATGTATGAAATGGCCTGGCACGCAAGAATGAATAGGGGAAGAGATCACCTTTGGCTTTAAAAGCTTTACATGGGGAACTCTCAGGACTGTTTTAGGGGGTTTTTCTACAGTACCAGTAATCTCATTTTACACAAGAGGGAAAAAAAAATGTTCAGCCACTGGAACTAGGCTTAGGCCAGAATTCATTCTCAACGCTACCAGTTTCTCTCCCTAAGTTATAATAAACCATAATCCCTTCATTAAAACATATTGGTACAGTGCGAATGCTTTCATGTGTTTTCTTGTTAAATAAATACATTGTGAATGAAAACACTGATACAGAGATATACTGAGCAGAATAGGTTTTATACGAATGCATCTACCTCCCAAAAAAGTGAGTAGTATGTGGGCATGGTATGCTGTCAGACATAATGGATCCTTTATTGGTTTTTCAGTTGCTGTTAAATATCTATCACTCTTTACTGTAAGAAAAAGCCTGCTGCTGAGGAGAGTGACTATGCTGCTAATTCGCAAAGAAAATAAGCACATATAAACACGTAAATAGGTAGCCTACATTTGTTTATGTGCTAATCTTCAATAATAACTGGAGAACCATGTGGCCTTTATGGTTTAAAAGGATTTAAAAAAAAAAAAAAACATTTCAACAAATAAGCAAATAATATATTGAGTTGAATCCTAAGACACATTTGAAGATCCTTTAATGAAGAAGACTTTACTTTTACTTTTCTTTTTACAACTTTAAGATCTCGCGTCTAAACAAACAAACGTGTCTAAACCAACGGAAAACAAACCCCACATAAATCTCTAATTAAGCAATGTTAAAGCAGCCCACCTGCAGCGGGGTTGATCTCCGTTAGTCCAGGTATATCCACGTATAATTTCACACTGAATGCAGACGGACGTACAGAAGCGCTCTGAGAGACGTGCACTCTCAACGGTTCAAACTCGTTCACGACCCAAGTAAATGCGTAACCGTCTCACGTGCCCGCCTCTCAGGCGCGCGGGCACACCGCCGTGCGCTGATGTGTTACCTCACAAACTGTCGCTAAAACTGTCCCGGTTGATCCGTTTCCGTTGTATTCACGCGGGCCCCTGTGACAAACTTGTGTTCCCCGCTCCAAAAAACGCCGTTTTGAGAGCGAAGGCTCCGTGAAAGGGGCTAGCTGTCAGCGTGTGTAAGGTGTGCGCGCGCAGCTGACCGCCTCGAGCTGCAAGTGTGTGTGTGTGTGTGTGTGTGTGTTGGTTAGAGGGGGGAGGGGCCGCTAAGGGTGGAAAGTACGCGCTGTAGTAAACTGCGCTGAAATAATAATAGCTAGCAAATTGTAGACAAACGTGCTGAGCAGACTGGCTTTCAGTAACCTCAGTGTGGACTATACGACATAAGCATAAACGAGCTCAGAATTAAAATAAAAAAATCTCTCACAGTTCCCATAAAACAGTAAGTCAGAGATGTTGTTTTAGGTTTACCTCCAGGAATCTGACTCTGGAATAAAGCTACTGTGGTTTCAGAGAACTAATTTACGAAAGGTGGGCGAGAGAGAGAGAGAGAGAGAGAGAGAGAGAGAGAGAGAGAGAATGAGAGACATAGAGAAAGATAGAGACAGAGAACCTGTGTGTGTGTGTGTGTATGTGGCCCTATGTTTGTGAGGACCACGTGATGTATAATACTTGTATAGGGCGTTTTGGCAGGTGCACAGTAGAAAACATCACTGTTAAGTGTCTATGAGCCGAAACAGCTCAGCCACAACAGCTCAAACTACGTGTTCTATGGAGTGGTTAATCACACTTCACTTCACAGTCTGATGGACAAATCTGTGCTTGGAAGATGCCAGGAGAACGCTACCGTTCGGAATGCATAGTGCCAACAGAAAAGTTTGGTGGAGGAGGAGTAATGGTCTGGGACTGTTTTTCAGGGTTTGAGCTTTCCCATAACATATAAACACATTTTCAGCAGTTCTATACTTTTTGGGGAAGTTCCCACTTCCCATTCCCTCTGGACAAAGTGAGCTTCTTAAAGACACGGCTTGACAAGTTGGAGGAACTCCAGTGGTCTGCACACTGCCCTGACCTTTGGGATGAATTGAAGCATCAGCTGAGAAACAAGCCTTTTCTGTGATTCCAGGGACACCTAGATTAACCTTCCCATGTGTTTTGTCCATGTGCTCCATATGTTTCCAATGCAACTATAGTTGTTTAGGCTTTTAAAAAAATCTTTACATTCCATTATTTGTTCAGTGTGGTAAAGCACACGTGTGGGACATGCATATTTATAGAAGAATTGTATGAATGGTAGATTAACAACAGCATTTATTTATTTATGTGTTGATTTAATGTTTGTACAATGTGGTTTCAAGTGAAAAGATTCCATTAAGCAATTAATTATTATGCATGACTGAAAACACAGGTGTGGGAATTGAATATAATAGGTATTTTGCTGCAAAATATGTTTCATATACATCACATTACTTCATATTTGAGCAGTAGTTGTGTATGCTTAAATGTGTGGGCATTAATAAAAGATATTCTGTGTTTTATGCTAATGTAAACATATATCAAAAAAATTCACTGCTGGGACCTGACCTGCATGTACTTGCAGAACACCCATAGATATCCCACCAGCCTAGGAACACAAACCTTCACAGTAATGAGCCACTGAGGTACACTGAGAGTGGGCGAGCAAGACATTATGTGTGTGTGTGTGTGTGTTCTGATCAGTCAGAGCACCTGGCTCTGCCCTCCTCAGCTGCTCTGATGAGGCTGTTGTTAAAGGCTGAGAGGTTGAAAGCTGACAAAGCCTGGTCTGTGCCTCTCACACAGAGGGGGTTGGAAAGAACCCTATCTGTTTAACTGTGTGGGCGTTGGCTTGTGTTTGACAAGGCTCTCTTTGCCGCCAGTGAAAGGTATTTCACGTCTGATTGGCATGTCAACAGTCACTTCAACTTGTAAGATGACTGCGGATTACACTACTTCAATCAATGATAATGAAGAGCTTCGGATATGATATATATAGCTGTATATGGGGATGAGATACCATAAGCTATGAAGCTACAGTATGTATAATATGGTAGCTGTGATAGCAAAGCGAAAGTAAGATTCCACAAGTGAAAAAAGGAAGAAGAGGGTCTCATGACTAAACATTTCCAAGTAGCCACAGAACATACAGACTCAATGTCATGCTAGCCCAGACACAGACATAATGCAAACAATGTGGTTTCTTGCTATATGTGCTTAGGGCCTCTGAGCTGCCAGGGGTCCCACGGTCCTACTTTTTAATTTTCTTTTGCTTTACTAATAGCATGCATTCACACTAGCATGGACACCACAAGTTTATGAGAAAACCTCAGAAGATAAAAATCTGACCTGAACATTTGTCATCCGAACATTAGATAAGATCAGCATTATCATGTTTGATGTCATCAAATCATTTCCGTTGGAGTAGTACCTCAGAAATTGTGTAATTGTTCTTCTTCATTTTACTTAATAACTTTTATTTGTTTTACTTTTTTCAAAATTCTAAAATGCTTTGATGTTTATTTACTTTATTCAAGTTTTTCTATATGGGACCCCACTGTACACACAGTTTGAGGGTCAAATAATTTAGGGCCACTAACTCTTCAGAAACGGCCCTAGGTGAGAAACAACCATTAGATAAAATCTCTTTTATGTTTGGTCCAGTGAATATTAAATCATCTCGAATAACGGGATTGGTAGAAAAGGGCAGACTTTTTTTTTTTTTGAGGATTAAGCAAAATGATCAGTCTAGAGTTGAGGCAGCAACAACTGCTTTGTTTCAGATTAGTAAACAGTTTGTATACTTTCCTGGGATAAGGAGGGGTCAGTACATGATCCGAATTATCTCATACCCCTTAAGTTTCCCACCAATATCTCCAAATCACATATCATCATGATTTTATCAAATACCATTACTTTAATTATAAAAACATGGTTTCATTGTTTCTTTATTATTATTGATTTAGAAATTATTTCGGACCCAGATCACAATCAGGTCTATGCCTTTGAGCCTTATTTACTCTTTTTATTCTACTTTATTAAGACTTTGATTTATCAAAGACATTAACAGTATGTGGTTATAACTGAGTCACTCTGTGTATGTGTTTCCTCTTGGGAACAGGCCCTGTAACCAGATGTAATCCTTCGGGGACAGGCCGTGTAAACAGGCCTATGGCTTCTCAACAATACAATTTGTAACAATCTCAAGGCCACGCAGGCACACACAGAAATGACTGCACGAAAAAACACACATAGAGCCATGAGAGTCACACATCATAATATAATTATGTAATGATCAAACCATCTATTACAGTAGTGAATCATAAAAATCTTCCAGATATCATGAACAAATCTCTACTGACTAATGAAAGTTCAAACTACAGGCCTCAAAATCTTATGCACTATTAATCAGACTAATCAATATTAATATTGATTAGTCTGGTTAATATTCTCAATCAATATTACGCACGTAAAAACATAAAACATTACATAATACAGTATAAAGGCATTGAGGGTCCAGACGAATAGAATGTGTGCCATCTATTCTGTCTGGAATTTGCTTTTCTACAGCTGTAAACCACTAATACAGTGTTTATTTCCCCACAAACACTCTCCTTTTCTCTCTCTCTTGGTCCCTCTCTCTCTCTCTCTCTCTCTCTCTCTCTCTTACACACACACATACACACACAGCGGGAGAAGGGCAGACGCCTTAGTTAAACAGAATAGAGACTAAAGGAACTGAAGGCCCCTTCATGAGGCTAGTTCTCTTTGCTGCATTGGCCCGCGGTTTTATAGCTGTTTGAGGCCACAGAGTCCCGATCTGAATAATGGAGTGAACTGTTTTACAGCACCCTGTCACTGAAGCCAGTGCATTTATGGAATTTCTACACATTGGCACTGAATCCACAACAGAAAGCGTTGTAGGGAGCAGAAACCCAGTGCAGTAAGACCATTTCACAAGATCAAATTATTTAAGTAAAACTGATATAAAGGAGGTCATAATCTCATAATATTCTTAAAGCATTGTCATCATGAACAGCATTAGATACACTACCTAAATCTGAGATGTTTTGACTTGCTAAAATCTATTAGATTTTGGAGTGCACTTCTGTTAGCACTTTTGTCCTAGCCAGCTAATAGCAAACGTTGGTGGGCACAGATGGTGAATGGTAAAATGGCCACCAGACAGCAAAGCACCGACAGGTCGTCTTCTTTGTTGCTCTGAGCTCTCCGCCTCTCACTGTGCCAGTCTTTGTGGCTTGGCGTCTGGGGAACTCCAGATGGTTGTTTATATAGAGAGGTTAAGACTACCCTCATGAGGGCCAAAAATGACGAATCTGCCGTGACAAATGCACACAGATGAGCTGATACGGCAAAGTTAGCTGCCTGAGCGTGAGGGTGAGGTTAGTTGCCACTAAGCCTTCTAAAGAGTGTTTCTTCACAGTGGTGTTATTGCACGCACTTTTCTGTCTTAAACAAGATCAAAGTCCATTCAACTGGCCTTCTAGACGCTATCAAACCAGTAACTTGCTCTAGGCAAGGGCCAGTGTGTGTGTGTGCCTCTGTTTAGTTTTTGTGTGTGCTTAGGTTTGTTTGGGTTTGTTAGGGGATGTATTGTTTGACTCCGTATCTCTATCCTTAAAGAGCCTTAAAGATACCTCTATCCTTAAAGATATATATATATATATTTATAAAAAATAAAATAATTATTCACCCTTTTCTTTATTTTTTGTTACTGTGCCTTTAAGACTGTAAAAATATATGTAAATAAGCTCACTTCTGATTGACCCTGTATTCTTCTCATTTAAAAAGCAGTCCAGGTTGTAACACTAAGCTTGAATAGGTGGGGCTAAACTACTTTAGGCTGCAGGGGTTGGACTGAATGTTTGTGGCTAGACCGCTGTAAGTTGAGGGTTTGGGCCTAACTGCTACAGGTTTTTTTTTTAGATTTTTAGATTTTTTAGGTCAGAACTGCTGTAGGCTGAATGGACAGAGCTAAAGTGCTTTAGGCTGAATAGGGAGATATATGTAGGCGTGTTGCTTTTTGTAACCTCACAAAATCAATGAATTTTGCAACCCATAGCTTCCACATATAGATTGTATAAACTGGAGAGTAAATGGTGAATTTTGAAACTGAGACTAAATCCGTTTTCCTTGACATGGACCCTTTAAGTATTGCTCTTTTAATTTTTTTTACCCCTTTTTCATTTTTCTCCCTTGCGCTATTCTTTTTCTTTTTTGTGCCTTATGTGATTATTAGCGTTTACGAAGGACGTGAACGATTTCGTGGCAAGAACATTTTCAATTATTGAAATCCCTTGTTTTAAAGAGGTTTGTAAGTGCCTCAACCATTCAAAAAGAACGTAAATGTTCTGTGCCAATGTAAAACAATGTTACAACATTTGTGTTATTTTAAAGAGGACATTTAAAACTAACACGCCTCGTTTACAAAGACAACTCTCTAAAGAACCATTTACACAGGTACATAATATTATTTGCATAAAAGGCTGTATTGGAGGAAGGCGCTTCACTCCAGTTCCTTCTGCATATCGTGTGTCCTGAAGCAACTTATTTCCTAAACAGTTAATTAATTAGTTTATTTGTCATGTTAGTGTGAATGAAGTTGTTGTTAAGGCCTGTACACTCCTTGTTAATAGAGTACTAGAGTTCATTTCACATTCACAGACATGGTATACTTCACAAATGTAGTGAGGCATTAGCCCATAGCTGCTGTGATTAGCACAATAGCACACTAGCATAACATTTGCATGTTTCCAGTGGTGTTTTGAGCTGAGTCGAAAGAGATCCTCTCACACATGCATACGTGCCTTTATATAGACCACTTTGCATTTTAGTATATCTGGTGTGAGGTCATTGCATTATAAATACTTTCGATCTTTTAAGGGAGCCCCAATGTCTAACATATGCTTAGCAATATGTATGTATAGGGAGCAGGACAGAGTATGAAGGGCAGGTGTAATGTCTGAAGCAGCACGGGGCTGTACAAAGTAGGAGAATTACTATTCTGTGACATTGTGCCAAGAACCCTTTTTTGTCACCTTTATTGTTAAGAACATACATGTGAAAATCGTGATATCTTGGATATGCAGATACATGCTGATGAATTAAATTCTGCATTATGTACACTATGTGTATGATACATGTTTACTTATCAAGTATACTTTAATCTATAATTGGCTGCAGTTGCACAGTACTGTCATTTGCATTAATAGTGCATACCGTGCAGATGTTCTGCTCCTGAGACTTTCAACCTTTTATTAGACACAGAAGAACACAGACCGTATAGTACATAGCATGTATTGTGCATACGTACTTAGTATTTATATTGTTACAGTTAGTACTTGTAGTCCGGGTGCTAGTGCAGAGTAAGAATTCCATTGTACAGTGCAACTGCTTGTTTCTCTGTGGATATGACAATAAACTCATGAATCTTGAATCCGGAATCTCTTCTTCTTCTTTTTCAGCTTCTTCTTCTTCATATAATCATTACCGTTAATATTTTCCACTTAGTCGTGCCTTTAGAAAAGCAACTCAGCTTTGTATATTTTTGTGTGAGAATGCATGTACTGTACATGTGTAATCTCTCTAGATGATCAGCTCATTCAAATAAAGATTAGAATTCATTCAAATTGGCTTCCCAGGGGACTGAGGGAAGTGCAGAGAGAGAGAGTATGTTCACGCCCATTCATTTGAACAGAATACAATGCTTCATCTGAATTAAGAATTTCCCCTTTTCTCTCGCTCTCTTTCTCTGCTCACCCACCTCTTTCTTGCTTCATTAATGAAGCAAGAAACTGTGTGTGTCATTTTCGCCTCCAAGTACCAAAGTCTGTTGACTCACACAACATTTTAAGAAGCAGCTAGAAGGAGAGAAACTGAAACTGCTCCACTCCAATAACATTTCTGAAACAGCACACACGCACACACACACACACGCACATTGTGTGATGTAATGTTGTTAGCTGTGATTATCATCCTTTGGGGTTGAGGACTGATATGAGATAAATGAGCTGTGTTCTGATTGACTGTCCTGTATTGTGCCTCATTCAGAAAAGCACCCAGAGGTGAAACATTCCTTAGAAGTTCAATGTGAAAGGGCAGCGCTAAACTACTGTGGACTGAATAGGTGGATAAATGTAAAGTAGTTTGTGACATCACAGAAACAACGAGTTGCTGTTTATGCAGCATAATTTCCATATACAGACTGCATAGACTGGGGAGAGAATGGAACAATCTGAAACTTTGAAAGCGGTAACAAGTTACTACAAACTCCGGCATTTAAATGACACAATTCACATCTTTAATTTTAGAGCAGGAAGTGTAACAGCATCATAATGACCACATAGTTAGCAGTTAGAGCCAGTTGAATTGAAGTAAACGTGTGCCAAAGCCTGAACTGTCACTATTGTAACACATAGCAACCTGCTTTCTACCTACCGTGATGTTTTGTGATTATATACTGTATTGCCAGAAGTATTTGCTTGTCTGCTTTACACGCATATGAACTTATTACAATATGACAGCTTCAACTCTTCTGGGAAGGCTTTCCACAAGGTTTAGGAGTTTTATGGGGATTTCTGACCATTTACATTTACATTTACGGCATTTAGCTGACACTCTTATCCAGAGCGACTTACAAGGTTAATCATATATTACAGGTAGGCCAATGTAGTGTTAGGAGCCTTGCCCAAGGACTCTTATTGGCATAGTCACCCAGAGCAGGATTCGAACCCCAGTCTCCCACATGTGGTGATGGTGGCTCCCTGGTGGGTAGTGGTGTTACCCGCTGAGCGACACCAACCAATTGCTCCAGAAGCGCATTTGTGAGGTCAGACACTGATGTTGGACGAGAAGGCCTGGCTCGCAGTCTCCACTCTAATTCATCCCAAAGGTGTTCTGTCGGGTTGAGGTCAGGACTCTTCAGGGCCAGTCAAGTTCTTCTACACCAAACTTGCTCATCCATGTCTTTATGGACCTTGCTCAGTCATGTTGAAACAGGAAGGGGCCATCCCCAAACTGTTCTCACAAAGTTGGGTGCATGAAATTGTCCAAAATCTCTTGGTATGCTGAAGCATTAAGAGTTCCTTTCACTGGAACTAAGGGGCCGAGCCCAACTCCTGAAAAACAGCCCCACACCATTGAGCTTGGTGATGTAAGGTTTGGATGCAGCTGCTCCCCATTCCATGAAGCTCTCTACGCACTGTTCTTGAGCTAATCTGAATGTCACATGAAGTTTGAAGGTCTGTAGTGATTGACTGTGCAGAAAGTTGCTGACCTCTGCGCACTATGCACCTCAGCATCCGCTGACCCCGCTCTTTCACTTCACGTGGCCTGATGTTAAGTTGCTGTCGTCCCCACTCGCTTCCACTGACAGTTGTTATAATACCACTGACAGTTGACTGTGGAATATTTAGTAGCCAGGAATTTTCACGGGTGGACTTGTTGCACAGGTGGCATCCTATCACGGTAACACGCTGGAATTCACTGAGCTCCTGAGAGTGACCCATTCTCTCACAGATGTTTGTAGAAGCAGTCTGCATGAGTAGGTGCTTGGTTTTATACACCCGTGACCATGGAAGTGATTGGAACACCTGAATTCAATGATCTTGATGAGTGAGTGAATACTTTTGGCAATATAGTGTATATAAACCGATCAGTCATAACACTAAACCTCCTCAATGTATCTACACTCTTTAGCCATTTTATCAGCTCCACTTACCATATAGGTGCACCTTGTCGTTCTACAATTACAGACTGTAGTCCATCTGTATCTCTGTATACTTTCTTAGCCCCCCCCCCATCACCTTTATTATGGTCTGGACCCCCACAGGACCACCACAGCACAGGGTATTATTTGGGTGGTGGATCATTCCCAGAACTGCAGTGACACTGATGTGGTGGTGGTGTGTTAGGGTGCGTTGTGCTGGTGTGAGTGGATCAGACACAGCAGTGCTGCTGGAGCTGCTGAGAATAGGCCACCAACCAAAACTATTCAGCCAACAGTGTCCTGTGACCACTGATGAAGGACTAGAGCATAACCAACACAAACTCTGCAGCAGAAGATGAGCTATCGTCTCTGACTTTACTATCTGCGTGGTGGTCCAGCAAGGTAGGAGTGTCTAATGGAGTGGACAGTGAGTGGACACAGTGTTTAAAAACTCCAGAAACTCTGCTGTGTCTGATCCACTCACACCACGCACAACTCACACTAACACACCACCACCACGTCAGTGTCACTGCAGTGCTGAGAATGAGAATGTGTTGAGAATCCACCACCCACATGATACCTGCTCTGTGGTGGGCCTGTGGGGTTCCTGACTATTAAAGAACAGGGTGAAAGGGGGATAACAGAGTATACAGAGAATCAGGCGGACTACAGTCTGTAGTTGTAGAACTACAAAGTGCTCCTATATAGTAAATGGAGCTGATAAAATGGACAAAGAGTGTAGATACAAGGAGGCTGTTTAATGTTAAGGCTTATGGGTGTATATGAATTCATGTGTGTACAACTGTTCAAAGGTGTGTATTGGCTAGAATTAGCTAAACTGGTCACTACACAAGAAGTCACTACTGTTTCAGTACAGTTAACATGGAAAATTCAATCATTTGTTTTAATAAAATGAACATAATTCAGCACAGGGTCATTCAAACACAAGGATTTTAGTCTAGAGTCAATAGAGTAATGCCAAAATAGGATGTATTATGCATAACACAATTTTATTTCTCTTATAAAACTGGTATTAGCCATCATATAGCCTTTATATTTCTGGTAAAGGCCATTCCCATTAATCTATGTAATGAAGAAAAGAAATTCCTTCAAAGTACAAAATAACGGAAAATAATGCCAAATAATGTGGGAATGAAAACCTTTACATGTAAAGAGCACATTGCTTATTTTCGATTATTTATCCCACCCCTCCCTTCCTCCCTCACTTCCCTTTTTCAGTTCCAATTTCTGTTTCAATTACACACTTTAGTCATATTCCTGTAACTGACCATACAAATGACACTGTGGTGTCTGCGGTTGTTGTTTATTGTCTGTGCAGATGTGAAAGACAGCTTTCTTTGCTGCCTGCTGATGGACGGCTTTGGGTTTAGCACTGACCTGAGAACAGAGGGGCCGTCCCCCCACCCTACATTATTAACACACAATCAAGAGGAGACTGACGCTCGATCAGACACAGCGGCCTGGTGATTACAGCGGGGGATCGGTCACGCTCTGCTGTTGCCATGGTTACTCGGTGGCGGTCTGCTGATGAGCTGCTGAAAGCTGGTCCCCAGGGAGCTTGTGGTGATTACTGACTGTGGTTTCCAACAAGTAACAGTATTGCTGATTAATAGCTCAAACTAAATCATCACCAACGTGGCCTGGCTTGAATTGACTACTGGAGGAGATCAGCTGTTTCAGAGGTTTCGGAGACTATGAGAAAATCCTAAAAATATGACTTATTAATGAGGTTAGCACCCTGTTACGGTACAGCTTACACATGTTTTACCTCTACTAACATGAGGTGACCTGTGCAGGAGTGCTTTAGAAACAGCATTAATGTTTATGTAACCACAGTCAAAGGTCTAGTATCTTGTCCCTCCCATGTAATTAGACTGTGCCAAAATAGGAGATTTGAGCCAAACAGGAAGGAAGGAAACAGAATGAGAAGATAACAGACAAACACTATCTGAAAGCATTTGCTCTACAACAAGGCATTACAACTTTACCTCCAATTTACTGTTTAAATTTACTGTGTTGATTTGATAAAAAAAAAAAAAAACCAAAAAAAACCATATAATTTTCCCTTTACCCCCAGTGGTTGGTCTGCTAAGTTTGCTCACACTGGGGTGACAAGTTAAATGTACAGTGGAGCCAAAAAATATCCACTTCTACCGTTAGTAAACTTTAAGTTCTTTAAGTTGCTTTAAAAATGTTTAAAGGAATAGTTTGGTGAAAAATCGAATTAACAAATTTATCTAAAATCTAAAAACCTAACTATCACTTGATGCAGATGCAGTCGATCAGCCAAGAGAATTTTGTTTACAGGAAAAAATGCATTTGCTAGCATTGCTTTAACAGACAATGGGGTTGCATTGTCACACGTGTTCAATTATGCTAATTTGATTTCTCCCCAAACTATTCCTTTAATAATAGAATACCTGTTTCCGAGACATATACTTTTAGCATCAAACAGACTCTCTGCAGAGAAGTCCTTGAGAGGAATCCAACTAGACTGCATTAATGCTACTCTAAAGCAACAAGGTGGAAAAGTCTGGGGCTGCTTTTATTACGTATCGGTGAGCTTTATGTTTATTGGGGAGATCATGACCTCAGAAGAGTAGAAAGTCATTTTAATGCAAACCTGCTGTTGTCAGCAAAGAACCTGCTTAAACACACAAGCCGCCTTTTGGTACAATTCTTGACATTGCCAAAAAAAAAAAATGACAGTGATGGTCTGTTTAAATTAAATGCCATATAGTCTGACATCTAGTTTCAGTACACAACAAACTTAATACATTTTGAAGTATGGTAAAACATCTAAAAGCTTTGGAATCATCACACAGTTGCCTCAAATTACATTAGGTTCAGTCATCTCGGATACTCATTCTTACACTGTATGACATACTGTTCTCTGAAAATCGAATACTGTTATCTGAAATTGAACAGGCAGCAGTAGAAGTAGAAGATGAGTGGTGTTGTTCCTTTTAGATAACAGTATGTGATATGTTGGGAGAAACCACATAAGCAAATCTATGCGAGATAACAGCTCAGCATGGTATGAGGCAACATCAATTAGCCTCAGTGAAAAACTAAATGTCGTGGTTGATTGCGCAGCAACAGAAACAAACCAAAAAGTCTAATTTGTATGCATTTGGCCTCCAGTGGACTGTTTTCACTACTCCTTACTCACCCAGAAACAGGAAACCAACATTGAAAGATAAAGTAGACCGGAGGAGTTTGGAAGGACATTGCTTAAACAGCTTAGAAAACATTTTACATAATATTTCTTCTGTTAGCTATTAGAAGAATGCTGGGATGTGATCCATGGCACTTGTACATGCTATTTACAGAGTGCATGTCAACAAAGTAAGGTGGTATTTACTGCCACCTGCTGGCATAGACTGAATCCTATTACATCTGTCTAAACTGAAAGACTGACTAGCCCGGAGATCTAACACACTGCATCACTTTGAACCCTAATACGATGTAGATGACCCTGATATACAGATTGCCTGGTGTTCTTGAAGGCCTTGATTTGCTGATTGAGTTATGTTAAAATAAGGGACGAGCTAGGCTCTACATGATGGTGTATCTATAGATGGTTTAAACTGTGTCACTGCCTAGTACTTGATTATGCTACTTCATCCATGGTTTATGAAGACAAAAAAATGGCATCCAAGCATACTTGTATATTTACTGTATATTTAGTGCATGACGGTAAAAAAACAAAGCGGTAGATTGTGGCTGGTTTTCCTGTGGAACAGATTGCGTTGTTGTCAGCAAATTGTTCCTTGAACTGCAGCTTCTGTTCCAACACCGTGAACATGGCCTATATACTGTAGTGTCTGCTTAAGCAACCAACCTCCTTTTGAAGTGCCAATTCAAAGACAGATGAGCAAAGTGATCACAGGAAAAAGGAAACGTGTGAAATAGAGAGACTGAGGTTTCCTCACTGTCTGCAAGTGTGAAGCTACATACCCGACAAAGTATTGACTTTTTGGTGCAGAGGTCAAGGGTTTAGCTGTGGGTAAGACGACTGTCTCAGACTGTGAACGCAGACATTAAAAGAGTAATCAGATATCAGCACTTGGTTTTGCTTATTGGTATTTAGCATTTATCAGCGCTTATCAGAGCTGTTGGCCAGTTACTAGGACTGGAAGATTCATTGTTTTTAGAACATTCTTGCCAGGGCCAGTCCAAAGAGTATTCCCAGAGGGTGAGAGCCTGTGACAGTTATGACCTTCTTCTGACCCCAGTTTTAGTGTCACCATTGGAAAGAGTGCAATTTTAATAAGTGTCTTTGCAAGTTTTATATGGAGAAATTTAAGGCATAATCCATAATCCAATTTACACAAAGCAGTTCATCAGCCATGTCATGTTTGATATCCAAATTTTGCTTCTTTACTTTAGTACTTTAGCTACATAGCTAACATTGCCAAAAAGCCTTGGAAGTCAATAGCCTCCCGGGCCTTTTTACAAGCCCAGAAATTCTCACAACCCCCTTAAACCTCATCCAGGTCAACTGTCTAGATAAAACTTTTTTGAGTAGCTGAAAGAAGGGCAGTAAACACTGCTTAGAGCTTAACTATAATCGTCAGGTGAAAACTGATCAAAACATACATAGATAATTTGTGTAACTTTAAACTAGAGTTTAAATAGTTTTACTTCAGAATTACAACTCATTATGTGCCTTATAATGTAGTTTAAAGAAAATAGTAGCATCCTGGTTAAGTGCAAATGGACAGTTAAAATTGTTATGCTTCGCTTGCTCAAGAGTTCTGTGTGAACTCCTGGTCCACACACATGCATAAAACAGACACTTGTTCTTATGTACGTTCAAAGCAGCTGCAGTCAGACAGGTTCACCACAGATACTGTGCCTGTGAAACCAGTTGGTATTTTCATTCCTGCTGAGAACACACATTCACTAACGACTTTCAGGTGCTTTTTGACCTCACTCCAGCTTAGCGGCACACACTCTGTGCTTAATTTTTAACCTATTAATCTCGACCTAGCTGCTTAATGTTTTATTACGGGTTTGTTATTCCATGTCATTTGGATTATTATATTGGCCCATTAGTCACACAATATATAGGACAAAAAATACATGATGTGACAATTGACTTGACGTAATATACCAGATAACAGGTCTTGAGACTGCTAACTGGATAATAAATTCAGGGATTTAGCCTCTTTCCAGCCCCCTAGTGGCCATTCTGGCAGTGGAATGGACATCAACTTGGACATTTTTAATTGCTAGAATAAAACAGACTATTTTTCCCTGTAACTGTGCTGTCAGATTAGGACTCCAACGTCTTTCTGCATGTGATATGTTGTGTTGGTCTATAGGAGAGCAATGAGGGGCAAAAGAAATGATGGGGAACTGTGTAAAAACAAGTCAGACCTCTTCACAAGGCCTCTGTGTAGAGTAAAAAAATAGCATTAAAAAAACAGCATTTATCAAAATAAAAGCACTTCTACAAATAAGACTTGCTCATCAGTGAAGGGTGAAAATGCAGTTCAATTTCAGTTTTGTGAATCCTATCATTCCCAATTATTAAATGCACAGTTTAAGGGACCTCCAAACCAGGTGATACATTCATTGTATGGCAATTGAGCAAAAGTGTTACAGGTTGAACTAAAACCATTTGATAGGTGTGTTTGCAGAAGCTAAAACAGTGCTGGTGAATTGGTCCCACTTCCTTCTCCCTGTGGATGTGACACAGAGGCAGATGCTGCTGTCCCACTAATCCAAATAGACTAGCAGTGGCAGCCAAAATCCAAAATATGATACCTTTATAATCAGGAATTATTGAAATCAGTGTGAAAGTATATACAGGTGTGAGAGGGAGCAGAAGAGAGAAAGAACTAAGAAAATACTCTTCCGTATTTTGATAGGTGGGGTTTGACACAGAGAAACATGATGCAGAGTTAATCTTTCAGAGGACTTACTTTTGACAATAACTCTTTTCATTTAATACATTTGGTAACTGTTTATTTAAAGGCCATCTATAGTCATATGAAAAAGTTTAAATCGTCAAATGACATGTTTTGTTGATATTGTAAGCTAAAATAAGGAAACACATCCTCTACAGGAAAAGCAAATGTTGTAACAGAAGCAGACAGTGGGAACATGAGGAGGCACTGCCAAAACCAGTCCAGAGGGTAGGGCAGTCCAGCAAGCAGGTCAACAGAGGGGACAGGGGTAATAGGAATGGCAAGGGCCAGGCACAGAGCCTGGCTCAGCCACAGAGACCAGAAGCACAGGACTACTCACAGGGGACAACTGAATAGGGCACTGGGAAGCCTGCTGTTGAGCAATCCGTTGGCCTGGCACTCTTTAAGAAACACTCTTTAAAGACAGTGCTGGAGCAGCTCTAAAAGCTAGAATTGGAAAACTCTGGGATCCTGTGCAGGAGGATCAATTCTAAAAGCCGGCACTGGAACAGGACAGGTAGCCAGCACTGGAACTTGATAAAGAGCTGGCACTGGAGGAGCAGCTCAGCAAGCCGGCACTGGAACTGCACACAGAACCATCATTTGACGTTCAGGAGCCCTGCACTGAGCTGAAATTGGAGCACTACATGGACCTTGCACTACAACCCTGCATGAAGCTATCACTTGCTCCCTGCTTGGAGCTGGCTCAGAGACTAGCACCAGTGCCAGTAATCTCCGTAGCACCATGCAGAGCCTTGAGGGCAGGAGGAGGCTCTGTGGAACCCAGTGCTGGCTTGCAGGTGCTCTCCAGAGCCCCAGGGAGCACCGTGGGAACCTCCTCCGCCATCGTGGGCTCTGTGTCAGCTCAGAGACACAAGGCAAGAGTGGAGTCTCTGAGAGAGCCACCTTGCTATACGAGCCACCCCGATGTAGGTTCTAAAAATGAACCACAAAAGTTACTTTACCCTACTCAAAATGGAATGACTCGTTAACATGGGCCAAACAGCAGAGACATTAACTCATGAACTCCCTCCACAGCTTCAGCTGTGTGAAACTGGGGATAAACTAGCAGTGCGGAGACAAGCTTAAGACGTTCTGGATTTTGAAGCCACTTGCTGGAGCCTTAGTCAACTGTCTATTGTATCTCACAACAGTGTTCCTCAACCTAGGTCTTGGAGGCCCACTGTCCTGCATTTATAATATAAAATGAAAGTATAACAAAGCTGTACAGTTCAGGTAGAAGAGTACGACTGTTAGAAGTTTTAAAAGAGGAAAAAGATGAGCAGCCACAAATTTAATGGAGCAAAGAGTTCCAAAGCTCAGGAGCCCTAAACGACCTACCATCTAGTTTGTGGAACAACCAACAGCCTAGTGCTCAGCAGAGTTTACTGACTCTACTAAGTTACTAAGTGGTCTTAGGTGGCTAAAATACTTGAGACCCACCTCTACAAAACATTGGATGAAGGCAAAGGCTTTGAATATTGTAACAGTGGTTAAAAGGTTTTGCTGAAACCATGACTCTGACTTGAGAACAGCTCTGTATTTACAACGGCCACAAAAAGACACTTCGGCCGAGGTCACTGTTAGCCACAGGCCTTATGCTACTAATGACCACCCCTCACACACAAACAACCTCACACCCAGACACAGTAACACAGAGAAAACACATAAGCATACCTATAAATAGATTAACAGTAACTTAAATAACATAAACAGTCCCTTTTTAACAGGGTCATGTGCCTCCCAAACGGCTCCCTGTGATGCCAACTCCTGGTTGACAGCATGCTCTGTGGCCGTTGCCACAATATGTACAAATGACTAAATAAATGAAATAAATAGAGAAATGATATATATATTCTCAGGGCCCTCAAGGTGCATAATATTATTGATCATTACCTTTCCAAATAGGATACAAATCACAATTTAAATGTAACACAAAACTTTAAAGCACGAACTCTGATGATGTTAACACAACAGGATATTGCCCCTAAATGAGGCTAATTTTGTTTGTTATAAAAAAAAAATCCAACACTGCAAGGGATGTGCAAAGTGGGGGTGACTGCAACACCCCTAGATTTCAGGATTGCAACTGCTAAAAATAATCATAATATTTTTAATAACTTCACAACAATTTGAGTGTAGTTAAAACTCCTGTGTGCTTGATTTAAAGTGGAGTCTGCATGGATGATTCTACCGAAATTGAAAGGCAATATAGCTTAATTGTCTTTATTTTATTAAAATAAATAACTGAACATTTCATTTTGCCAAAAACGGTCCCTGCCAGAACAGTCCTAAAGTATATGGCATGTTTCAGTAGTGAAAGTAAGTAAAGTAATTTTTTTGGCAGAACTCAAAAACACAAGCCAGTACATGACTAGCAAACACACCCTTGAACAGTTGTACACACTTAAAATCATAACATTTTCATGTGTTTTGGGACTTTCAGGCAAACAAAACAATGGGATCTAACAGTTCACCATGTGGCCATGAGGAACAGGCATGCAGTCTCACTTAGTGATGGAGAGTTATTTCCAAAAACTGATTCTTCGACTCCAGCATGTCTAGGAGTTGGAATCAACTCTTGTCCAATGACAATGACTAAGAGTCAAAGATGCTTGGAGTCAACTGGTTGTCTCCCAAGTTTTTTCACCATAATATCCTTAAAGGATGGAGGAGAGCGTAAAGCAGTTTGACCAGCTTTAAACAACGCAAAACTCTGCACACAAAACCATTTTCTATACATCCTGCACTGCAGCTCATTCCCATCATGATTTGGGTCACAGCAAACAATTATCAGAAATGTTACAAATAGCAAAAACAAAAACAAACAGCATTTACGCCTACGCCTATGGCCTAACTGTGTTTCAGTAGTGAATTCATGATAAATCTAACTTTCAAAAACTTTCTAATTCATTTTAAAGGTAATCAAAAAGATTTTTTTTCAGAGAATATTAAACAAAAGCCCAGGCATTATTTTCACAAGTGAAATGTAAGGGTCTCAATTAATACCTTGGGTTTAAATCATAACATTATAACATCGTAACATAGACCTTGTTAATGTCTAACCTTGTTAATGTATTTAAACCAATTTTAAAGGGCTGCAGTTTGAAATAATGCAGTATAATGGTTTATAGGGGGATACAGAAAATGCTTGGCCTATGTTAAAAAACACCTAATGAGTGTGGTTATCTGCAGCAGTACCTGTTAGTCTATCAGGGACCTGGGAAAGTCCCTGTGTAGAAAACACTAAGCATGTAAATGTGTTACTGTGTGGTCTTGCTGTCAGCAACTTTACAGGAACACATACAACAATCAGAAACAGCCGTCAAGTGACGACGTTTGTCTGGCCTGGTTTGTCTCTCTCTCTCTCTCTCTCTCTCTCTCTCTCTCTCTCTCTTTCGCTCTCTCCCACGCGCGACTAAGTTCTTGCTCTCGTGTTGTGGTTTTGGCTGGGCCTTGGACTTTCCTGGCTGTAAGAACTGTTTCTCAACTTCAAAATGTGATGTAGCATTGATCTGTTTTCTTTGGATGAAATCCTCTTTTGATGGAGAGTGTGTTAAGCTAGTGAATGTTTTGGTATACAGCTGCCGGGTGCGGTCAAAGGCATTTGCTAGCAATGGCGATGATTTCTTTATGGACTTCTATATGGGCTCCCAAAACTATCATGTTTTCAGCCTTTTATGATGGTACTGGAAACATATTGCACATATGCTTAAAAATGATGTCTCCTAAAATGTTTAAGACATCTATGTATTGTGTAGCAGCGATATACTAAAGTTAGCTAGCCCTGGCCAACCCTGCCTCATCATACCACTTTGTTCCTCAAATGGTGATAGTGAGACACTGTAGCATTGAGTCTTCCATCAGTTCAACATGACGGGATGAAGAAGTGGCACTACCCTACTGACGTATTCTAAACTGTTGTCGATCATGTTGAACATTCTGCTCTTGGTTAGATCATTTAAAGGCAGGTAGCTGATGAAAAGAAAAGTAAATACAACAATGGCTAAAGCTCTTGACCATTTTGACCATTGCTGCTCATTTAAACAAAACATAAAAGAAACAGAACAAAACAAAAAAAGGAAAACAAGACTTAACATTAAAGTTGCTTTCCACTGCTGAAGATGGTCTTGGCAAATGAAGGGATGGCGTTTGGTATCTGAACTCACAACGTGTATTCAAGACTAGTAAGAAAACAGCTGTTAATGCTAACATCGAGAAGGAGGGACTTCTATACTGGTAAGTAAACAGCTGTCAATGCTGTTACTACTACACAGTATGAGAAAGCAGAATGTAAGAATGCCTTGTGTGTCTGAATACAGTAGTCAACCAGTTCATAAGACACATCCAGAAAAAATTAAATTAAACTGATTGAGATTATGTACTACACCAAGTAACATTATGAGTTGCTTTGTGGAGAACATCAAGCCCATTTTGTCAGTTTTTTGAAGTGTTATTAATGTAACATTGAGGTTTAGCAGTGAATTTATCATGGTGTTGTGACATCTAACGTCAAAGGATGTTGGTAAGATGTAGTGCATCTGAGGTTGCCTGGATACTACACTACACTGCTATACTGCTCAGAATTACTCACAGTGTTGGCGATAGGTACCAGATGTCCAAAGCATTTAATGCCTCTGAAGAAGGTATTAAACAAAGTGGTTAGGAATATGTTGCCTGCACCTAGAATGTTCTAAAGTGCTCTTTTTCAAACCTTGTCATGGCCAACAGCATTTACCACTAGAAAGGAGCATTTCCTGAATAGTGATTGTGCAGCTAATGCTTCTTGCTAGGTGGTTGCTATAGTATCCCAAATGGTTGTTATGGTGTTGCTACGTGGTTTCTGGGCTATCCCAGGTGGTTGCTAAGGTGTAAATAGATTGTTGCTATGATATCCCAGGTGTTTGCAATGGTGTTGCTAGGCAGTTGGTGTAATGTCAGAGGTAGTTGCAATGGTATTGCTAATCAGTTGCTGTAATGGCACAGGTGTTTTCAAGGGTGTAGCTAGGTGGTTGCTATAGTGTGAGTGTTATTTACTGAGAGGTTTGGGGTTGCTAAGTTTTTGCTAAGTGTTCGCTAAAAAGAATCTGACTCTGTGGGAGGAACAATAGATGAATAAATGACACATAGAGGAGTGTGGGACCTTACAGCTGTGCATTAGAGCTTGGGCACCTGCCTTTAGTGAGTACATGAAGTTTGGTGACTGTCAGACAAAGGAAACAATAGGGCTTCTGTGAGGTCAAACATGAATGAGAGTCTATGGGGGGAACAGGGATTGATAAACGACACACAGAGGAGTGTGAGTCAGAATGGCCATGGATTAGAGTTTGGAGAACGTGAAGTACATGTAGTTTGGTGGCTGTAGGTTAAAGGAAACAATACGGTTTCGGTGGGGCCAAAATGAATGGGCTGAAAAAATAGACAAACAGGTCAGACCAACATTGTATAGGTGAGGTAGTATATGTGAAATGGTCTGTCAGTCAAGCAGAAATACAGTAAATGGACATGTACTTTTGCACCCATTGATTTTTAATGGGAAAAATTTCAGAAGTTTTCCCAAAAAACATGCATTTCCAAAAACATATACAAACACACTATTCCCAATCAGCCCAAACATTCCAGAGTTGGAGTGGTATCTGAACGGATCTGGTTTCACCCTAAAGAAGCTTCATCATGTTGAAAACAAGTGGAATTTCCTATTAAAATGTATAAGGCATATAAAAGTGTGTCAGTCTTCAAATTGTTTATACTTCAAGATAAAAATAGAGGTAGGAAGTCTTCTTGTAACAGCAGAGGTATTTTTCACAAGTACGGAGGGACAAGCTGAGCAGACGAGGCGATATCTGTGTCGCTGATGAAGCATTTAGTGGTGTATTTTTATAAGGGTATGTCGATTGCACACGCTGTTCCAGATGCCAAGGAGCTGCTGGCTGCTCTTCAAGCTGCATGGGCTGAGGGGAAGATACATTCACACCAGCTAAACACTCAAAATCATGTTCAAAGAGAAATTCTCTGAATCACTTTCAGTTAGGTTAGCTCCTAATCTTTCACATTCTCTCTTTCTCATCGCATCGTGAGTCTGCCTTCAAAAAGAAAAATTTCCTTTTAACAATATAAATATAGCCTAGTGACCACAATGACTTGCCATATCTATCGATCTGGACTGAAGCTTCGAGCAAATAGGAAACAACCCATCTGAATGCTCCTACTCTGTAGGTGACAGCGTGAAGCCTTGCTTGTGTGTGTGATACTGAATTCACACAGTATTGAAGCTGGTGTGCATGTGTGTGTGTAGGTGTGTGAGTAATTCAGAAATGGCTTACAAAACTAAGGGGAAACTGATGCTAAGGCTTTCCCATGTAGCTCAATGGTCATTCACCCATAAGGCTTTATAATGTCTGCAATTTCCTTCAGGATGAATAAAGTATTATGTTATCTTATCTTATATTAATGAGTCAATCTATGGTAACATATGTAAGCCATGGCTGCATGGAACCTGACTCATATTGGCACAACCACAATAACCTACTGGTTCCCTCTGAGAAGATGTATTGAGAAGAACACTTATTATTAGATACATACATACATACATATTAGAACAAATAAAATATAATACAGAAACAGATTTTAAATGAGTGAATAAACGCACAGTTCTTCCAAAAGTGATTAAATATGATTGTACATACATTCTACACTCAAAAAGGTATTACAAATACACTGGCTGAATGGCTGATTATGACTGTATAGACTGATATTTATATCAAAGATGTTGCTTTAATGCAGAGTCTACATTTTTCTATGGAAAACACACTACATCCAAAAAAGCAGGTTCACTAGCTTGCACAGAGAGAAACTGAACTTCCGGATGTAGCTCATTCCTGCAGTGAAAACACTCACATACACACACAAATGAGTTTGAACCTATCCTGGGTTATTATACCAAAACATTCTAATGTGAGGATGCGCCAGGTGCCATTGCGAGCTACAAGTGCTGTCCTAAGGTCGAATGCTTGAGCCATGTGATCTGCTTGTCTGCTCTGTCTGTCTCGGTAAGCCAGTGGGCTCCCCTAGTGGACTTACTGAGTATTTGCACCAATGTGCAGGTGTTGTCAGTGTTTATTTATTTATTTACAGTCTGAAATAAAACCCATACTAATGAGGGGGTCTTTATGCATGAAATCCCTTGGTCTCCATGGTAACCAGCACCTGCACATGTAAAGTCGATCTCCTATTGGATCATGTTACCCTACTGTTTCTGTTTCAGATCACTGAGCTCTTCTGGAACTAGAACATGATGTAAGTTATTGGCCTGCTATATATATACTAATATATATATATACATATATATATATATATATATATATATATATATATATATATATATATATTAGTAACTATCTGCTTTTTTAGGTTTAGTTTCATTACATACGTCCAGCTTTTAGCATACAACCTCGCTAAAGTACTGTCTTCATTAGAAATGTATGTAATGTATAGTATATTGTTGGGTAATATGTGGTTGGGGCACATGCCAGAAGTGTATCAAAAACAGAAGAATGGAGCCAAACCTCAGTTCCCATCATTTTTCCCTTTTATTCCAGTATACCCACATCTATTAAACAATCTTGTTTCCAATAAATTTGGGACGCTGTGCAAAATGTAAATAAACTCATCGTCAATAGATATGAATGAAACTGTTTTATCTTTAAACAGAGCTAAAATTATGTATGAAAGGGTGTATTTCATGGGCAGTTCTGTAGTTTTAGCCCCACCCACTGTAAATGTCATGTAATTTTCATTTTAGTTTTGGCAGGTATTTTGCATATCATGAAGAAAAGTCAAAGACAAAGTTAAACTTGGATTATCTTTTCCCTATTAACTTTTCCATTTTCGATATGGCCGGGAAATACCAGGACAATGACTTAATGAAATTACAAACAGTCAAATCAAGTCAAGTCAACATTTATTTATATAGCGCTTTTTACAACAAAGCAGCTTTCCAAAGTATCTGGTGTCTGAGCCCCCAGTGAGCAAGCGACAGAGGCAAGGAAAACTCCCTCAGTTCAAAAGGAAGAAACCTCAAGAGGAACCAAGACTCAAAAGGGGAACCCATCCCCCTCGGGTCATCTTCAAATAGCTGTTTTAAATTAAATTTTTTTGTCATAAATATGTTATGCTTATGTGAACAATTAAATTGCAAAATTAGGTTTTTATTTCATTTTTAATTTTGCCTCGATTTGTGTGCAGTTTGGAAAAAGAAATGGCAAATAGAGGTTTGCATTTCCATTTTACTGTTTTAATTCTAATATCTTGTTCGGCCAGATTTACCTCCCGTAATACTGCGCATGTAAGCAAGGACGGGCCTTTTTGCTGTACCTGACTGACACAACAGCCACAATTGTGAACATTCTGCAAGCAGTGATGCTGTTCATGACTCATCCTGTTAGTGCCAGCACCATTGACAGTCGACTGCACGACGCAGGGCTACAAGAACGCCGACCATTGAGACGATTGCCCTTAACACCATGTCAACGTCACCAAAGTCTGCAATGACGTGCCAGACAGTCATGGAATGACTCAGTGGCAGCGGATCATCTTCAGTGACAAGTTGATGACAAATGAATGTGTGGAGGCATCATGTTCATCACCAAGATAAACGATTTGTTGTCACGCGTCGCATGTCCAGTAGGCCTGGGGTCACTCCACTTCCAAACCAAATCAGCAGGAACTGTGTGAGAATATCCAAGCTGCATGGAATGGATTATCACAGGACACCATTAGGAACCTCTACAACTCCATGCCGAGACGTGTAGCATAGCAAACGGGGGCCTGGCACCATACTGAGAGACACTACTTCTGCTGGTGTAACTCAGTAACTACAGTCCATATCAGTCTAAATTTATCATCATTTATTGTTCCTGGTAAATTTTATAGCATTGCAATTCAACACTTCCAACTATTTTTTGACAATGAGTGTACAAACCAAATGCGATGACGTGCAAATCATTTTAACCCTGTATGTAATTAAGAATAGTGCAAAAAGAGATCATATCAAATGTTGAAACTGAGAAATTTTATTGTTTTTTGAAAAATATTTTATTTTAAATTTATTTAAATTTAAATTTGATGCCACCAACATATATATTTATAGGTTTATGCTGATGAAGCTGCTTGACCACCAAGGTCTTTGCTGGTTTATCTGTTGACTGTCAACAGGTCTGTAGCATGATTAGGTATAAAAAGAGCATCCTAGAGAGTCTTTCAGAAGTAAAGATGGCAAGTGGTCCCCACTCTGTGAAAGACCACTCTGGCAAATAGGCAATTTAAAAATAATGCTTCTCACCATATAAGCATAGAAAAACATAGAACTTATGAGTTTCATGATCAACACTACATAATCTGTTTAAAAGCATACATTTCTGGAAATCACTGCATGAGCTCAGTAACACTTCCGAAAGCCACTGCCTGTGAACACAGTTTTTTCAAAAAAATTAAAACTCTGCCATGTAAAGAAGAAACCATATATGAACTGGATCCAGTAACATTGCCACCTTCCCTGGGCACTAGCTCATGTAAGATGAGCAGAGGCTAAATAAAAAGGGTCTTGTGGTCCAATGAATCAAAATTTGAAATTCTTTTTTAAAAATCGTGGATGCTGCATTCTTTGGGCTAAAGAACCATCCAGTTGTTGGTTCAGCTTGGCGCATATATGGTGCCATCCAAACACAGGCCTTGTTTTTTTCAATCAATGTCTGCAGTTCAGACTGGTCATCGATTAAAAACATTCAGCACATTATGAAAGGACAAACACATCAAGGGAGACCCTGATCTATAGAGCATCTGAAATTCTGCTTTCAGCAGGAACAGGAAAAAACATTTCACTTTCAAAACTGTAGTAGTTGGCTTCCTCGGTTCCCAAACGCTTACAGAGTGATGTTAAAAGAAGAGGTGGTGAACACAGTCGTGAACATGATCCTGTCCCAACTTTTTGAAAATGTATTGCTGGCTTCAGATTCAAAACGGGCAATCAAAAAACAATAAACTTTCTCAGGTTCAACATTTGAAATGATGTCTTTGTGCAATTGTCAATCAAATATAGGTTTAAATGATTCGTACATCATGCATTCTGTTTGTATTTACATTTTGCACAGTGTCCCAACCTTGCTGTTCATCATTCACAAGAAGTAGCATTCATGGAATATTCAATCATATTTCAGCATGGTCACTATTTTAGCCTTGCTCAACACTTTAACACCTTAAAAGAATAATGCAACGTATGGTAATCTTTATGGCCAATTACCATAAATAAGTATTTGAAGGTGTTTTACTACTGAACTGTACTGAACTTTATTGAACAAGTACTACTGTCCTTGTACTGAAATAGTGTTACAGTAAAGACCTTCAGTCTGGCTGAAGACCAAACACTGTAGCAATCAAGTCCGAGTCAAGACCGAGAACAGATTAATATTTTTCAGAATATAATTGACAAGAATTTTTTTTTTTGTAGTTCAATTTACATTTATTATCATTCATTGTATTTGATGTTATTTATAATATCTTCAGGAAAATATAACATTAGACAATGTATAGCCTAAAATATTAATAGCGTCTAAGAAATATCTACATATTAATATTTACATTTTCATAGATAAAAAAGGAGAATTTAGTAACTGACATACTGTTGTTACTCCTTCAAATACAAATCCTGCATTTACTAATAGCGGATGGTAACAAAGGGTCTTAAACTGTTACCAAAACCCGCAGGCAACAGCCATGCTGTGTGATTTTATCAACTTTTGATGGTTTAAACCAGATGATCTTAAATGGAGAGCTTTATAGTGAGCAACGTCTTTAATCATGATAGCTTATTTTCCTGTCTGTATCTGTCTCAGCCTGTTGCTTCTGTGTGATCATTGTGGTGTCTCACTGTAAACCAGCAAATCAGAGCAGAACTCATCAACATATTTATGAGACATTTATGAGACCTTCTATGTAGAACATCACAGAATTTTTTAAATGCTGTATAAATACATTCTATTGCACTTTCAGTCATTATTTGTATAGTCCAGCATCCTAGTCCAACTTTGCATCATAACTGTTGGAAGTAAATGGTGGTGAGATTCTCTGTCCATTCTTGTTTAAAATTCTTGTTTAAATCCATTTCCAGTAATAAATGGAAGCATAATAATAACATTATGATCTGCCCTTAGGGGATGTTTAATATTTGAAACAAATGAACATCAACAACCAAATAACACCCAGTTAAGTCCTTATGATAAAGATCAATAAGATCCTCAACCAGCAGTGGACAGATTTTATTTAAACATGGGGCAAAAGGACTGTTTATTCGGTTGATGGTTAATAATGAGAAAAAGTTCAGATTTCAGTTACGTCAGATGGATGCACCGTGTTCAGCGGCTCCTGTGGACATTTTCTAACTTCGCCTTTCCCCGTGACACGAACTCAAAACCGAGACCAGGCTTGAGTATTACAACACTATTACTAAATAACGGAAAACCTATAACATAATTATTGATTTAGTTTATAATATAGGTATAATATAGGTTTAGTATTATAACATAGTTATAATAGAAGACAACTGCGAGGGGCTGAATTCTAAATAAAAAAAAGCTTTTTTTTTTTTTTGAGTTTACATTGTTTCCATGTGGTTGCAGAATAATAAGCCTTAGGATGTGGACGTCTGTGTATGTTCTAGGGTTACAGGCCCAGACTTGTTCCAGTTTCTTGATATTGATTCTCATCATTTGCCTCTCAGTAACTTCCTAAGACAGAGTGTGCTCCACCCCGCTGAAACTACAGCTAAATTAATCCAATATCTGCCTGGCAAGCGCACTTCTGGTTCTGTGCCTGCTTCCAATTACCCCCTCCCTCCCTCTGTCGACCTCCCACCGCCACACCAGAAGGGGGTGATTTTTTAGGCAAAAAGACTGACAGGCTCCCGCTGATGAGCTGTCTGGGGGAGAATGTGTGGTTACTTTGCCAGACGGCTTTATTTGCTTCATGCACAGTTTTCACATGGTAATTCAGACCTGCCGGCCTCACATAGACTAGCATCTAGTATATACATTTGACACTAGCTGGATCCATCCACAGTATAGTTGCCTCATGTTTTGCTTGCATACTGAAGTGGTTAGACCTCATCGTGAACTTTCTTTCTCTGAAAGAGAAGATGAGAAAGAGCATTAGCAGAGATACTTTGAACATGAATGTATAGGAAAGTAAACCGCAACTTGGAACAGTGCCGTCTTTTGATTTCTCCTAGCCTAGATATTTCATATCACTCGACTGCAGTTCGCAGTTTTCCAAGTTTAAACTGTGATGACAGCTTAATGTTCTTTGTTGGAAGCTAGCAGGGTGCTTTCTTCTCTAGATCTTTTGAGATCATTTCAGGTTCTTTTGGTTTGCTTGTTGACTGTCTGCCCAGGATACCACACAATTGTACTTGCAATGAGCATTGTTTTATTTTGGAGCAAATGCAAACGTCTCTGATGGGTTACAAACAGGAAAAAATCAGGCATGCAATGTTTAACAAAAGTTACAGTCAGAGTAAACGTGCAGACATCAAAGTCTCTAAGGCCCACTTGGTATTTGAATCTGTAACCCCCTCAGTTCCTAGTCTGCAGCCGGACCCTAAGCCAACGATCCACCACTTTGGTGCATCTCGGAAGGCACATGCTGCTAAACTCGTTAACAGGACTTACGTAAATTGCTCATTTGTTGAATCACTTTGGAGAAGTGCTGCACCATCAATCAACCCAGCTTAAGAAATCATGCGCTTTTCTCCAGGATCCAAGGCTTTTAGAAGGAGGGCATGAAATAAGCAGTTGGCCCAGAAGTATATTGGCTACACCTGAGAAGCTATCAGTTACAGCAATTGCTCATTAAGGCACTTGTGTGTGAACGTGCCAGATTTTGGAAATGATTTCATTTCGTCTCTCATTAACTTCCATTTCCTGCTTCTTTCCTTTCTGACCTTCATGTCCAGGAGATGGATGTGTCTGATTGAAACCCTTAGGGTTATGATCTCATCGTCAGCGGTGATCCCTCATCCTGCGGTTAGAACTAGAAAATGAGTGAAGGCTCCCCCTAGAGGAAGTATATCTTTCTTGTTTGCACAAAGTCTTAATGGCTTCCTCAGAAAAGAACACAGGCTAAAGACTAGTGGGACACTACATTGGCCATACACCAATCAGCCATAACATTAAAACCACCTTTTTGCATTTACACCTGTGCATTTTATCCTCTTCAGTTACCATTTAGTAGCACTTCGTAGTTCTACAATTACGGACTGTAGTGCATCTGCGTACTTTGTTACCCTGTTCCTCAATGGTCAGGAACCCCACAGGAGTCACAACAGGGCCACCATGGAGCAGGTGTTATTTGGGTGGTGGATCATTCTCAGCCCTGCGGTGACACTGACATGTTGGTAGTGAGTTAACATGTGTTGTGCTGGCATGAGTAGATCAGACTCAGCAGTGCTGCTGGAGTGTTTAAACATTGGCGTGAGTAGATCAGACTCAGCAGTGCTGCTGGAGTGTTTAAACATTGGTGTGAGTAGATCAGACTCAGCAGTCCTGCTGGAGCGTTTAAACACTGTGTCCACTCATTGTTCACTCTATTAGACGCTCCTACCTTGCTGGTCCATCTCGTCCCAGAGACGATAGCTCATCTGCTGCTGCAGAGTTTGTTTTGGTCATCCTCTATAACTTAATCAGTTGTCACGGGATGCTGTTGGTTGAGTAGTTATGGTTGGTGGACTATTATCAGTCCAGCAGTGACACTGAGGTGTTTAAAAACTCCAGAAGTACTGCTGTGTCTGATCCACTCATACCAGCACAACACACAGTAACATGCCACCACCACATCAGTGTCACTGTAGTGCTGAGAATGATACACTACCGCAATACCACATGATGTGTGGTGGTTCTTTACGGACAATGAGTGTAGAAACAAGGAGGTGGCTTTAATGTTATGGCTAATCAGAGTATATTTTACTACCTGCATTGGTTTGGACTGAGTCGGGTGCTTGACTGTTCATGTGAGTACTGCTCAGATTTGTCTGCTAAGTTACTTGCTTGTTCCTGCTTCCATTAGCAGGTGGTCTCGGTGGTAACATTGATGTGGTAATGAAGCAAATGCATGGTATAAAACCTTTTCTTCTCCATGAATCTGACCTGCTCTTTGTGTACCTTGTTGATGATGCCATTAAATTTCGGGTCTGATTGTAATGAGCAGGTTTTATTTGGTTCTTGACCC
The DNA here is from genome assembly GCA_034552555.1 of Semaprochilodus insignis. Taxonomy (NCBI): domain Eukaryota; kingdom Metazoa; phylum Chordata; class Actinopteri; order Characiformes; family Prochilodontidae; genus Semaprochilodus; species Semaprochilodus insignis. The sequence continues at coordinate 13,142,946 of CM067489.1, forward strand.
TGCCATGTGCCCTTTCACCTTTGCTGACCTTGGACAACTATGTTGACCATGACTGGGGGCTGATGTGATGACTACCCTAAACACGAGCAAGATTTATCACCCTGGGTGTAAACAGGTAATGATTGTATTTGACTCATACAAGCCTGTGACTGGAACTGCAGGTTGTGTGTGCTGAGCAGGTGAATTTTCAGTGCGCAGCAATTGACAAATGTGGATATTCTCCAGCATGTGATGACATAATGAATACAAAGCTGGATTAAATCTTTGTGTAGTGACTGGACAGTTAATAGAACATTGAATTAGAGGTTTGCAGATAAGAGCTCTTTAGTTCACACACTGTTTATCAGAAATTCATGCTTGAATGTGGGAACCATAAACATGGAAGTACTACAGTCCCTTGAACGTGTGGTATTTTGATTTTTTTTTGACAGCAAATATTTAAATAGAAAACTATTCTATTTTATTCTATTTCCATATTCAGTCAGTATGTTAAAGCTAATAAAAAAGCAGTGATTAGTAAATTTTGTTTATGCTGTATTATATTTAATTATTGGATTTTAAAATTGAAATAAAAAAAAAACCCCACAATATTTGCCTTTTTAACTCAATTTTACATATACATATAAATATATGTTCATTCCAAAACTGGTACCTGCAACACCTTGCAAATGAATATGAGACAGGAGCAACCCTGTGCTTGTGACGATGGACAAACAGATTGTGATGCGCGCTGAACTAAAAGCAAGGCACAGTTTATTAAACAGGTTGCACTGAAACACAGCAACACCAAGAACAAGGGAATACAATCAAGTGCTAAACTGAGTCGAAGTCAATAAACAGGCAGGAGTCAAACCAAGGAGACAATCAGACCAGGCAGAGGTATCAAAGGGAATAAACCAGAAGAGATAACCAGAGAATCAAAATGGAGTCAAAAGCCAGAGTAACAAGATCAAACACAGAGAGAACGCTCAGTACGCAACAGAGTGGCAATACTTCACAATGAGCCAGTGCGAGAGAGAAGTATTTAAACAAACAGACTAAATTAACATCAGGTGGTCAATCAATATTCGGGAGACCGAGAGCGAGGCAACGGGGTGTGATTGGGTGAGGATGAACACGTGACTTCAGGTGGTGGATTATGGGAAATGGAGTCCAGGAGATCAGAGGTGAGAGGAGAACCAGCAGGCATGACAGCGCTTCATCTTTTATCTGTTGCTCTTTTGAACTGCACATTTTGTAAACATTTGGGGACTGAAAAGTCAAACTGATCCAGTTTTTAACATGATTTAGCTTAAATAAAACATCTTAAAATAACATGTACAACGTTGTTTTTAAATAAAATAACAACAATTATGAATGTGACAAGTAATTTGAAACTTTCGAACTTTAGTATAAATCAGGTGATTTCTATAGAGTGAGCACAGTTTTTATCACTTACATTTACAGTATGTGTCAGATGCTCTTATCCAGAGCAACCTGCAATTTGATCATTTCTTAGGTATGTGGTGGTAGCATTAGGAGTCTTGCCCAAGGATTGTTATTGGTGTAGTGTAGGGTGCTTGCCCTGCTACGGGCTCGACCCCCTTGTACAGCTATGGGGGAGCAGAGGTGTTAGCCACTACGTTATACCAACCACTCCCTTAATCCGACGATTTCTTTTCAGAGCAGGCTATGGTTGTTGAGTGTTGTGTTGGATATTTAATTAAAAAAATATTTAACACACACTATGACCGGTTACTTGCACAAACCAAGTAAACAGCTTGAACTCTGCATGATGTGGAGGACACGTCCCCTAACGAAATTCTTTCATCATACTTTCTGATATCCCTTGACAACTCTGAGCTAAGACTGCTCTACACGCAGACAGACTCCTGCTAAATTAATCCAATATCTCATTGGCAGTCACTGCTGTAGTTCTTTCCCTGCTTCCAATTACCTGTTGCACTCTCTCCGCTGGCTCTTACACTCAGAAGGGCCTGATTTTCACCAGAACCCAAAACGGACAGGCACCCAGAGACTAAATGTGGCCTTTTTTCTTCCATGCCTAGTTTGTTCTCAGGGCACTCCAGACCTGTCAGGATCACTTACATGAGACATTTGGATCTGGATCTGCTGCACACTTGATGCTGGTACGGGAAGGATTCGACTATATATGTTGTTTGCAGGTGGAATTGGTTGCCACAGTATTCTGCCCCTATGGTCCAAGGGTGTAGAAGTGAGTTTGACATTGTGGGGGCATATTTGCTACTATGAATTAAAGGTCCACCTTAATGGTTTTTTGGGAGCATTATGCTGAAATGAGATGACAAATAAATTTACATTAAGGTTAAAGTTCTTGTGTTACAAGATTGTGGCAAGCCTGAAGGCTGCTACACACCAATCATGAGGAGAAAAAGGGCATGAATATAAACCAGACATTTTTTGTAACCCCATAAGATCTGATTCTTTGCTGCCAGCAGAACGGACAAATGGTGACACTGAGTGACTGTCCGTCCTTAAAAAGTGAAAGTAGCCAGAAACTCTGGGTGCTTCCACACAGACTGTAATTTAGTTCATAGTTCAGTTTGTATCTCAGTTTTTAGCTGCTTGAAGATTCTGATCTTGTAGCTTATGTGAAAGTTGTATTTGCTGGAGCACAGTTGCTCCATCAGTTCAGTTGCTGTCATGCCATTCAGAAATGAGTGCAATTTTGTTTCCCAGCATGATTTTTTAGGCTAAAAGCTCTGTATTTCACAATAAGCACTTCAAGTCTTAACATAAGCCAAAAGAAGGTCCAGCACCCAACACACAACACAACCTGAAATGGGAAGGTTGTTTGATTTGCTGGCAAAACATAGTACAACAGTATAATATATTTGGATGAGACAAATGCAACTGTTCCACAAAAAGAAGAAGACAATAAGGCCCCATCAGAGTTCACCTTACCATGGTTTTATCATGGCTTCAGTCATTGCACAATTTGCCATGACTTTGCTAACTTGATATTCTTGTTGAAGTCTGGCAGGGAAGCATATTTTGCAGAAAAAAGCAACACCAGAGTTATTACTTCCCTTACAAATAGCCTATTTTGATTCAGTTGCCTGAAAACAGTCCTTTTTCCCACAGACCCATTCAGCTCATATGCAGGTTAAAAGGAACCATTCAAAATGGTAACCTAGGAAAATCAGTGTTGTTTAAATTGCCGTAGCTTGTGAGAGCTAAAAAGGAAACATGGGAAACCAACTATACACACTGGAAAGAATTCTTTCAGAGATCTGAATATCAATTTACTCTAGCTTTGAGGGAAACGCTGGCAACAAAATTGGCAAGAACTATTGTATACAAGTGCAATACCAGTCAAAAGTCTGAGCACGCTTTCTTATGAAGGGCTTTTCTTCATTGTTTTAGTGTTTGATGTTTTAGAATTATGGTGAAGATGTGAATGCTTTAAAATAACACATGTGGAATTATGTGCTGCTTAAAAGGTCAGAACATCAAACCAAAATCTGATATTGTAGATTCATGATTCATGGCACTTGTTGGCATTTAGGTAGGTGGAATTATCTTAAATATAAGTAGGTGGAATTATTTCTCAAGTGGAGATTTTGTAAGGTAATTTTAAGACAATTCAGCTTGTTTTTCTTTTTGTTGTAAGTTATTTAAATGATCTCGCTATATTAACAGATATTTTAGCTTCTTTGAAGAACATTAACAACATTATTCCAGTCTTTTCACTGATGAACTGAATTTTGTAAATATAAGCAAACTTTAGGTCTGCAACACACTCTAAAGGAGTTAGGACGGAGGCATGTTTACCACTGTGTTATATCATCTTTCCTTTTAATTAAATTGTTTAATCATTTTAGAATTGAGTATACAAATTTTTGCAGTTTCGCAAGTGAAATTTTTCATACACATGTGAGGCCTGGTATTGTCTTGCTGAAATAACAATGGACTTCCTGGAAAATGGCAACATTTCTAAAGTTCTAATACATGGTTTTGTCACTCATACCTTTTTACATGTAATGCCCTCCATATCATGACAAATGCTGGCTTTTGCACCTTTTGCTGATACAAATCTAGATGGAAGATCCTTTTTGTCTTTAACATGGAGAACATCTGTAGGGAAACATCTGTTTCTCTCCAAAACAAGCTGAAATGTGGACTCATCTGAACATTTCCAGTCTCTTTCAAACCTGAGATCCGATCTGAGATCCGATTCGTTCGGGCACAGAGAACATGGTGTCAGATCTTCATATAACTGATGCATAGTATGGCTTTCGCCTTGTGTAGAGTTTCAAGTTGCGCTTCATGATGATTCGGACTGTGTTACTGTGTTATAAGTGACGGTGGTTTTCTGAAGTAATTCCCAGCCCATGTGGCTATATTTAACACGGTAGCATGATGGTTTTTCTTGCATTGCCATATGAGGGCTCAAAGGTCACGCACATTCATCGGTGGTTTCCGCCCTTGACTCATACAGATTGAGAGTTCTCCAAAACGTTAGGTATGGTAGATGATATTTATAATGCATCTCACCCATCCTTCCTTCCTTCCTTTCTTTCTTTCTTTCTTTCTTTTTAAATAAGAGCCAGTAAGCTCCTATATTAGAATCAGAATCAGAATTTCTTTATTTAGTCGAGTATTTGTCACACATACAAGGAATTAGTCTTGGTGTGAGCGCTCATGTATGACATGTGACATACTGAACATACCAGACAAGCAATGTTAACCGCTATTTAACTAGAGGGAAAATACAATAAAATACGATAAATACTACAAAGTACAAGGATAAAGAATTAAAATAATAAAGAGCAGGAATGAGCAGATGTGAATATCATAAATAATATGCTTATTCAATGCATGTGCACGTCTGAATAGCCATGTTGTGAAAACTATACTATAAGTGCCACTGTGCACACTGCTACACATTACGTTCATGCATTTATTCGGAAGTGTTGAAGAAATTCAAGTATGGCATTATTGAATTCCCTAGTTATACCCGCCACCATGGAGGTTTGAATACAGTAAAGACGCCGCCCACCACACTAAACCCCGCCCCCTGGGTCTTCCAACAGCAACGTTCTGTCGCTGGAAAAAAAATTCCTGTAGGAAGACCGACAGCGCAGCGCTGAGCTGGAGAACTGTGGGCTTGGCGGACAAGAGGACAACTAAACAGCCAGGACAGAAGATTTTCAGCAACATTGTTTCCATCGTCTGAGCCGTTTTTCCAGGTATGTGCGCGTCTGTAACGGGGAATGGACACTAGGAAGCCACAGTGTGCTATTCTGTAAAACTGAGAGGGAAAAGCTTCTTCCTCTGCTGCGGTGTCGAGTGACATTCAACACGGTAGAAATCTGCTGTGAGCGGTTCATTGTGGGCATGCTAGCTTGCTAAACTTGTGGAACGGTGCAGTTTACCAGCAACCCTCAAAACGTTAGAATATAAATAGCGTCTAGACCCGTCACGGAATGCCGTGGGGGGACGTTGACGGGGTGGTGGGCTTTCTTTGTGGTGAGTGGGGCAGAAATTCTCTTGTTGGTGTAAAAAGGCAGAGTTGAGTTTCAGTGTCTTTTGTGCTAGTTAGTTAGCCGTGTGGTCAGATTTGGATTTGTCAGTTGATGTCAGAGGTGGATAGAGTGGCCTAAGCCAATATTCAAAAGTATTGATACTGTAGTGAAATGCTGACACAAGTAAAAGTGCCTTAATATGAAGTAAAATGAAATGCTAAAGCTTCAAAGTCAGAAATGCGACCAGTACAAAGCAGTACAGATGTTGGCAACAACAAAACAGAATAAAATGAAACATAAACACATCATTAGTGACTAATTATGAATGACTATAAGTGTAACTGAGTAAAAAGTAGCCTTCCTTTAGTCATTAATATGCTTAAGTAGTAAAAGTATTACTAATAGAAAATACTCAACAGAGTACAAATCCATCAGTATTTTACTGAAGTACATGTACTTGAGTAAACGTAACTAGTTACTACCCACCTCTGGGTGATTTAGGGATGTAACTTACTCCAAAATAGTATTTTTGGACATATTTGAGATTATTGGTATTATCCACAAAGTTTGCGAGTTGTCATGATCCTACAACCCAGTTTATAGAAAGTCCACTTTGTTTGCTCTTCATTTCGACTTTCCGTAATAACTTCACTTTTGCATTGATAGTAGTATTAAGGAGTTAGGGCTGAACGAGTTGAGATAAATATCATATAAATATCAGATAAATATGTCATTGTTATTTTTCTGACTAATTTTACGAATGCGATTTAAATCGTGATTGTATTTGGATGCATTAATGTTTAAATCAGTTTTTCTGACCTAAAAGACAAGAATATCCACTTTTTACTGGCTTGACCTCTGAATGATTTCGGCCAAACAGCCAGTAAGCTATGTTGTGGTTGTGATGTTCACAGGGGTTGAGTGCCTTTGATTGAGCTCTGTGTTAAGGTGAAGTTTTGGGTAAAATTAGGTAGAATTTTCTCTCTTGAAACTTGACAAAATGTTTTGGATAATGTAGCTTATAATTAAAAAAATCGTTTTGAAAATTGCACTCTCTTGAATTGCGATTGCAATATAAAAACGATGAATCTAATCACTCCCAAGTGAAATACTGGAACTGTAGTTGAGCTTTTTCCTCGGAAGTGCCCTCTTTTTTGTACAGGACTAAAACATTAACTCTGTTCCTAATGGTGTGCCTGACCCGGTGCCCAATGACAGGAGCAAGGCTTCTCAAAAGCATAACATCTGTTTTCCTCCAGGCTGGGTTGTCCCCCTTTTATGCCCAGCTGTAAAACAGAAAAAAGCACAGGGCTCGTCCACACACACTAACACACACACACACACACACACAAAAGCAGTGTTAATGGGAGGTCAGACAACTTTCATTAAGTCACCCATTTTCCGCCCTCAAAATAGCTAATTTGTAGTTAGAGTAGAAAATTCCTCTGTGATTACTGCCCTAATAGTCTGAGGAAGTTCCCTCTTATGATTTACGCTTATCCAGGAATATTGGATTTGCCTTCTGTAAACACAACATGAGACAGATGCTTCTTAAATGATGTGGTAAAAGAATAAAGAAAACATGAAATTTATTGGACACTCGGCACCTATGTTTCGCCATGCGGCTGTTCTTTCTTGTTTTTTTTTTTTTTTAAAGAATGTTCTAGATCCCACATCTGGAACCCTCTGGACGCCCACAGATGTCATGATTCTTTTCTCTCCCCCTCTGTCTCTCCCTTAGTTGCTCCTCTGCTTCACCTCTGCAAGCTTTCATTGTAGAGGAACTGTCAAGGGCACTGACTAGTTTTGTGGCCTCTTAAACCACAGTCGACCCACTTTTGAACACGGTGACTATTTTTGTTCCTGAAAAAAAATTATGTGGAATTTCAGCATGGCTTTTTAAGATTTATGGACTAAATCTTACTCTTATTTTAAGACGATATAGAGAGAAATCAGAATAGGTGGTCAGTGTGTTGTGGTGTACTACTGTACATGCGAAAACAAAGAATTGTACTTTGTCTGTGATTGCTTTCCTGTTATCTTGGGATCATTAACTGTCTAGTCTTGTTGTGGCCTTGAGGTCAGAACCCCCCCCTCCCTTCCTTCACCTTGTCAACCAGACGGTGGTCAGCAGATGGTAGATTTCCGTGCTGTCCCCCAGACCACCAGCCCTCCCCCCTCCACAAGGAATTTGCTCTGACCAAACCCACCGATGGTCGAGCCTCGAACGTGGAGGCAGCTAGCCAGACAGATGGAAGGGCAGACAAATTCAGCCGGCCCCTTTTCCTGTTTCTTCCCACTGAAAAAAGAAAATGACTCGTGTGGGGTTGCCATGGCGACAAGGCATTTTCAGATGACTCGGATCCATCTGCCCGCCTGCTCGCTACATGCAGGCCGTGTGTGTATGTGTAAGTGAGGGAGAAAGGGCTTCTGATTGGGTATGTCTGCCAGCTGAATTGTGCCGCTGAGCGAGTGTGTTTGTTTTTGACAGTAAGAAATGCTCCTTTGTCCCTTTTCCCTTTCAGAACCCGCATCCTCTCACCACCTCTATCTTTGTTACGTAGACTGTTGAAATGGGGAGTTCATGTTATATCAAGGATATAGTATATCAAGTAGATATAGCATAGAAAGGAACTCGAGTGATCACGAATGATTTACACTGCTGTTTAGGTCTTGGTATTGATGAAATTTGATATTGAAATATGAACAAATCACTGCAAACTTGCAAGCTTACATGTCCCATGATACTGTAATATATATTTTTAATGGCCAGTTCTGAGGTCTGTACAACTAAATTGGCTGATGGTCAAAGCTTAATGAGACTAGTATGTTAAACTCCTAAACAAAAATCAGTTGCCTATTAACATATGAGTCAAGTACTACATGAAAAGGCAGTCCCATGGCTATGTAGCATAATGAGTCATGTGTAATTATGCCATGACTTTTTGGTAGCAAACGTTTTTCAAATTACAGGTGCACAACATGGCTAAAATGTAATATAATAATGCAAAGAGATATGATACACAATATGCATCATTCTGTAGTCCTTTTTTGAGGTTTGATAAGTTTCATGTAAGTTGGAACAGACAAAAATGGACCAGAACGTCCACAATTACAAAATAATAATAATGTCGAAATTGTGAATACAGTGATTTTAAACTATTCCAAATTCAGTTAAACAGGACAAATTATACACTTTTGAAATTGGCGATTTGTTTACAAAAGCATGTTGTGATGTCATTTATCATAGTTGTAATAAAATATTGTCATATTGCCCACCCCTAATTCATTTACAGTGCGAGGACACTTTCCTGACTCATGTTTTATGCCCTGCATCATAAGATAGCAACAAAGATTGAACATATGAACATAGTGAACATATGAACATATGCCAAGTTTCATATAGTCAGATTCTAATTTTGCGTCCCTGCTGAAATTAATAAACGGATATGAGCAGGATTTCTTTACATCCAAGTGACCAGTGGCTTTTATTTGTCTTTGTCTTTTAAACCAAAGCTCACACTGCAGTAAAACTTGCATTGCTCTATTGCATTATTGGTACTGACAATACATTACCCTGCAGTTGTGCCGTGTGACAAAGATTTCCAAACTATTTAAACAGGAGGGCTTTTTTTGTCCCATGGATTTGAGTGTCATGCCAAATTGACAGTGTACCTACAGTCAGTCCCTGCTAAATGCATTCCATCCCTCCACACCCAACACTTAACCCCCTTCCTTCTGTTTGCTCACACTCTGAAAGCCTTCTTCATACCTCCAGTGTGTTCACTTGAACCAGCATTTTGCTGTGCTTCCAGCTATGACTGATAGATCTCTGTTTCTCAGGATATAAGCAGCTTCAGACAGATTTAAGCAGTTGCAGTAGAACAGTGGTGACTCCTACACTATTGATTAGGTTCTCAATATGAAAAACCCGTCTTACTTCTTTTCAGCAGGAATCTGTGTTCATCACAGTAAAGCAGTGTGTCTGACTGTGCTGCTTGTTTGGTGTTCTGTGAAAATCTTCATCTCCTAATGTAATAATTACAGCCAATTCTGAGGTTTGTTTTACCATTAAACTCTTCAGAATGTGCTTAAAATGTAGAATCCTATGAAATCAAAAAAACAGTTCAGGGTCTGGAGCTGAAGATCGCTATGAGTGTTCTTGCATTCTGATGGACTTTCTGGACCTGACCTTCCATGTCCCAAGTTGCAGTACTCAGGGACCCAATTTCCATGATTATACACAAATTCCTGGTGGGTGGCTCGTCAGCGAGAATCGACTTGGAGGAGTATGGAGAATGTGAAGCTGCTACACTGAAGGCCATAATTACAGGTTCATTTTTATCAGACACCCTTTTGCTATTTCTGTGATATAAAAGTGAGTTGTGACATTCAGTGTGCTAAGTTTACGATAACCTTTAGGCCTAATTATTAGTCTACTTCATAAATGGCCTAATTGTTATTGTTTCGTTCATTCTTGTAAGATAACTCTGCAAGAATTGCTGTTCTTCATGTTATGGTATTGTTGTGGGCATGATAATGTGTACAGCATTGGGAAATCAGTGGTGCCTGCCAAGAAGGGATCCAAGAATCTGATCTTTAGTGTCAGTTTGTGATTGTCTGTGTGTATACGTATGTTCCAGAGACATGCTTTTTCCTCTTCATGTTGCGGGTCCGTTTTATTTACCGAGGGGAAAGGAATGTGTCAGACCTTGTGTTCCATGTCCTGTCCATGTAAATGCAGAGTTCAGCTCTACTGAATGGTTTTATTGGTTTAGGGTTCATCTATTGCTCAAATTTCAGGTTTGTGTGCGTCGACTTTGTGTCTAATGTCACTAAATGTGTCCATGCTTGCTGCTTAGAGGTTTCTAATCTTCAAGTCGAATCAATGGCGCTGTGAAGGACCAACTCGTGTGTTCACTCGAGCTAAAGTCCTGAGTACATACCAACCATGCAGCTCCAAAGGATGCCAGATGTGTTCATAGTTCACGCTCCATTTTTTGGGAAGTGTAATTTTCCGGTATAAGACTGAGTGTAGTTTTTTTAGCTTGTCTGGAATTTGCATTTGCTCCACTGAGCAAATATAATGTCATTTGAAATGTGTAATGTAATACAACCTAAATTTAGCGTGATCTGTAAATTATTAGTCTACATCTCCAGTGTACACTTTGTGGATCTAGGGGATTTAGTTCTGTGCACTTTTATAGGACAAAAAAAATACATGTGCTATTTAGTGGAACTGGACAGGCGGGATGCTGTTCGCTTGAGGGCTTTTACACTCAAAGATTGGTACATTACCAGCATGTCTTTTATTAGTAAAGCTTTGTGTCATTATAAGGAAGCATGTGTTCAAAGGACTGGATATCCTCAGCATAGACAGAACAGCTCCTGATCTTCTGAAGTATGTGCAGTCATGTACTCCTGCATTTTTGTCTTGTTTGAAAACTTAAAACTTGACTGAATGTGTTGGACCTAACTGAATTGAATTAAATGCCCCAGAAACATTTCACTTTGTTGTTCATTCTTTTGTGCAATTGCCACCATTCTCGCTCAAAGACTAGTTATATGTTTTGGGCGGATACTGTACTGCGTCACTCAGGTTTTTGACTCCATCTTCTGTTCACACTTGACTCCTTTTTACCTTATCCCCTTCCCATTTAATGACCACTAAACTTGAGTGTAACAGTGCATGTTTGAAAAGGTGTTTGAAGTTGATGTGAGACTTAGATTAGGATCTGTGCTGAACATCATCGCTATTTTATACGAACTATCTGGGTCCTGCTTGTGCTTTCTTTTACTTTTTGTCGCTATATGAGAGAGCAATTTTCAAATTGCAGTGCTGCAATTTTAATTACAGCCTATATTGTCAATATCGTTATTATTTTCTTAAGCTAAGGAGCTTAGGATCTGCCTGTAAATGGTTTAGGCCAAACAAAAGCACCCAAACACCCATGTAGAGGTGAACAATATGACAATATTGTATTGTCAATGTGAGTTTTTTTTTCTTTGAATAAACTAATTGGCAGGTTGGTGTACTATGCTGTGCATTCAAGCCTCAAGCCAGAAACAAAATGTATATCCTGGTCTGCTCAAAGTACCAGGTGCTTAATTTACAGAATAATGGGCATTTCAGTTCCATTTACAATATCGGTAAGAAATTAGATTTTTTATAAATTAGATTAGATTTTATAAATTTAACCAAATCTGTCAGCCTTTCTTTTGCTTCTTTTCTTTTTTCTTGCTTTTTTGTCTGTCCTTCTGTTTCATAGCTTTCTGTCTTTTGCTGTTTTGCAACTTGCTCAGCTTCCTCCTCCTCATTTCATTCTAACCTGTCAGTGGAATGGGGTGTTTTGAACCAATTAAAAAGGCTTTTCATAACAGACCCTTATGTGGCTTCTTGGATGTGGTCAGACTGAACTGCGTTAACAAGCTGGAGAGTAGAAGTTCTGAAACGTTTTTATCTTTTGTGTAATAAATAGTTCAAATCACTTATCATTATGCATAATGCAAAGCCCTGCTTTGGTCTGCCGTTAGCCCGCTGTTACTACAACTGATGTATAATTTGTGGCGTTTTCACATATTTTGTTATCTAAAAAAGATGTGTGTTTCCGTGTTGGTGACTGTGTTCTTTTGTGTAGCAGAGAAAAAATGTCCAGTGTTTGACCTTGCCTTTGGTTTCCACATCCCTGAGGTCTTAGAAGGGCTTCTGTTCTTGTGCTTCTCCAGCTGTTGCGCTGAGCAGTAAATTGTTTCAGTGACCTCAGCACAGTCAGCAATGACAAAGGAACTGACCATGGTTGTAAACAAGTAGCTTAAGAAAGTAAGTACCTTGTTTCAATTCTGGGGACTAATGTTCAAACTGTAAATGCATGTTTTGTGAACCGCTGCGCTCAACGATTGGGATCTTTTGGCATTGTGGAGTAGGAACCGCAGGAAGGAAGTCTGATGGAATGGGGATTAGAGTTTGAGGGAAGTGGTCTCAGGGGTCACTGACAAAACCTACCCCCTTTCCCTTTTACCACCCTGGAAACAGTTCTAGGAGCTTTCTCTCAGGAGTGGCTTTACGTCACCTTTTAGCCTTGGAGGAGGAGCTGAACCAGTTGGGAATAAAAGCACTACATCATTGGATATCCTCTGCCTTCATGGGGCCAATTTCCTCGCGCCCTGGACCCGTAAGCAGTCTGCCAGATGTACCATAGGAGTGGTCTGTGGCTTTGGGAGGGACTCGCTGCAGCATGCATGCACTGCAAGAGTGGTTATTAGGGGCCCCCTCTATGAGTCCACACAGCCCATAGATCTGCTTCCTTTATGGGCCACATGCATTAAAGGATTGAGACATTCTTGATAAAGAGCTTGATTTCAAACTTTTTAAACCGGCCCATGTGTTTGAATGGGACCTCTCTAAAGAAAACTTGTGCACTGCAAACGTAACATTGAGTGACTTGTTTTTTCTTCTTCACTGAAATACGATAACCACCATTCACTGGGACAGTCAGGGCTTGTCCTCGTTCTTACAATATTTGGTGCAGAATTGGAAGATGTAGAGTGGGTTCAAAACGTTGGCGGGCTTTTTTATTATTAGGCCCATTTTATCACAGCGTGTAGATGAGAAAACCTTGACTCTGCTTATTTTTAGGCTGGCGTCAGCTCTGTTTTTAATAGTTGTGTTAAGAGACCTGTGGCTTTAGATATAGTCAGCTGGAGATCCCCTCAAATTTCTCCTTGGTGACTTTGTGGTTGACTGGTTTAGAGCCAGCAACACCACTCTGTCCACTGGGATCATCAGTATCGTTTTATTTCAGTACAAATATCATCACAAATGGACCTCCTGGTCTGTTCCACACAAACCTGATGGAGGGATGCTTTTATTTCATCTTTGCACCAGAGGTAATATTAACGTATTTGCCAGGAGAGAGCAGATCATAATATTTTGTCCTGTGGTTTTTCCATGTCAGTTCATTAGCAGATAGACTTACAGCACTTGAGTGCTCAGTAAACCCCTACAGTGTAGTCACTGTTGATCAGCACCGATTTTGTGGTAATTGGTACAAGCCTTCTGATGTAAATTCTATGGACAAGAAAGCTTAAGACTGCAATAATATTAGAACAGTGCTGTTTTTTGGTTTCGTTCTGAACTGGAATTAAATCGTTGGGCAAGGTTTTCATCATCCATATATCTATTCATTTAGGGTAGTTGGAAAAAAACGTTCTTTGATCAACTGGTTTGCATTTTACTTGGTAACAGGTAGTTAGTATTTCCAGGAAAATGTACAGTTGGGTGATATGGCAAAAATTAGGCCTGTCACAAGTATTACCTAATTGTCATTAATTTCATGTGGTGTAATGTGACATATAATGTAAGCTGGTTGATGTAGGTTTGAACCAAATACAGTCTAACTTTTAACTGTGTGCTATACCATGTTTGAGGAAGGTTTGTTAATTTGATGGCTAGTATAGCTAATGCTAATTGTAAAGTCAGACAGTATCGATAACTGCAATTATTTATACAACAATTAATTATCAGCTAAATTTTCTCATTGTCACAGGTCTAGCAAAATCTGTTATAATAACCTGGTTTTCATGCATCACAATATTTTGTCGTTCTGAGCTTTGATACATTGGTATGGATAAAAAGATCCAGTAGTTCCAAATTTAAAATATATCAAAAACTATAAATACAGCAGTTCAAATACAACAGTTCAAAGTTTTACATACTACACATTTGTAATGGAACATCCGGTGGGTGTTCTTTAAGTACTGGCAGTATCCACAGTATGTTCAGAACAACATACTGTAACGTAATGTGACATGAATTATAATAATAGCAGTACATAACTACTTTACAACCAGGCCTGAGATGGAGGTATACTATTTCCTTTGTGAAAGAAATTATTTGTCATAATTTACGCATATTTTACAATGAACACTATCAAATTAACAGTAACATCTGGTCATCTGAACGATTTGGGGAAAATATCTAAATGTGATTCTTTCTGACTAGTGACGTGATTGCGATTTAGGCTGAGATCATTATGTGTAAACTGAGGTCCAGGTACGTCTAGTGCGTCCATGTTTTCTGGCTTGAGGCTTAAAGGTAGCCAGTAACATGTCAGACTGCCACGTTAATTTGGTTGCGTTCCTGTAACCAGCATATGGGTTGTTTCTGATTGGTCTAACCTGGCACTTGTGAACCATCTGTAGACATGTTATTAGATCAGATTTACCATCTCACGTTTTGTTAAGGCAACATAGTTGATAATGTAGGCTAATATAAATATTCCTGCTGTTGCTTAACTTCTTACCTTGTAAAGGAGAACAGAATAAAGACGTAAACTAGTCTGCAGTGATTCTTGAAGGCAACATAGCTTTAACATCTTTTAGCCTCACTGTAGCATACTTGAGACCAGATATTTAGTTTGTTTGCATAATTTGTGTACGTAAATGAGTCTCTCGATTCATTCTTAAAGTTAGAATATTTGTAGCATTTAATGTTCTTATTGGACAGTTTTAGACTAATTACGAGTTGTTTTAATATATGATGTGAGTGCAGTGATCTTGTACAGGGCTGTGTTTCGCTGACTGCAGTAGACATTAGCAGTTCAGCATGCTTCTGTTGGAATCCCAGAAGACCACATGGTTTTTAAGTTACTCTCTGTTCTGATCCTCATAAGTGGTCTTGCAATAATTTTAGCAAAAAAGTAATATTTAGGCCTTGCTTGTAAAATCTCATTTAGTTGCCTTAAGACAGTGACGAACAGGGAAGTAGCAAGATACTGATCCATGCTTAAAGCCATCCTCAAGCAACCCAAAGAGGTTTTCTATGGAAAGACATTCAATTTGGTGTGTATGTCTCTGTATTACTACAATGTATAATGTAAATCTGGTCCTCATTAGAACAGAAGTTTGAAGCGTCTGTCTAAAGGAGCTATAAACAGTCTCATCTAACTCAGGGTTTATCTCAGGCTTATGTCACCACATGGCACCTAATAAATGACCTAAGTCCTGAGCAGATGGTCTTTTATAAACTGAGTATGTGTACGAGACAAAGATTGGAGGTTCTTTACCAAAGCTGTTTATTTTGGAATAGTGAAGTGGAGGTTAGTGGGAACCCTGAGGGCGCACCCTTTCTCTTCACTGCCCATACGCTCCAGACAGTTTGACAAAGCTTGTGGGGTCAGGAGGGTTGACCAGTCTGGATTTGAGATGGTTTCAGACAGTTGCTGTACTTAAGGCCATAGCTGTTCATCTGTGTCCAACTTTCTTCTCATGAAATGTTGGTTAATAACTGGATGTAGGAAGGCAACTGCTATTCTTTTTACAATGTCTGGGAACACCATGAAAGAAATAATAGTGGAAAACGCCATGAAGAAAGTAAAGGCTGGTTCAACTCTAAAAAATGATTAGTGCTTGGCCGTTGTTTCTTTCTCAGACTTAAAAATTGATGTGAGACTTTACTGAAAGCTGTAAGCTCCTTTTCTGCCCCCCAGATATAGATTAAAGCCTTTAGATTCGGAGGCCTCAGCAGCTTCAGCAGATTCACACTACACTGCTAGAGTAAGCAGGGAAACACTGCCCCCGTTCCTTGTTCTGAGGCTGGGCTGATCTGTGCTTGTGAATTAATGATGGCCATTTGATACTGGTGCTGCTCTCTGGCCTGGGCCTTGGCTCCCAGCAGAGACGGAAGGTCACTTTGAATGCATACATGCAGCAGCACAGCCGGTCACTGTCTACATACAAGGCAATCAGCTGGAATGCTTGGCTTCGATCTGGATTGCTACTTGAACAGTTTACAAGTGTCTTGCAGGAGCAGTGTTCAACACTACTTTCGGTTGACAACAGGGCAAGACATTTGTGTGTGGCTCTGTTGAAACTGTGATTGTGTATAAAAGTGTATAAAAGAGCAGGAGTGCCCGTCTGCTGACATGCACTCAGAAGGGCTGAGGTCATTCTCCATAAGGCTCCAAAGCTATTAAAACTCCTCTGCCTTCCACACAGACAGTGAGCGATGGCCCACAATCAATAGGCTGCTTACTGGGTTATATGTAAATGACTTATGTCGATTCCATTGACAGCTTGAATTCCAATTAAGGTGTGCTGCTTGTCCATCCAGCAGCCCTGCTAAATTGTGAATGGAGTGTGAAGGAGGCACTGCTGCAAGAAATTGTCCAAAATGGTGAAGCTCGAATTCTGAGCCTTGTTATGCTGGCTTTGGTAAGTCTTGCTGCTCAGAATGCTTGCCGATGAACTTGATTACAAACATTCATATATTTATTAAAGAGAGCCCCTTAACAGAATGTCTGAGCCAGGCTTCTTTCAGTAATCACTCTTCTGCCTCTGTGTAGTCATTTACTGTCCGAGTTGTTACTGAGGGAGTGGAAGGAGCTGCCTTTGCCCTTGATTTAGCCTTTAGCTAGCAAAGTAGCCTACTAGCTGGTCCTGTGTGTCCATTAGTCAGTCAGGTCTCTCAAGAGGATAGTAAATAGCATATTATTTTTTATGTATTGTTTTATTTATTATTTTTGTTGTGAGCATGATGGAGTTTGTGCACACAGAGGTACAGTATACAGTAAGCTTTCCTTTCAGGAAAAGTGCCACTGTTTTTTTAACCATATGAGCTGCTGAAGTTTCTGCTCATTATTATTCTGTTTTTAAATGGTGTGTCTAAGTGGTGACAGTCCAGCCAGCAAAGGCACGTTCTTTTGCCTGCATTTTGATTCCAGTGGAGATCCTTGCTAGAGCTGGAAGTTTCACAATGGCCCGGGCTTTGGTTACCTGAATGAGTTCTTTTTATGTTCAGACATGGTTTGTGAAATTACTGTTTTTACTTACTGCAACCTAAGATTTTAATTACAACGCATATCTGCTGTTTCTGTGTGGTACTGTGTTTGAAACAGGGCTATAAGGAATTCAGCTTTCTATTTTTGGTGGTGAATTGCCTGTTTAGTGGGTGCCGAGCAAAATTACTCTTATGCATTCATTTCATCCACAAATGAGTACTAGATTCAGTCTCTGTCTCATTTTGCCCAGAGCTGCTTTGAGACCCATTTTTGAGTGTTGACATTTTTGGCTTCAGTTCTTCTCATTGTTTAGATCAGCAGTGCTCAGTTCGGTTTGAGCTCTAGTATCATTGTGGGTATGTGTAAGATGTTTGTATGTGTATCAGTGAGAGTGTGTGAGAGATGGTGAGTGAGTCATAGCTGTGGAATGCTTAGTCTTTCCTAGTGCAGGCTTAATATCTGAAACCTGGGCTCATAAGTAACCCAACAATTTCCTGTTGACACTGAGAGACAAATCCATGAGTGGGATTAATCAGTCTGCTAGACTTAACCAAGTGGACAAAGATGAGAGAGTCTGAGGCTCGAGGTCAGAAAATCTCTTGTTTCTCTGTAAGAAAGAAAATCTCTAGTTTCTCTTTGAGAAAGAAAGATGAATGTGGAACTGGGCGCATGTCCTGGAACATCGCATGCCGGGCACACAGACGAGCCAGCAAGGATGAGTAGGAAGTGGTTTCCTGCGAGTCTTTGATACGTCCCTCGCTGGTCACACGCACATTAGCTCTTGGCACAGCTCTGCAATAAAACATCTGTGCTGGGCAAGGCTGATTGGAGCTTGTTTATTAAAGCTGACTTTATACAGTGAAACTTAGGTGCAACTTGAGCTGCTTGAAATTTACAAGAAACAAAATTTCATTAGAGTTGCATAATGTAAATGCAGATGAGTTTATTTAGTGAGAGTATTATAATGTATGTAATGAAATGTGTTGTTTTTTTGTTTCGACTTGCTTCATGTAATTGTGAAGCTTCAGTAGCATGCAAGTTCTGCATGAATGTTTCAGCATGTAAAGCAAGCCTCTCTCTCTTCATGTTGATGTCAATCTCTCACATTAGTCCCTGTATGTTTACTTTTAAAGTGTGATACATTTGGTTGTGTGAGACAAAGATACTGCAGGCCTAGTGCTGCACCGATACTGTATTGGCACGGATATTGGCACTTAAACGCAATATCTGTATAGGTATAAGAAACTACTGGACATCTTAAAGTAATGATAGCCTTTAGATTTGTTTCAGCCATTAGCTAGCGTGCCAGTCCTCTAGCTTGGCTAGTGTGTCACATGAGGTGCACCTCTGGCGGTCATCTGTGTTTCTCAGCAATGTGGTCTTGCAGGCCTATACTTCAGGCAAGCTGGATAAAACGCAGAAGTCACTGCTACTGACACTGTGAACAACAGTAATATTTACTAAACTGTGTTACTAAACTGTAGCAGAGTCTGGCCCTCTGAGAAGCTTGAGGGAATGAGACACATGATAAATGACAAACTTGAGAAAAACCATTCTGTTTTTGCTGAGCCAGACAAGGTGCTTTGTGCTTACATGTACACACCTCAAGCTTTTCTATATATTCTGTTTGCAAGGATTTTGCACATTTAAGTTAAGGCATAAGTTATTAAACATGATTATGATTGTGTATATATATATATCTCCAATAAGTAGATGTCATTCAGTCCAGCTGAGTATATTTTTTGTGACACAGAACATAGATTTTGTTATTTTATGTATTTGTATAGATATTGGTACTTATAGGTTATAGTTAATAAAGTTAGTTAGAGTTAGTATCGGGTGTTGGTACTCTACTCTACTTATGGATCAGGTATCGGTATTAGGGGAAGGGAAAGTGGTATCGGTGCAACCCTCTGCAGGCCTTTGACTCTTAAACCTTCTCTTGAGTATTCTGACAGAACACCAGCTATGTCAACATAGCTTGACTATGTAATGAGTTCCTTACAGACCGTATTGTACTGTATTTAAAGTGTTTACTTAATGCAACCTTTTTAACTGAAAATACCTGCGGTTTTTAAGAATCGTTACCAGACTTCAAACATGCAGGCCGATTGACCCAGCTCTATTGGTTAACTGTACACAACATCAGTTTGTTTGATGCATGCAGGAGTGGATGGGGTCTAGATTCATTTTTGCGGCTTGCATGCAAGCCTTTGTTTACAAAGCCGTCTTTTTCCTTGAAAATTTATGCTGTGCTTGAGTTCAGTCTGTTTGATGTTTGCAGATTTCTTGCTGGCTTTATTTCAAAGCCGAACCTTAAATTGAATCCATGTCATATATACTGGACGGTGAAAGGAGAGGCATGAGAGCTCAGTCTGTAATTGAAATTAGAAAATGTCTGCTGCAACTGTGTGATCTCTGGGTTTTTCCCCCTTTCTCATGTCCTCCCTGCTTTCTCACAAACCTTTTACCTCCCTCTTAGTTTCCCATGTCATTTTATATATTGCCAAAGTGGTGTGGTTGTCAAAGGATCAAGTCCATCTCTGTGATCTGTGGGTTTGCAGACAGACAGAGAGAGAAAGAGAGAGAGAGAGGGAGAGAGAGAGAGAGGAAGAAAGAGAAATGGAGCGGGAACTTGCATTCCCACTCCCACAGCTCTCGTGGAACAGCAGCAGCATTTGTGAGAGAATTTACAGCTGAACCTCCTGGGAACCTGTTTCACTTCCATTCAAAATATGAGAAAAATTCTTCTTTTAAGACTCCTAGTTGAATCAGTGCCAGCAACGTCTACACACACTAGCAGTCCTGTGTTTGAGTCAGCGTATGAACTGGCAACCATTTTATGGGCGTTTAGAGACATATGAGACTTTGACATTTATTAATCTCTGACAAACAACAGAACATATTTTGGAGGATCACTGTGTTTATTAGAGCGGGGTGTGTAATGGGTGGTTTTGGGGCATGCCAAGACTTTGGCTGTACTTCTCATGCGGCATTC
This sequence comes from Semaprochilodus insignis, assembly GCA_034552555.1. Lineage (NCBI taxonomy): Eukaryota > Metazoa > Chordata > Actinopteri > Characiformes > Prochilodontidae > Semaprochilodus > Semaprochilodus insignis. The sequence goes on from CM067489.1 coordinate 13,163,210, forward strand.
AGATGTTTGACTGTCAGTGATTTTGAGAAGTGCAGAAATTAGGAGGAATCTGAAGACTTGTGAGCTAGTCAGGAGTAGTGCCTTGTAACCGATGGGACTGATGGCCATTGTCTGGGTGACTCGTAACCTACAGATCTGGTTAATTTAAAAAAAATGACTTGGTTATACCACACGTAAACCCTTTGGTCCAAGAGACCAGATTCTTAAAAGTTTATAGCCCTATGCAGAACGGTCTCTACAAGATCAGTAAAGGGACTTTACTCCACAACAAAAATAAAAAGACAAAGAGCCCAGGCCATAGAGCAAAATAATACACACCATTACTTTAGAAACACAGAGGACTAGCTGTGAAGATGTGAGCAGGGAGTGGTTTCAGACTAGAGTGTTGAAATCTATGATAGGAAAGAACCAGGGCTTACTATGAATTAGGGGTGAAAGGAAGAGGAAAAACGAGATGTGATTGATTTCAGTGGTGAGGCACAAAGCAGTGATATTTCTGGGATTCTTCTAAAAGCTTTAGTTTTTGGCACCTGTCAGGTGAATTGTAAGAGGAGCTCATTCTTAAGCCGAAAGGATCTACTGCTTTGGGAGTACAGCTTCAGAGAACATTTTTATTGTGCTCTATCGGTTCTATCAGTAATGGGTGCATTTAATGTTACAGAAGAAGAATCTCTAAACAGAAATTGAATTGAGTAGCCTTGTAGCTTTATTCATTTATGCAAAACTGCTCCTTCAAAATATGTTCAAAGGTAAGTCTTCACTGAGGGTGTAGAAGCAGCTTGATTACAGCTAAATATATGAATATCAATATCCATCTAATATAGGAAGGACTATATTCATATGGTATTCTGGACTGTATAGGACTATATTCATATGGCATTCTTTTAAGGCTTGTGCTGGCTCATCTAGTATTACTTCAAAATAGGAAAAATGTAGTAGCTAAGCTAGCATGCTAAAAGCCCTCTGTTACGTACACTATGTTTACGTGTCAAAGTTATTTCACTTAGCGGTGAAAGTTGGCGGTGAAATATGGCCATTGATTCATAAACTAGCTGAACTGACCTTGAGAATGTATCTGTGAAGAAAGATAAAAAATATATATATTTTAAACTTTATTCTGTATAATCGCTGCTATCTGTGTAGACAAAAATCAAGTCAGATTTTTTGTCTCATCCATATATTATACTGCTACAGCACCCCTGTCTCTTGGCATTTTTACTTATTTTAAAAAGGAGATTTAAAAATGCATTTAAAACAAACAAACATGCTTGTAATTATGATTAATTACATACGTAAATAATATAGTAAGAACAACATGGTTTGTATAGTGTAGTGGGTAACACCTCTGGCTTGCACACTGTAAGCTGGGGTTTAAATGGCTGGGGTTTAAATGTATGCTATATCCATAAGAGTCCTAACACTACCTTTGCTTACCTCTGTAAAACACTAAAAGATTGAGGTAACTGGAGTATATTTGTTGCAGCCTTTCATGATTAACTTACTGTAGAGGCCAAGAGGTAGAGGCAGTTGTGATTAATCCATGTGTAATGATGCAGGCCCAGAGAACAGTAACTAATATTCTTGGCTTCAGATCTGTAGTTCATTTAAATGCAAAAAATAAATATTGAAATGTTTTGAAGATCACAGTTTTCAGAGTTTTTGGCGGCTGACTCTCCCCATTTAACATCAGCCAGACGTGATACATTTCTTCAGCTTTTGTTTACACATATGCATGCAAATGCAGTCAAAATGTCTTGGCAGAAATTGCTGAATAGCGAGCCTGGATTTCTTTCTGTAAACGGGATACTTCAACAGTACATTCGAATGGAAGCTACTAGGCTGAAGGCTGGAAGGCTGGAAGGCTGCTAGGCTGCTAGGCTTGTATATGTGGTCTATTTTTGCTCTTTTTTGATCTTGTGATCTTGAGCAATTTTTCGTTCTTTGAGGGTATTTCATGCACCATATGTCACTCGCTATGTCCCCACTTTAATATGTCGTTGCTTAATTTGAGGTTGCTTTAGCTCACTGAGGACAAAAGAGGCCACATGGTAAGACTGGAAAACGGGTTTTTATGGTGTGTTTACTGTGATGCCGAACAAGCCTCATTTACTCTGGGCCTGCAAGAAAGAGAATTGTGTCATCATACAAACCTCTGCTCTCACTGACACACGCTCTCTTAGCTGCCTTGCAGTGTGAATGAGCAGCTTTTTTTAGTGTGAGAAATGATAATAAGTATTTTTTTCTCAAAACATTTTTATGGACAGGCTTGCATGGTCTCATGGTCATGCTCAGGTTTATTGTATGCATAGTGTTTCTCTCTGTTAGTGAAAAATCATGTGATGTCATTTTCAGGGCCTGAATTTTGGTGCATGTATTGCACTTCATTTTATAGATTTTCTGCAAATCTAGCACTTATAATGCTGGGAATTCCCACCCAGATTTACAGCAATGTCTAGTAATGTTCAGCCAACATTTGCACCAGTGTGGAATGCCTGACGATTAGCTGGACGTGCTGTCTGCTCTGGACAACCCACTCAGCATGCTTTCTCTTCATCTAGCTACAATGCTATAAGCAAACTCTGCTGTTGCAAATACAAACTTAAAGTCTTGCAAACGTGAAGTGCTAGCTACATCATCTGATGTGGATAAAAAACACGAGAGCAGGAAAAACCTAGCACAAACGATGCCAGTGATGCCAATGTTATCAACATTAAGGCTGAGACATGAATTTGAGTAATGAATTTCAATGAATTTTAGCCCCTGTTTTTCCATGATACATTTCTGTTTCCCCCTTTTCCTGGTCTAATAGGCTGTCTGTTTAATGTTCTTCTTTTCATCACATACATACACACACAAATAATCCATCACCCCTCTCTCATTTGTTTGTAAGTTAGATTTCCTGTTGTTTAACCAGTATGTACGAAATGTAAAGAGCGAGAAAGGGCCAAAATAGACATAAGGAGCAACCCTACTGATTTTGAATAACTGGTAACAGGTTAATTATGTTTATTTCATCCATTGCAGTACACACTTTCAACACTTATTAAAGTGTGTCGTTAGCAGGTCCCTTTCTGTCTCATTTATTTTTCATTGCCTCTTTAATTCAGTCTGGCTTGGATTATTCCAGACAGTTTCCATTACAGGTTCTCCTTGATTCTTATCATGCTCATGCAGTGTAGGAGCTCTAAAATGGGAGCTTTATTATAGCAGTTAAAAGGTTCATGGATATTTAAAAAAATTATTTTCAGTAAACCAAGAAGCTACATGGCAGAATACTATTAGCCAAGATGACTGTTGGTGTTTTATATTTGAGGTGTTTCTTAATATCATTAGAGCATCATAATCATGAGTCAATTCTTCGATAAAGATGTCAGTAATATACAATAGACTGTAGTACAAAGTTAATACACGCAGCTGCACACTGTAATTTTTGTCAGTTGTCAACTTATGCTCAAATTATTGTGCTTTGCATAAATCAATTATAAATTCATGGGTTGTGGTGTGGTTTATTTTGTTGAGGATGGTGCAATAGGCATTAAGATGTTCTAGCTGAAAACTACCCAATCTGTACCAACCTAACCTATGTAATTAGGTATTAAAAGGCTTGCATGCTATGAACGTGATGCAAAAATTAATACACTGACATACCAAAATTCTTTGCATAGCAGTATGTAAACTGATTCTGTGGTGTTGCCTCAGGGGCAGCTTGAGGACACCCACACCTGTATAAGTTGTGAGTTGTTATCTTTTAAGGGAGGTTGAACACAAGCCAGCATGTCAAGGCAACGTGAATTACCCAATTTCAATTGAAGCATGATAGTTGGTGCCATATGGATGGTACATTCTATTTCCGAAGTTATGCGAACATTTCATGTTCCTCGATGCACGCTGTCACATGTGTACCGGGAGTATGTCATAGAAGACATTGCCACACACAGTGGACCGAGCAGTGGCCACCCACAGGTGTTTAATGATCTTGACTGGTGGCATCTGGTTAGAATTCACCGTGCAAACAGACAAGTGACTCTGGCAGACATCACATACCCATTCAGTGCAGGAGGCCCCACACGCATATCCTGCAGGTCAGTGCAGCGTTCTTTAGTTACCATGGGATATGGGAGCAGAAGGCACCCCCGAAGTATGTTGACATAGTGACACTGGACCCAGCTCCTCACCTCATGAAGCTGCTAACTGGATCTTGGGGGACTGGCAACATGTGGTGTGGTTTGATGAGTCATGGTACCAGTTGTGTTGGGCTGGTGGTAGGGTTTGCGTGTTGCGCAGACCCCATGAAGCAAACACCCCATGAACCACAGTTGTCAACAAGGCAGGCAACTGTGCAGGCTGGTGGTGGTTCCAAACTGGGTCCACTGGTTGGCCTAAACACATTTTGATGGGTGCCTGTTACGTTTCACCACTTAGTGACCATTTGCAGCCCTTCATGGACTTCATGTACCCCCAAGATGATTGCATATTCCAGCAGGATAGTGCACCTTGCCATCGGGCACAGGTTGTCCAGAATTGGTTTGAGGAGCTTTCTGGAGAGTTCCAACGAATTCTGAGGCCTGCACGTTCACCCGACATGAGCCCATTTGAGACACTCCACTATAATGCCTCTTTTGAACTATTGATAATTCTTGCCCTGACTCTTGCCTTGCCGTGAGTGGACTGGGCCCTGTTTAACCTGACTCACAAGATATACTCGAGTACTCAGTTAATTGTTCAAGGGACCAGTATTGTAATACTGAAATCACTATTCGAATATTCAATATGTTCAGTTCAGTTGAACTTTATTGAGATTAATACAGCTATATCTCTTCCCAGATTGCAGCAGGTGGAACTAGAAGTGGCTGGGGTGTGTAAGGTCTGGGGTGAGGTCTTTTGTTGTACATGTCTTGTATGGACAGCTGAAGTGATCACAGGAACATCGAGGAAAATAAACAGGCTAACAATTCGGGAATATGTGTATGTTTACTACAGCTAAAAAGTTTTGCAATTGCATATATTACACTCTGCTGTTGCACAGCATAAGTGTCTGAACGTGAGTCTGATACCAAGACTGCATTGTTAAGAACATGACTGACAAGGTAGAAACAGCTTGGCATGAGACTTTTTCGCTGTGTAGACTAACTAACAGTAAAACAGTGAAAAATATATTTTCTGGCCACATGTTGGCATGTTGTCCACTGAGGGGGGAAAAAAAGAAAACCTTGTGTACCAGATGAGTAGTCCTCATTAGCATCCCATACCAGCTAGTATTCATTAGCGCCTCTCAGGAGGCAGCTTCTGTTGCTCATCAGACAAAACCTACTGTTTTCCCATGGCTGTTTCGGAGTCATAACCCATCTTTCCACTTTTGAATCTCTAGTGCAACCACTTTCAGCAATGTGCTTATTTTGGACAAAATCAGTTTTTTCTTTTTGTTGTTGTCTCTTTTTCCTTCCCCGTGGTTAGCTGGATATCCATTCATCAGGCCTAGCATATTCAAATGTCAAAATTACTTTAAATTTACATCCCTAATTGTACTACACATACACAGAAATGTAACCGCAATACAAATGTTTTGTTCACATTGTGCGGACACACAAAAACACACAATTCCTTAAAGCTCAAAATAAAACCAAAGGTGAATTCTGTTGCTCTGATAAGGCAGCTACTGTTGCCATAGTGACCAGGTGCATTCAGTGCAGGTGTCGAGTGCAATACCAGAGTGACTGATGAATTAGGTGCAAAGGTGGCTGCTGCACCTGAAGATCCAAATACACAATGTTTAGACAAAGACAAAAACAAGAAATGCTCTTTGTGAATTTCATGAACCACTGCTGTAAGGACAAAAGCAGCCATACCTTTAAGCCTTTTCTGCCCAGTCCTGTCTACCTAGATTAATAATCCTATGTCTGCATTATTCTTTATTCGATTTGTTTATCATTTATTACACCGTCACTATCATTAGTGCTTCGTTCTTTTCCTAAACGCCCATAGCTTAGACTGTGCTGTTTCCATGGGCAGACTATTGGTCAGCATGATTGGCATGAGATTAATGAGATCAACTTGTTTTAAGTTTTCATTTATTCACAAAGCCAGCAGCAAAACTGTGTCAGGTCCTTATATCACCTCCTGTTATTAGATTAAAAACGGATTTCTCTGACGTTGGTGTGATTAGGCGAGCATTTAGCCACAGCTCTGGTTAATGAACATTTTTCAGCTGTACCACGCATGGATACCATATTTATAATGAGACGTGTACAACACCTCTCTTCATTAATCCTTCTTTAATGGAGAACCTGCAATCATGCATCATCGTCGGCTTGCTTGTCCACTCTTAGGCATCTTTATGCAATGCGAATTAAGTAGGGAGTAGACTGTGATGAATGAATACATGGATAAATAGGGTATTAAACTTGACAAAACTCTGTAAAAGCTTAAATATCTTATTATTAGATTGCTGGTGCCCTGTATTGCTAAATAGATTCATATATGTACTCCAATTACCCCCTTAATTGGAAAATCCTGAGGAAACAGACCCTTGTTTTCTTCATTTACCTTGCTTATTGACTTTTTCACTTGTCTGATTCTTTTTTCTGCTCTGCTTTCTTTATCCTCTGTCTCTTCCTGCCATTGTGCTCTGCTTTAGCTCCTTATTTCCCCTCTCAATTTTGATGTCATGATAAATTTACTATCCCTTTTGTCTCTCCCCCGCCTTTGCTTCCTCTTCCTCCTGTCCCTAGTTAGTTGGCAGAGAACTTGCATGCTTGCATGGGTTTTTTTTTTTGGAGTTTACAAAATTGCCAAGTTTTTAATTAATTGATTTATTTCAGTTTTAACAAGATAATTTGCAAGCAAATCTGCATTTTTAGATTAAGATATCTTTGTAACTGTGCACGCCTCTGATTACAAGCATGAAGTCCAGCAGGCCTGCTTTTCAGTGGCTTGTGGAGAGAAGTGATGAAAAGATGATTCGTGACATGACCATCTGATTACGCCTTTGCCAAATAAGCAAGCTTTGCTCTAAAACATCTGTTTCTGAGGCCGAATCATTATCAAACCCTTACTTTTCTACACTGTCACTTTGTTGTTGCTTAGGAAGTAAGTATCCTCCGTCCAACGTAAACAACCTGTTGCAAATCTGCCGAGACAAATGGGAGAACATGACTCCCCAGTTGTGTGCAAGGCTGGTGCAATTTCTTACCCCAAGAGACTCAAAGCTTATTATTGGCTCTGCTAAATATTATTGTGGGGATTGAATGGAACCTAATACTTAAGCCTATTTCAGTTTTTGGTTGTATTTTTTTGTGAACCGTTAGTTTATTTTGGCTTAGGACATTTTGTGTTAGAACATATGAGCTTAATACTGATTGAAAAAATGTGTATGGTATCATTTGTAATCTTACAAAATGTTTGATTAAAACTTTGGGAACTTTCAAAAGACTTGAATACTTTTGCATTTTGAAGCAAAGTTTAAAACCATTTTAGAGCATGTTCTGCTTACAGAATATGCAAACTTACTGGTCATTCAGCTAGCTCTGTATTAAAAACATGCCAGTCAAATGGTCCTAATGAACATGTGCATATCGTTAGTTACAGAGTTTCTTTTGAGAACCCTTTTGTTACAGTTCTTTTAATGTTGGTGACATTGTCTGATAAGGACATTGCTGGCTTCTTTGAATTTTCCCAGTTAATATGATTCCTCAGGCGCCAGAATGTACCTACTGCACTATCTAACCCTGCTTAGAGTTTTATATAAGGAGGTATGTGTGGTCATGAAGATAAAGCGTAAGATTTGAAGTGTTGTCCCCTTTCGCAGCGACTGTTGCTAAGTTTTCTAATTATGGTAATCGACCATGATTTTAATCATTTTAAACAATAATACTAACTCCCTGGAATTTTACTGTGGTTTCAGTGAAAGCGGTGACTGTTTCATCACTACTATGACCATGACAGTGTTTGACTTCTTGCTTCTGTTGTTCACGAATCTGTTTTACCACAAATCTGCAATAAGGCACAGAAAGACTCTTTCAACGTGTAAACACAGATGATGGTAAAGAAAGCAACTGGGCTCATTCATCAACCATTCTTAAGAAGATACCCACTTACGTAGTTTTCATGAAGATTCTTGTATTCACAAAGGGAATTTGGGATTTGGGATTTGTTCTAGAATAGAACAGAATCTATGTATACTCAGAGCGCAAAGGCTCAAATAATTCTGTGGTTTAAGAACACATCATGAACACATTTTTCGGACCGTTCTCAAGATCAGTTTCAAGAAAAAGCTTAGGAGGAAACTGATGAATGAGGCCCAATGAATCTTCAGCCCTTTGCCCTGTTTCCACACTAACTGGCCATTTCATTAGGTACACCTGTTTAATTCCTCGTCAAAGCAAATATCTAATCAGCCCAACACATGGCAAACGCAGTGCACTTAGGCATGCAGACATGGTCAAGCCCTGCTGAAATTCAAACTGAGCATCAGAATTGGAAGGAAAGATGATTTAAGTGACTTTAAATGTGGCATGGTAGTTGGTGCTAGACAGGCAGGTGTGAGATTTTCAGAAACTGTCGATTTACTGGGATTTTCATGCACAGCCTCATCAAATCTTCAGAGTTTACATAGAATTACAACTGAGGTATGCTAACAAGCATCTCTGAACACACAACACTTTGAACATTAACACAGATGGATTACAGCAGCAGAACACACCGGGTGCCACTCCTGTCAGCTAAGCACGGGCAACTGGGCCTACATTTCGCACTGGCTCACCAAAATTGGACAGGATACAATCTGGATATGCCAAAATATCAGATTTGAGCTGGCAGTCTGAACATAGTGTTGGATGGAGTCACAATTTGGCGCAATCAACATGAAAGCATGGATTCGTCCTGCCTTGTATCAAGAGTTCAGGTTGCTGGTGGTGGTGTGATTGTATGGGTATTGAGTATTGTTGCTGACCTTTGTCCATCCCTTTATGACCACAGAGGGCCCATCTTTTGACGGCTACTTCACCATGTCACTGCAACTGGTGTCTTGACCATGACAATGAGTTCACAGTCACCAGATCTCAATCCAGTAGAGCACCTTTGAGATGTGGTGGAATGGGAGATTCAAATCATGGACGGGCAGCCGACAAATCTGCAGCAACTGCATGATCATGTCAACATGGACCTCAATCTCTGACAGATGTTTCCATCACCTCGTTGAATCTGTGCTACAAAGAATTCAGGCAGTTCTGAAGGCAAAAGGCGGTCCAACCTGGTGCACCTATTGAAGTCACCGGTGAGTGTACACTGGCAATGGCGATATGGCAAAAAAAAAAAGAAAAAAAATATTAATAAATAAATACTCACAATACTTCCAGACAAATTTATGATACATGATATGCATCACAATACTTCTGAGGTTTTTCTGAGGGTGGGTAAGTTAAAACAAACAAAAAAGAAACCAGTAGTGTTACAATAAAGCAGATTCTGTCAAAAACTATAAACACATTGATTCACATGCTTCACTGTGCTAAATCTACTTAAACAGAATTAAATTTTAAAACTATTCACCATCACTAATCATACTAATAAATATATACTATATATATATAATGCAGGATGGCAAAAAAGTGCCACCCCCTCCACCCCACACTGTAATACCGCATGTCTGATAATATTCAGAAACGGTTTGACGGCATTAAAACTGGGATACCATGTCATGTAAGACATGCAATTGGTCGGTGTTCGGTGTTCTGTAAAGACTAATCCACAATATGCTTAAAAAACAAATTGTGTAGCTTAGTTGTAGGAGACCAGAAGGTTGCTGGTTCAAGTCCCATTACCTCATGCGAAAATGAGTTCTTCTGACCTCTGATCCTTTCTTTGTACCACCTACCTCTTACTTTCCCTGTCTTATGGCACTATTTACAGGGGTGTGATATATAGCTCACTGGTATTGCTGCATGCTGGTTAGATGCACCAGCTGTGCAGCACAAAAATCTTGCGGCTTGGTTTTCACACATTCTCTACAGGAAATGTATGCAAGACCTGCAAAGCCCAGAGGAACTGTGGTTGTTGTTTCACTGTCTGAAAAGTTTTTGGCTTTAGACTTCAAGGACTTCAATTGCCCATGGCATAGAATATGGTGTGCGATGACCAGCTTAACAACTTTTGTGGAGAAAGAATGGCATAATATTTCTCCAGAATACTTTATCGCTGTCTCCATAGTGAAGACAGGGAAAACTGTAACAATGCAGTTTACATGGATGATAATTCTGTGACAATTGCATTTGACCAATCAATGGTTTGTGCCATTTCTAAGGTTTTCTAACTGTGCTGCTTTATTGCCGAGTGGAAAAATGTTGTTAGAGACATTAATCTTTTTTTCCAACCGGGTGTCACAAGATGATACACGCTATGAATCAAATTCAGTTAGATTTAATACATGCTCATGTCAATACATGATACTCTACTCAGTCTACAGTGAATCAAATTCAGGTATCAATTTTTCCTTTTTTTGTTTACTTTTATTATCAGTAGGGAAACAAACATGCATGTGTCCAACATGTCGTATATCTAGCTCTTTTGTGAATAATGTATTTATTTATTGCCTTGCAAGAAAATGAGCTTTACATATTGTTGTACCCCTGTTAGTGGCTGTAGCCCATCTGTTAATATATTGTGGTTCGGTCAAGCACACTGACTGGGAAAACCTCAACGAGACCCAGAGACACACACACAAACACCCAGCACGAGTCAACCAGCGTACGTTATTTACATAAAACTGAAACAGCTACCAGCTGAAACCACAACGCAACTTAAACATGAGGCTTACCCGGCCTAATGAGTCTTTCACCCCTCAGTCTGTCCCCTGGTTGCTCGCTCCACCGTGGTCTGTAGCCACATGTCCTACCTCTCCCACACTAGACAGAGGGCCAGTTTATAAGGGCACGGTGCCCCGTCTGTGCGTGATCAGTGGGGAGCACGTGCCCGCTTCCGGCGGGAATAGCGACTTCACCTCATCCCTGCCACAATATATAGTAGGTTTGTGGTATATTGTATACAATGCAGCATTGTGCCCCTTAACCACTAATGACTGAAGATACTGTTGTGGAGGGGTAGAAGAGGTGTAGGCAGGTCGCTTAAAAAATCTTTTTTGCAGCACCAGCATCATCTGAATGCGTTTACGGTGTGCACAGGAAAAAGGAGCCATAAATATGGACTGCAGGCTGCTCCTGATGCTGACAGCACCTTACTCTGCTTAAACCACGAAAAAATAAACATGCTTTCAGGCCAGAGCCTTTGTCAGAAGCTAACTTTGTTGTAATAACTTTGTTTTAATGACATAATCAGTACAAAACTTTGAAGCCTCCTTCATAGTTAGTAAAAAGGAAACTGTTTCCTGTGTAGAAGGCTGCTGCACGGCTTTATCAGTTTAACAAGCACAACAATGACTGAAAAAACAAAGCTCTACCTTGTGCTTCTTTAGAATATATACCTGAATAAGAATTATGGAAATATAACACTTATTTCTGGAGGGTTACAAATGCAGAAAAACAGAATACAGACATTCGGTCACATCTATACATATGTGTGATGCCATTATAATTCTGATGTCATCATGTATCCTCAGATTTTTACACTCTTAAGAGAGGAAAGCGTAAATTTTATGCAAATGTTATGTTTTTGTGGGATTTACTCTGTTTACTTTTACTTGTGCAGTGGAGATTAATTCATCAGTGCAACTTTTTCTCCCCTGGGGAAACTTGAAAATGTTTTACTTCACACTTCATTTTTGCTCTTGCTCAAAATCAGAGAATTAGACCTTTTAACATTTCAAGAGGTCCCAGTAACTCTGCAGCTTGCTGAGCATAAGATGTGGGATGTGCTTTAAAATTTCATAGCTACTCGATATTGGAGTGGAGCTCACATTTCTGTTAGATTTGTTCTGCAGATTAAATCAATGGTATGAGCACTTTCAACTTTAGACTTATTTAACTTTGTTTACATTTGTCTTTTACGTTTATGTATTAATGTATCTGAATCAACATTAAACTGTCCACAATATTAATAAAACACTTTTGTCTGTGTCTACCACCTGTAATGTCAGGCCACAAGGTACTCTTTTAAAGACTTATCACAAAAGCAGAGGAGCTAATCGTTGCTCTCTTCAAAATCATTTGCAGAAAGGAAACATGATCTTTGTCACTTTCTTAGTCTGCGGTCAGAAACCACAAGCACAGCATGCTGACAGACTTCCTCTCCTCTTTCAGGCAAAACTCATTTACATACCACAGCGAGCACAGGTTGACGCCAAGGTGTATTTTGAGTTTGTACAAAGGGAACAAAACATAAGCATAGACAAATTTATAACGCGTGCAAACTGACAGTCAAAGTACATCAAACAATCTGAGAATGAGGTCTTTTGCTTCATTTGCTTCTTCCTGAGGGTAAAACATCTGCAATGCAGTGCTGTCTTTCATTCAACTTTTGTCTGTTTGAATCCCGTGTTTCCTTGTGCTCTTTGACTGAACTTTAAGCAGTCAAAAAACAACTTCTAACTTGGCTGTGAATTGACACATGAGGCCTATGGACCACTAAGCGAAACTCACAATTGGCTTTATGTCAAACCTACAGCATTTTGATGTGAGATGAGACACAGCCATCAGAACTGTTTGGTACCCACTGCATTGTGTGACTGACATTTCATGTCTTAGTGTTCTTAGTGTTGAGAGTTTTAAGGTTCACTGTTGCAAACCCAAGTAAAAACCGATGCAGTATCTGTTACTCCATAGATGTTGTTTGCTGGCTTACAATTGAGAAGCACCGTAGAAAATAAATCAGTGGCTGGATCTCTCTAGGGCTGGTCTGAACAGCATTTTATAGGAATACATGTTGATATTTCCAAAGTATACTTAAATGCTTCTCAAAACCACACGATCCTGTAATAACTTTGCTTAATCTAGTAGGACTATTTATTGGCAAGAACTTGGCAATACGACACGTCATGATACAGGGGTTAAGTTTGGATATGAGACAATGCAGCGTGATTTTTAAAATGTGCACCATAAGGATAGAGTTATGCTTGCTGGCTGCGTCATGAGTGTAACTGTTCACAGTCTTGCCTATGTGCTACAAGTGTTACTGTAGGATGTTTTTAAAGGGCAGACCACTCAAACCGAGTGCAGCATTTTCCGCCGTGCATGGACATGACGGTCTCAGATTTGTTTTCATATCAACTTTTAAAATAATACTGATCTCTCCTCTGACAAGCATATATATGTCATTGTGCAGCGGTAAGGACACATCATACGGATGTGGGTAATAGTGGACTTGGTCACAAAGCCTTTTCTAGAACTTTCTGTCGTTTCATGTTGCTGAGTGCCTGCACTGCACCTAGCGTTTTTTTCGTATACTGCACCCTGCGTACGTGTAGCGTTAATTTCTGAGGACAGGCACAACCAGCGCACCAAACACACGCAGGATATGCAAGGCAGCGAGGTGTACCTTGGAGTGGAAGAGTCTAATGGTGAGGAACACTGTTGTCTAGCAACACAAAATGAACCATTGTCTGCCAGACAGCTTTGACTGTTTATTAAAAATACATTTTTGATAAACGATACAGTATCACAAAACATATCTCAGATATTTTCGGACCACAAGAACCTAGTCATCTAAATGTAACCATGCTCAAATTGTTACATAGCTACTCTACCCGCCTAAAGGAAAAATATGACTCAGTTACGCTGTATTGCTGTTTACATTTATTTTAACTCTTTCACACACACAACATTTAGCAGCAGCTTTGACTGATTCATCAAACATTCCAAATCAAATTTAAACTGCAAATTGTTGCAAACTTTTAGTTGAACATTTACATGATAGTTAAGGCTAATGAATCATATCCTTTTATCCCCTCAATATTCGATCCAGTGATTTTGGGTATTACATCTGCTCACTCCTAGTTGCAGAGGACCAGCTACTCTGGGCTAACGTGTGCAGGTGACTCTTCTCTGACACAGCAGTAAAAGTTTGGTCTAAATAAGCCAGTCTGCTGTTTGAGCCGAGTTGCAGACAGTATGGTTTATATGCATGGTGGTATTTGGACAAGTATCAGGTATTTGAGACGTTGGCTCTCTGTGTTGTACCAGCACCTTATGGCATGTTTTCCTCTGAGCATTTTTCTTTCTTTCTTTATTTGTCAGATAATTTAAAGTGTTCCCACATGTAATGTCTTTGAGAGACATCTTTTCCCTCTTAGCTTCAGGTTTATGCATAGTGGTGTAGTTTGTTGCACTCTGAGGCGAGGTGACGTGGAGACCTGGCATGAATTTCGGTTGGATTCTAAACTAAAATATCTGTGATTTGTTTATTTTTAATTTTCTATATATTGCCAATAGCAAGCATTTCCATCTAAAAGCCCTTGCTGATTACAATTTAGTTTAGGCTACACACTACAGGCTTAGAAGAATTATTTGGGGCCAACACTAGGTCTCTAACCGAGAGCATTAAAGTGTGCTCAGATGTTTTCATGTTCTATGAGACCTCAGGGAGAAATGCATGTTCAGACCTTTCCCCATATTCAGCTCTTACTGTTCACTAGACTAGGGATTGCTCATGTAGGAAAGAGCTTGTATGCTTAATTTCCTGGAGAATGATACTGTTATCAGTATATAATACATATATAGTTCTCACCTTTCTTAAACCATCTTTACTCTGTTTTGTTCATTCATCTTGCAAGGTTTTTTTAAAGGATCTTTTTGTCCTACTTTCTTTTGGAACAGAGTTTGAAATTTGTTTTGTCTAGAGTCCGTTGCTCCTGTCTCTCTGTCAATTTCAGGCTGACTTGGCATCAATTACAATGAACCTCCAGATGTTTTCTGGAAAAAGAAATGTCAAACTATGTGGCGATGGTGGTGGGTGCATCTAACAGAGACTGGCAAATGTATGCTTTGAGCTGTCCGCTTGGGTATATGTGGGGAAAAGTGTTTACGGAAGGCAGATATGGTTGGGTGGACAGTGGGAGACTGCATGTAATGGTCCCATCGTGTGGAACATTTTGTTGCTGTTTGCCTTCAATCAACATTTTTCTTTCCAGCCATTTGCCCAATCCTTGTTTGTAACTTTCAAGGTTTTTTGTATAAGCATGCACTTTAACCTGTGCAGGTTGAAAAACTGTCAGAGGTAACACACTTTGTGTCTTTAAGTGTATTTGTGTCTGCAGATTTCTGTATGTCTCTGAATATACGTGTGATGTCAAATGTCAGGCTGTGTTTGAAGTGATAAACAGACTGTAAATTGTTTATTTTTTGCATCACAAAGTCTGATGGCAAGTTTCCATTACGACATTCAAGTTTTTTGCATTGTCTTTAGTTTGCTCTAGTTCATCTCTGGCAGCACAAGTGAGATGTTTCTTTCCGTTGTTTTTTTCACTGCTTTCTCTCCCAACTCCTCTCTCCTTGTTAAGGCTGCACTTGTCAAATATTTTTGAGTATTATATTGAGTATTGTCTTAAATATTTTATATGAATTAGAAGAAATCAACAGACAAAACGGCTTCTTATTAACAGTTGACTTGGGCTGTGTCTCAGTTGTGTTCAGCAGACTAGTACATAAATATATACTATATATAAAATTTTAACAGACTACTTACTAACAGGAAGTGATGAACCATTGCTGTGACAATGCACTTGATACCAAAGTGGACTCTAAAGGCTACTTTGGCAGTTGTATTCTTACAAAATGCTAACAAAGAAATTATCAGGTAGAATATATTTAGTTTTACAGGTTGTTTACACATATTTGGGTTGAAGATTAATACACAATTTCTGGTCCTGCAACCACAACTTCGCTGTCCACCATATTTGCCAAATTTTGCACACGTGAGAAGCTCCTCCATTTCCCGTTGCATTGTGAGACAATGGTTTTCATCATTACTGTACTCAAAACTGACAGGTTATGAGTATGTATTGTAGAGGATACTCAACTTTAACACTTTTAACTGTACAACATACTACATATTCAGAGTTAGTGCTAGGTGTGTAATTGGGAAGTACCCAATGAAATGTAAACTTTTTGGGTTAGTGAGGCTTCTTAAGCTGCCCAAACATGCTTTTTACTGGAGCACACGTTAAACTCCTTCAATTCAGTGTTAACACCCTGTGCAGTCTGAATCATTTTCCTACAGCTCGGGACAGCTGGCCAGCACTCTGTCATTTATCCTTGGTAATAAATGCAGAAGAGAACATGCTAGCTAACTAGAAATCTGGACTGCATCTTAAGACCAACACTGTTTCTTTGCAATATTGGAAGACTTTTACAAGCTCCAATGGGTTAGGTGATCGGAGCTGGCAACTGTGTGCTACGGGTGACCAAGTAAGTATTTAGCCTGATAAATGCTTGTGTCCCTGTAAAAGTGCTTGGGTTTATAACAGTAGTAAATGTGTTGGTTATTCAGCTTTCAAACATTGTACATTCTGTTGTGCCGAAAGGAAAATTCCTGACCAAACCTGAAAGTTAGATGTTTTGCTTCATGCCTTTAAGCAAATGTACTAAACTTAAAAGCTTTAACATAGTAAAGAAAGTACACTTTTATGAGTGATAGCTTCAGCTTTCTTTAAAACAAAGCTGACGAGTAAAAATTCATGTACATAAAATAAAGTTCCTTAAATTACTACAGTATGCTGGCTATAGAATGTGCCAAGAAATCCAACGTCCTTGACAAAAGAGACTGTTTAGTTACTTAGTATAATGAATTTGATTTTTTTTTTTTTTTTAGATATAAATGTTTGTGAATATTTGGCTACAGATGGTTTTGTTGTAATTATCAAACCTGTAGTGGAGAGGTTTTTGAGCATGGTACCCTTTCTTAATATTTACAGTGATTACAGATATAGTACAAATGTGTACTAGTTCCACATGGCTGACCCCCCCCACCCCCCCACCCCCACTGTGTAATTATTGCTGCTCAAACTTTTTGAACATGTGTATGCTAAGAGGTGCAGAAAAGAGAAGTAAGCAAACTGTTAAGGGTTCCTTGGAATGCCATAGAAGATACTTTTAATAGATGTTTCAAAGACCATTACGTAGATGTGTGACTTTAAGTTAAAGAACTTCCACCTGTGGTTAGAGGTTCTACAACAGTGTACAAATACACTGAGAATAGACCCACATTGCCTTCCAGAAAACAAGTTATGTATTCTTTCTTGAGAGGAATGGCTGCTCCAAGAGCCCTGATTTAGCATCCTGTTGACCCCATACAACAGCAGTTACGATATTTTACCACTGTGTGTGTGTGTGTGTGTGTGTGTGTGTGTGTGTGTGTGTGTTTGAATCTGTGTGCCTGGATGGAATATAACTCATATACTTCACCACTTTGGAGGAATCTGATTGCTTGCTGCAGATTTACAGTTGTCAGTTCGCCCACCAACCGCCACCCCCCATCCTAAATGGCTAATAAAACCGGGGCTTTCATAAGAATGGTGTTTTATTGAGAGCCTCTGCCTGTGCTTCCTGCAGTGCTACTTTTTGTTTGTAGCAGTGTGCAGTTTCCAAAGCCACAGGCTCCGCCCTGGAACTTCCTCTGGGCTCCAGCAGCTTCTCAGGGGGCTGTGAGGAACTGGGGGGAGGGGAGCCTATCAGAGCCCTTGGATGTTTGTGCTGCGATATTCTGTATGCACGAAAGTGTACAGTTGCATTACATCCTTGAGTTTTTGCCTTTACGTTACATATTTTCAGTATCATTTGGTGGAATTATCAGTCATAAAAGGTCCATTTTCTTTGTGCATTAAAATAATAATATGTTACGAGGGGTATTTCCAAGCAGATTTCCAACACATGTCTGCAAATTAGAGCACCTGTCTCTAGCTTATTCCCAGGCACATTTTTGGGTTTCTCAGACAGATTACTTGCCCAATTACCTTCTGGGTTGCTTTAAAGGCTTCTCCTGACAAAACATCCCAAAGCTTTCCCAGAAGAGCTGGCTTTCTCTGAATGTGTCAGATTGTCATGTACACATACCAAAGTGAACCTAGGATCTAATTTCCCATAATTCTGTAGTTCCCTGTTGCAGCACCCTGGCAAGTCTTTGAGCTTAAATGTGCTGCATGTTTGTGAGAAGTTTAAATTGCAAGCGAATTGTGCTGAACTGTCGGTTCACCCTGCCTAGTAAGCTATTATCCATATTTACCATTAGCGTGCTTTCAAACTCCTAAAAAATCTCAAACGTTTTACTAGGCTGTTTTCTCTTTTGACAGTGCTTGTTCAGCTGCTGGACTACCATACCCTGTGGTGACCAAGCATGTTATCTAGGGATCATTGGATACATTTTCAGAGTGCAAAATCTTGTTAATTCTTTGGGAGATGATCTGCCTCATTACATCAGCTGATTGTTCAGTAGATTTCACAAATCTAGATTAGGGAGAGTTTTGTTTGTAAATCAATACAGAACTTCTGCACTGTATCCTCAGCTAATCCTCTTTCTGTTTTCTCTCTGCTCTGTCTCCTCTGGTTGACGTATGCGAGCTGTGTGAAGCAGCGTGGGAAATGGGGAGACTACAGAGTTCTCAAATTGATGTCTGGATTGTTCAGCAATTCTTTAATGTCATAGCATCAGAGTAGACTTTTCCTGTGTTAAGGAAAATGCAACCAAGATAACCAAATATATGTCTGATAATAAAGATATTTCTTACCATGTATAACAAGCAAAAATAACCTATACGAGAACAGAAAATCACTCATCATCAAAGGTCCCTTGGGGAAAAGACTTGGATAACATGTTCAGTTTTTTGGGGTCAGTATGATGTAATGCAAGACTAATATGAGATCTTGTGGTTTACTTCAGAATATCCCACCCAAGATAGCACACCAATTCAGTTTTACTTATGTAGAGCATTTTGCAAAAGACAGCTTTATAGAGATCTGGAAACCCAATGAACACATCGGGGCTGACAGTGGAAAGGGAAAACTGAAGAATTGCTAACTCAAAAGAGGGACCTTTACCACTTTGACACTAGACAGCAGTATAATAGAAACTGTTGAAGTGTATGAGCGAGATTAAACAGAAACACTTTGATCAGACAAAAAGGAAACTAATATTACAAGCCTTTAAAGAAATAGAAAATAGGAAAATAGAATAGAAAAAAGAAAAAGGAAACAGATTTGGCCTACAGAGAGTTACATTACTGTGAGTTCTACTGTTCACCCAAGTTGGCCATTTATACACAAAGAATTTGTGTTGCAGACCGATACCATTCAAGTTTTAGAGCCAACCTTTTTCCAAATATTAATCAATAAAATATACTTTGTAAATAAGGGTGATGTAATTGGACAACCTGTTGAAGTCTGGTAGACCTGGAAAATGTAATATGCAACTTGAAACCTTTAGCTAATATTTCATTTGATAAATTAAAGAATTTAAGTTTTAAAATGAATTATCACTGATTTTCATAGTATTTTGATACAGGCTATTTATGAATGTACTATGAATACTACTTTATAGTATGTGGCTAATGTACAGCTTCCTGGTCTGGGATCTGGGACGCTTTGCCATGCATCACTTACACTACACAGCGATAGTATGTGTGAAACAGACCTTAGGAATTGAAAACATGGTATATAAGGAACTGTGAGGTGTAAGGTAGCATAAAGATTAGGCCTACCATGTGCCTGGCATCTACAAATCTTATTTCATATGTGTTCTAAAAAGAGCTACTGTAGGTCTGAAATCAACAGTGTAGAGTATCTTTCTGAAGTTGTTTATGGTTTGCTCATTTTCCACATAGTTCTAATACTTGTGTGCTGTCGTAACAAGCACCTGCATTCTAAACAGGGTTTCTTCTTTCCCTGCAGGAAACATGTTGCCTTCCCTATCGGACCTGCTTGCCTATTAGGTCTTCTTTGCCTGGATTAATCATCGGCTCTGTCATGAATCACACGCCCAGCCCCCACATGGCCGAAGCCGCCAAGTCTGGGGCGGGCCTGCTCTGTGGCCTGGGATTGGGGCCAGACCGGGTACGCTCCCCGGACAGCCTGACTCACACCCCCAGCCCCACGGGTGGCACCCCAAGCTCCAGCCCACCTTTGCTACTTTCTCCAGGGCTGGGTTGCGAGGGTGCAGGTGGTGACTGGGAGAGTCGCGAGGAACTTCGTCTTCGCGAGCTGGAGGAGGCAAGGGCGCGGGCTGCTCAGATGGAGAAGACCATGCGCTGGTGGTCGGACTGTACGGCCAACTGGAGGGAGAAATGGAGCAAAGTCCGTGCTGAGAGGAACCGGGCGCGGGATGAGGTTAGGCAGCTGCGACAGCGTCTAGACGCCCTTACGAAGGAACTGACCGGAGTGCGACGCGAACGGCAGGAACTGGCGGCTGAAAACGAGCAGTTACGCCTCGAGGCCCAAAGACTCCGGGCTGACCAGAGCTCCCCATCCAATGCCCCTACCCTTTCCTCTGCACCACCGTCCAACTCTTCCACAGCCTCCTCTCCCTCTAACCAGCCAGCTGGCTCAGACAGTAAACAGCATAGCCAGGAGGATGAGAGGGTGGGAGAGGGTCCAGGCTCCCCAGAGCCAGAACCTGTCAGGGATGTGGGAAATGAGAAACCAGAAAGGCAAAAGGTAAGTCCAAGACACCCCAGGCTCCAGAAGTTCTCAGTTCTCTTTGGATGAGAGTTATGTTGTCCTAATTCTACAGGTTTGTATGTGCATTGTACATGTTTCTGATATTATATCCATGATGTTTATTGATATTCTGATTCTGTATTGTTGAAAAAATGGAAATCGGTATGTTAAAGTAAGAACTTCCAGATAATATTGGTGCGTCATCATGAAACCTTAATTTCAGTTCGATAAATAGGCCAGCTGTACTGAAAATGTATTTTGCAGTTATCAGATTGTTACGTATGGGAAAAGGGAAATCTGAGTCCTGATCAGACAACAAAAAAATGAAAATGACAAAAAAATTGGATTTGGGATTCAGTCCCAGGCAACTCCTAGCTTACCAGACCACCGAAGCTAGGCATGTAAAAGGTGAAGACATTCTGGACAAAGAGAGGCAGGAAGGTAGAGCAATAAATGGGTCAGTAGCAGATCTGATTTTGTGCAGTGCGCTGTGCTGGTTTCCCATTACCTGGTTTTCTGCATGTTCTGGTGGGCTGCTTTTTTTTCTTTTGTCCTATTATTGGAACCCCATCTCCCCCCTCTGTTTCAGCCCTGGGGGAACAGCCAGGGGACTGCAGCATGAAAGCCAAATCCCACTACTCTAGCAGCAGTAGCAGCCGCAGCCCCTCTCTCACATTCTTAGCCACAGATATGCCTTGCCTAAGCATACGAGGCTTTTTCATAATGTGCTTTTAATTACTCTTCGGTAAAGCCACTACTCTCCTACTTGATGTGTTTCAGTCTGCTGTGTGCAGAAGGCGTCTGCTTTTTTCCCTTTGTCAGTGGACACAAACAGAACCCCGCTCTCCAGCTCTCTGCTGGAGCTAAGCAGTGGAGAATTCAAATGAGTGTCACCGTCAGATTTGACCTTAAGGTGCCCATACAGAATGGGTGTTTGCTAAAGGCAGTGGGCGGTAGTGTTGTGGCTATAGGGACAACAGCTTCTGTTGTTAATGCAAAAAAACTAAATAATGAGCTACAGCCCTTCTGGGGCAGTGTATTCATAAAAACATTTCTGAGATTGCAGCAGATACTTGTTGATAAACAGTTTATTCAGTTTTTGTTGAATGAACAAGCACTGCCGGGGCAGCCCAGCTCACAAGCTTGTTTCATGCTATCCTGTTTCCTGCCACTCCATGCCTAGCTCTACATACAAACATGCTGAGTGCTTCCACATGTGCAATTCGGCATCACTGATTACATATATACTCCTCTGTTGCCCTCTGGTGGCTCACAGCATGTGTCACACTCACATTTTTGTTATTCAAGCCACAGCGTGTTCTGTGTTTTCTGTCTTTCTCCTGAGGCCATCCCTTTGATATATAATCTTTGCTGTGGGGAAAAGAAAGAAGAAAGATGGAGGTTAGAATTGAAAAAGCAGCTTTTGATTGCAGTACCAAAGTGCCTGTAAATTTCTTTCATTCTGACAGGAAATGAGCAGAAGGCATAATATGATATATGTTTTATGGATGTTATGCAAAAAAAAAAAAAAAATCTTTTCTATCTTGGGAGTAATCCTGGAACTCTTTCTCTGATGCATTTGAGTATTCTTCCTTTGGAAACACTATTATGATGATGTAACTCTTGGACCTGGGGTGGTTTGTGCAGCGTGCTACAGTCTCCATCTCTTTCAGTTTTAAGACTGTTGAGTAGTTCATCCCTCTGGCAGTTGGTTTCTTTCCACTGTAATTAAACGTCTCACCGCCTTGTTCGTTCTCTTTGCACGTCTCATGCCTTCTTGCACAATTTTTGTCCTGACTGCCTCTCAGGAGCTGCAGCTGTTAGAAGCTCTGCTGAGGGCCAAGGCGGAGTCTCCAGACTCATGGGATGCGCGCAGTGCCAGCAGTCTGCGCACGGCTCTCAGCCGGCAGGACCGGAACAGGCTGCTGTGGGACGACCTGGCTAGCTTGGAGGAGGACTCCACCAAGCTCAACGCCCTCCAGCTACGCCTAGATGAATCCCAGAAAGTCCTTTTGAAAGAACGCGAGTAAGACATGTCTCTGTTTGTTTGTCAGGGATTAGATTGATCAGGGTATTGATTATAATAAAAAAAAAAAAATTGCTGCCGGTTTGAAATATAGTGACACAGTTCTTCATACCAAATCGATCCTATGGTCAATTCAAGCTCATCACAAAAGGCTGAATTAACTGGATCTCCACCACTCAAGAGAATGCGGTTTTACAGCTCAAAAGCCTGACGCTGTAGGGCTTTTACCCTTTTAGGACATTCTGGGTATGGGGCATGGTAACGTTAGGCTTATGTGCTGCTGTTTCATAGGTTCCATAGTATAGTGCTTTTCTATGGAGAGTATAAAATCTGTGTATTGAATTTGTATTAGTGAAATCAGTGTTCACAGTTTTATTAATCTGTAAGAAAAATATTATATAAACGTAGTGTTAGCCTTGATTAGAGGATATAAATGAAGGATTGGAAAATTAGAAATATTGAAAGCTATTATACTTTTCTGTACTTTTCCTTTAGTATGTTGTGTTTATAAAACCTAAAGTACACAGCAAACAGGGAAACGCTCTCTCACAGAAACCGCTTTTCTCAGCTGCCTGAAACACCTCATTGGAATTAAAACGTGACTATTTTACTCTCAGTGTTGCATGTGCAGTATTGTGTGTATAATTTATAGACTATGTGGTAACATGAATGAATCAGTTATGGCTGTTGTCACTAATTTACATCATCATAAGGAATTATTTTAGGAATTACATATGTATTAATTTGTGTTTGTTTGTTTACCTGACTGTAATCACAATTGGAAAAACTGTGCTTAAATTACAGCACTTCATGCAACTCTTGTTTTGCCCGCTACAAATTCACCACAAGGGGGTGCCATTACTAGTCTTGTATTTTTTGATGCTCCTTAAGAACATTAGTTAGTACTTGCAGCACATTAAGTCAGAGTCACACTATCATGATAATTTATTGCTTCATATATTATCATTATGATTTCTAACGTCCATTTTGTGTAACCGACGATAGTGACGCACTCCCAGATGTGTTTTTAATATATCACGTTTGCACCAGTTGTGGTTTCCAAGGGTTGGTATTCACTAAATTATGAAAATCATTTAAGAGAAAGTCATTTATGGGAATATTTATGAACACATATATTTAGTAACTTCAGGAACCACCTTTTTTGGCAAAGAATGTTTTCTTTAGTCGATGGTCAGTCTTGTGTAGTATTTTGGTCAGTTTCACTTTTTCAAAAATAACTTTGGTTAATAATCATGGGAAGTCGGAATTTTAGTGAGACTGAGGTCAGGACTCTGAGCTAGCCATTTAAAAATTTCTCCTGTTTAAACCACTTTGTGATTATGATGTACTCAGCTGTGTTTTGGAAAGTTACCATGATGTATTTATTGATGTATGTATGTATCTTTATTTGAGCTGTTGACCACAAACAGAAACTTTAACATTGTTCTGTAGAATTTAGAACTTTTTCTAACTCAGATCCTTTGCCATTACTCTGACCCCTTACTCTGTCACTTGTTTGGGGGTTCTACAGTGTGCGCTTGCACTAATCTTAACATGAAACCTTATCCCAAGAGATTAGTGCTTGGCATGGTGTTTGTGAATCTTCTTAACTGTGACCTGATGGAGATCTCTAGATCATACTGTTCTCAGTCTTCAACACACAGCTATCGATAACTTTAGTAATTGGAGCTTTTACTGATTATTCCATTGATTAATCAAGTAATCATTTAAGAACGTAGCAATAGTAAATATACAAAACTTTTATTATTAAATGTTATTATTAAATATTTTATAAACATTTTATTATTAAATGGCATTACTAAATTGCATATAATATTACCTGTCAAACCTAATCTGATTTAGTGCAATTAAGTACCATATTACACTCTAATGTACTATGTTGAAGGGTAGCTTTACACCTGCTGACACTATTCAGTGCAGTCAATCTAAACTCAGCGTACTTGCTGTATTAGATTGTTACATTTTAGGCTCCAGTTCCTACTTGCACCATCTAATATTTTGAGGGTAGTAAGTGTGTGTGTGTAAGTGTGAGGGCTGTATGTGTGTGGGGTAAATGTTCTTGTGTGGGTGTGTGTGTATGTAACACATGTGAATGTGTGCCATCTTAATAATAACACAAATGCAGAGATACTGATTTACATACTTAGCTAGCCATTAAATATTGCAATGATTAATGTACATTCTTTGTTACCTTTTTGTCAACTAGCAGTTTTTTGGATTTGTGTTAGATGCTAATGTTAACCTTGCCTTGTGAAATGATCCCAAATATTTGACCCTTTCTGTCATTTTCTCCGGCCTTCCTTTTTTGTTTGCCCCCCCCCCCTCACTATTTCTCTATTTTGGAATCCACGTCATCACATCATCTTCACATCACAAGCCCACAGCAAAGCATGTTGTGTGACAATAATGATCATCTGTAAAAACAGTTACCCTTTTACAATTACCCTTTTTCTTCGAAAAGAGCTGTTAAGGGCTTCACATGCGTTTTCTGTCAATAACTTTTTTCTTCAAGCAGGATAAAACGGAAAAAAAAAAAAGAACGCAAATCTAGATAAATCTAGATAATTCCCATACACACACTGTATGGGAATGTGTTGTTGTACTCTTGAACTAATGTAGTTTATTTATGTTATTTGCAGGGATAAGCATGCACTCAGCAAAAGCATTGAGAAACTGGAGGCTGAGTTGAGCCAGTGGAAACTGAAATATGAGGAGCTGAACAAGAGCAAACAAGAGGCTCTTAAACAGGTAAGAGGATTTTACAGCCCCACACTGGAATAGATGATAGATAAGGCTATTCACAAAGGAAAATTTTTTTTGTGTGCCAAGAGGTCATGACTACTGAGAAAAAAAATCCTTAGAAATGAGGCACATGGCCCCACAATCAACAAAAAAGCACTCCCTTTAAAGAAGCCGTCACACTAGGAACTTTCAATTTGTCTCATTATTGTGTTAAAAGACCATAAAATTATTGGCCTATTTATCACAGCTTTTAGTTCTACTTCGCCTTTAATCTTTAGTTCCGACACTAATCAGCTTCTAATCAGCAGGTTAATGCTGTGTCAGAGATCAGTCAGAGTTCTGTCCGTACTGTCCCAGCAGCCTTCAAAGCCTTACATCAAAGTCCGTTCCCCCCTTCATGTTCCTGCATGATTAAGGTCTGGTGTATAATATCCCCACACCATCATATCTGCAGTGATTACTTCAAACAAATACAGACAAAGAGCGACTTTGGCATTTAGAAGAGAGCTATGTGGATGTCAATATTTGAAATATATTTGGTTGTTTACCACCAGGGGGCACTCTGGGCCCATTTCAGTTCACACTGGAAAGACTGCCTGTGAATTAACTGGCAACTATTGCCTTTCAGGAAGAAATGATTTTGTGAAAGAAGCGGCAGCACATAAGGTAGACATGCAAGCCACATGCCAGATGTGCACCAAGTACTACACAAGCCAACAAAGCCTAAGTAATATGGTCAAGAACGAGACTCTGTTAGACAGGCATAAGATGTAAAAAGAGAATTATAGAGCGTTCCAGACTGCGGCAATTCAACCTAATTTTGACAGGATTTTATTGTACCCATCAATATGTCCAGCCTCAGACCTGAATATGAGTGGCGGAAACAAGAAACAGACCAGGTAGTAAGCCATAACAGTGATGTGGTTCTGAGACTCCTCAAGACACTTTTTTCGTATATTCCTGCCTAATTTGACATATGATACGATATGTCCCTTGATGTTGACCAATAGGAGGATTGACTGCTCTCTGGTGCATGGTGAAGAAAAAGAGAAATGCCACCGTTGCAGGTGAAACAACAAGCCACAGATCTCAAGTATCATCTGCTGAGAATTTAATAGCACACAAAGAAGCGCTAAAAGCATGTTCCCAAAATGCTAACAGCTAAGCGCTGATCACAATTTTGAACAGTCTAATATCAGCTGAATGCTGAGCTACCCACAGCTATCAGGTCTGCAGATATTCTGGATTTGGATATTCGTTTGCTGAGTATGTATTTATTTTCAAATTTATGATTCATTTTTTTTTTACTGTGTCATTTGGAGTTCCCAGGAGAATCATGGACAACTTGAGATTACGGTCCATAACACAGATTTATTTTTAATTTGCAGAAAATGGCACCAAACATGGCAAGAATAACACTTCTTCTCCATTCAATAACACAGCTTCTCCATTGCTAGTTGTTAAAAACACAACTCTCTGCTCTACTCAAGAAAACCCAAAACTTCACCCATATTCAGGCTCTTCAGCACAAGTCTTTTGTACGAACGACCCCGCACCAGCCTAAAATGAACAATTCCTCTCTTTAAAAACCTGAACTACTTACAATGCGACTCGGTGACACCACAATACATTTTCTCAGCTGTTCTTGTACTCCGTGAGGCCTTGGTTAACCCGCTGCGCTATTATCTTCTAACTTGCCGCTCAAACAGGCTACCGGGGCCAGGTAGATGAAGCAAAGCCGCACTGTGAGTGGCGTAGCACTCTGCCAAGAAAACAGCTAGCAGCCGCAGTTGCAGCAGGACAGACACTGTGTGAGGAGAAATGATCCACTGTACTACAAAACAGAGTGACATAGAATTTCTCAAGTCCCCTCCCAACAAGGAAGCTTTGAATATTCGCTGTTGATTACTGCTGAATCTCTGAATCCCAAAATATGGTATTTGGAACCGCCCTACTGCACATGCATACGCACATTCGTGTTTTTTTATCGTTCCAGTGTGGGAAGCAAGCAAATGCAAGTAGTTGCATGCTTTGTGCGGCATGACTGAGCCTTTCAGAGGGAGAGATAGTAGCCGGATTGACACAAACTTTATGAAGATTAAGGAACTGCATCTTTAAAAGTTGTTCCGAAGTTTGATCGGATATTTTAGTAGATTTTGAGTAAGATGTCCTTGCAAGTTTGCTGAGGCATTTGTTTCTTTCAGGTGTGTTTTGGTTGAAGTCCGTTTTTTTTAAGTCGTCCATCTCACCAAAAAAGTGGCTGTAGTTAAAAGGATTTACCAGTCAATGTAGGCAATCATTGTGTTACCTAAGAAACTGCAGCAGGCTCTCTGATGGTGGGCAGAAGGGTGTCTGGTAAGACTAGTAATCTCTAGAGGTATAAGAAGGCATTACAACACAGAACATTACAATGCAAAAATGTCGCTGTCACATTACAAATGAACAGTTTTAACTGATAAGTAGTAGTGCAAGTGCCTATTCAAGTATCTAAAGGCTGAACCAATACCACATACTAATTTGATACCAGTGTTCTGTTAAGGCACTCATGTTTTGTAGTGGCAAAAACATTAATATATCATAGTAGGCACAGTCGTACACCAACATTAGTAACGTTAAACTGTAAATTAATATAGTTCTTTTTTCATGTAAGTACTTCATTAAAGATGATCATCTAACAGTAGGTTTTCATGCAGATTCACATTTTTTGCTCCAGGATATCCAAACCAGTATTTTCTGCTGATTCAGCCCACTAATGACACCCAGACTCAGATCTGTGCCATCTGTAGTCAGTGCTGATACTGATCCAGTATATCAGATTAATACAACACTATTATTTTTCTTCATGTTGAATTTTGTATCAATATATCATGAGCATTTTAATGGAGACTCCAGTGCCGTGAGTTGAATAAGATGAGCTGTGTGTATCATTACTTTGTGTAATAGCCACCGCAGTCATTGGGCTCGTTTTTGCAACTGCAGCAACAGACACCTTTAATCAGCAGAAACTTGAGAGTAGTTCCTGGGTCACCTGCTGTGCTGTTTTGACTTTTCTTCTTTGGGATTTTCAGTGAAGGGAGCAACGGTTATTAGGAAAATGCTAGCAGGTGGTGGGAATACGGAGGAGCAGTGTGTGAAAAGTGGTGTTAATCTAACTGTGACACAGCAGCCAAGATGAGCGTGAAGCTGTAACACGCAAGCTGCCACAGCTCAGCCCAGCTGTGTGAGTGCACAGCCTGCCGTGCATGTTAATTGCTGAAGCTCGGCCACCATCTACTAGGTGTGAGCCACTGTATGGAAATAGCTCTGTGACCACTCTTACAAGGAAGCATTTTGGAAATTGTTGTTGCTCACATACTCGAGCTATGAGATCTATTAAAGGGCCACATGAAGGGCCAAGTAAAACTCTGAAAGACTGTTAAAAGATTGCTGTTGTGGATTCATTTGGAGGAATGGAGAGATGAAAAATAAAAACAACTGTAGACAGGCCATTGCAGAAAGATGAAAACAAGAGGCAGAGGCCTTCTAAGCTTCTAGATGCAGATAAATATATGTCTGCAGGGGTAACCTGTCTCTTTCCTTCTCTGTTTCTTTCTATCTCTCTCTGTCTCTTTTCTCTCTCTCTCTCTCTCTCAGCTAAACCTACTGAAGGAGGTGCATCAGGATGAGCTTGGCCGCATGTCTGAAGATTTGGAGGATGAACTGGGAGCTCGCACGAGCATGGACAAGAAGCTAGCTGAGCTTCGAGCAGAGGTGAAAATCTGACACGCACTCAAACGTCATGCATACATACAAACATGCATATACGTGCATATATATGCTGCTGTCAAGGGAGGATACTGTGAGAGAATCTCTTCTAGCCCAAAAACACAGCACAACAGCAGTTCATGATTCTCAAGTGTTTTTCAGGGGATACAAAGAGGCAAATAATGTACAGTACGTATGGCACTAATATGTATTTTCCATAGTTTAAAATACAATGTGTAAACATTCACAGAAACAAAGTTTCTATACAAAATAAACATTCATGGAACTTCTGATCATTATAAAAGTAGAGTGCGTGGAGCTTTGAGATGCATTTACGATTGATCTGAACATTTAAAGTGGTAATGAAAAAGGGTTCAAGAAAACTGAAGGCCTGAAAGAGTTGTAATTAAATAAATATCTTCTTGAAGCATAAAAAATGACAATTAAAATAAAGTACATGGAGCACCCTGATGGTAAATAAATATTTGTAAAACAGTAACATTTTGAAATAATAAAAATGAAAAGTATGTATATAAATGTATAGCTCCCCAAAATCAAGCACATAATCAAAGATCAGAAGATCTTGATTCAAGCTGACAAGTGCAAGTGTTTTTTTATTTTTTTTTTTTTTTTTTTTTTAAATTCATGCGGATTGTTACCGGACACATAGACACAGTGTTTTTACTCAACATATAGTCCAGCCTTCGATCAGTTCAGCCATGCTGTGGGTAGGAGTGGCCAATGTGGCAAAAATATATCAGAATACTTAAAGACGTTTCCATGATACACAGTGTCACAAACACAATGCAATAAAACTCAATGTACAGTGTTTTTTATTCAGCATTTCACATTCTGAACTATACCTAAACCAGTTAAACAGGACTGTTTCCCTATTTAATGAAACATGTAGTTGCTCAGTGTTTCTTAAGCACTTACCCATACACATACACACCATAAGCATTAGCCATAAGCATTGACTTCCCTCCTGTACCGCCAGACCAGCTGCCTTAGGATGCACTGTGATCCTACTTGCTTCTAGATGAAGCCCAAAAGTCCCTGAGGGTTCTTTTTATCCTCTGTCCACCATTTTCCTCTTGTTTTTCTCTCTGCAGTATCATTCTCTTTCCTTTTATCAGTTCTGCCCAGGCCTCTGACTGAGGGTCTGGAGATGCGTCCTCACTATTTGCACTCTGGGGTAGGCCATTTGAACTTCATAGGAAAGGATAGTACAAGGTGTTTGTGGCACTCTTTAAAGAGCACTTGCTGCTCCACTGGCTCAGCTTAAAGTCCTTTCTCGTCCCAAGTCCCCAAACTCCGAGCACTGACCAGCAAACAGTGTCATCTCCTGCCATTTTGAGTCATTCCTGTTTAAGCTGCTTTGGAATTACAGCTTGAATAACAGCATATGCATGATTAATGCTTGTTGGTATACAGAAAAGGGAGATAAGATGAAACTAAAGCTCTCCTGCTCTTTTACTGGGTGCCAAAGGCACGCATTCCCATTAGGCTGGTTTCAGTGTCAAGTTATAACATATTGGAGAGCCCTTTATTTAGCTCATGATTATTCTGTAATGAGTCTTTCAAGTAGTGTGTTGAAGTCATATTGCTATATCTCTCAGTTCATGTATGCCATAAAAACTGCTCACAGGATAATAAAAATGTGATTTTTTTTGCTGCTTAAAGGAAGCTATATTACCTACATATGTGGTGAGAATTTTACTTTGTCAGATTGTTTGAAATAGGTAGAAAATGTCTGGAAGTATGCTGAATAAGTAAGATTGTTTATCAGATGCAGCTAGGTGTTGGATTTATTGCCCCAACATTTTTTTTTGCTGTGGAGAACAGCTATAGCACTGATGAGGATAAATGATTTTTACCAGTAGCCACCTCAGGAGTTCAGTATAGATTATCTCACCATTTGCCATTATATTATTACGCATCCTCCCTCTGAATGCAACTCTATTTGTGTTTTGTGTAAGTTTGTGCCTCTGTGTGTGTGTGCAGATGGAACGTCTGCAGGTGGAGAATGCAGCAGAGTGGGGCCGACGAGAGCGGCTGGAGACGGAGAAACTGGCGCTAGAGCGCGACAACAAGAAGCTGCGCGCCCAGATGGAGGACCTGGAGGAGCAGCTGGCACGCAAGCGCAGGCAAGCAGCCAGTGCCCTGGACACTGACCTCAAGACAATCCAGAGCGAGCTCTTTGAGAGGAACAAGGTAAGAATGCTGACCGCACCATGACCGCTGCAAAGTGAGCAGCGTTGATCATTTGGACTGAGTAACTGAACTCGTACGGGGTTAACTTTCACTTTTTTCCAGTCAGATTTATTAAGAGTAGCACTTGTGATCTGGAAAGAGGAGGGTAGAACGAGTCCTTTATTGGAGGACAGAGGCATGGCACTTGTACCTGACTAATCAGTTGACCATTTAAGGTGATTGAAGCATTTAGTTACTGGGATTCATTACAATATGTCACAATATGTTTTTATGTACATATCATGGATAGTGTCTGTGCTTAAAGAACACAGACCAACTGCAAAGACAGAATCAGTGCAGGGCAGGATGTAAAATGTTGAGTAAAAATCATTGTTTTCATAGTTTTCATTAGTATTTTTCAAATGAACTGCTGGTTGATTTTTGTCTGTTCCAAGTTTTTGAATTTTAGAAAAAAATAAATATGGTGAAATATTGTGTTAGAGATGCTCTGACCTCAGTTTTTTTTTTTTTTTTGCTATCATCTAATAGCGAATACTGATCTGATATCAGTGCTTTTCTTTCTTTTCATTTAATTTCTGTCTATCTGTATACCTCACTGTGTCTAACATGAGGCTGTAACTACAGTAAACGAGTAAAGGAAAGTCTAAATATAACAAAAAAAATACATGAAGTACAGTTCAATTTAATAAATTTAATCAATTTAATAATGTTTATAAAAAATAGATATTAAAATAAAATAAAATTGAGGAATTAGGTACCCTTATTTGTCATTTAACCGCTTATTCTATTTTGGCTTTAACTTTTTTGCCTATATGAAATGGGTAAAGTAAAGGCAAGAAATACTTTTTCGCAGAACAGAGAAACAACCGTAGAAGATTTCATGCTTGCTTATTTAATGTCTTTAAAAAACGACACCTATGAGCTTTCTATACTGTTTACAAAAACAAAGATTTTCAGTGTTCATCATATTTTGAAATAACGTCCTAATGCTGCGTCCACATGTTTTTTAATGAACGGATGGCGGCAAACCAGATAATTTGTTGTTTTCAGTGGAGCTCCAACAGAAAATTCCGCCATCACAAGCCGCATCTATTTGCAGACCACAATGGTGAGTGAAACACTCCATCAAGTATAAAATGTTTTATAGTTTTTACCGTGGACCGGAGCCGTGGAATAAAATCGGATGTTGATTTTTTTTGGGGGGGAGGGGACCAAACATCTCATAGGTGAAATCCAGATGAACCCAGTAGTATTTAAAAAAATAAGAGAGAACAGAAGCGTCCTCTGGTAAAAGTTATGTCTGTTAGTACTTAATAATAATACAGAGCAGCGCTGTGTCATAGTTTTCAAATGCAACCTAGGCTATTAACCCACTGTCTTCTTTATGAAACCATAAAACAGCAATTTAACACTAGACAAAAGGCTGATTTCTAGGTCATAATACATTTAGTAGCATGAGTTATACACCGGTCTACTATTTAAAAATTGACCAAATTCAAAATTTGATTCAGTACTATTCAAAGTGGTGTCTCAATTTGATACTGTCTTATATTTTCTGTTTATTTGAACATCCAACATCATAAAATGACAATATTTGAAACAGAAGTTGTTTTGTATTTTTCTGGTCTAACGCTCTAGCCACAAAATAATATTTAAGCTTCAAATTATTACATTAGCGACAAACTAACATGCTAGTCACACAATACGACACAATACACTGTGCTACAGTATGTTATGATATGATCTATTGTTACATCCCTGTTTGTTATAAAACAAGTTTATGTGCTGATATTTACTCAGTACATTTAACATTGCAATTCTTCACTTCCAAATTCTTACTTATTTTAAGCAATTATACATTATAGATTTATGACACATTGTTATCCATCATTTTCTCCATCTCCACTTTTAACCCTTACATGTTAATGAATACCTGAAAATTAGAATTCATATCCCAAGACTTGTTGATAAGAGTACTATCAAAACACACATAGGTAGTGAAAACCAAATATCTCACCCAGTCTTTACCACATGGCATGCAGAAATCCCCGCTAGTTTATCAAACTGCATGGTTGACCGCATCTTCACTTGGCCTGCAGAGACCTGTACATCCAACTGACGCATCCTTGAGTGCCACAAGCCATTGCAAGGCGTCCTGGCATAGATTCATGCCGCACCCCTGATACTACACCATCACCCAAACCCCCACAATCCCTCCCCCAAACACACACACACACACACACCTTTCAGGAGAGCATCGCATCACTAAAGAAAGAGAGAGGCAGATGGGAAGCAGCAAAAACCTTGAAAACTTCCATGCAAATGTGCCTGCAGCATGAAGGCTAAGAGGCATGTGTCACACGAGCCAATTAGCTCAGGTACTGCTCAAAATTCAGTGCCTGTCATCAAGTTGTAGTAGCCCTTATCCATCAGGAGTGCCAGCGCCTGTCCTGAGAGGCCCGTGTCCTTGTGACGTCGACCCACTGCAGGACTGCACTCATTCCTATCAGAGTCTAGTGAAGTGTGTTGGTGCCATATGTTGGTATGACACAATATGTGTTCTAGAACTGCACCAGTCGAAATATTTTTTTTGGTCAACCAGATCTTAAATAGAGCCTCAATTTTATTATGTCTCTTATGAATAATGTTTTCAATTGCACCTACAATTTAGCGTGAGTGGTACATCATATTCAGTGCTGTATTGTAAGTATACAGTTTCCAGTTATTTACCATTTAATTATGGTATTCCAGCTTTTTGGAATCTTTACAAATTTCAGTATGCGCCCACACAGAGGATTTTGTATTACACCCAGTGACCCAATCTCAGTAGTGTAAAGTTGCCAGATAATTAAGGTTGTGGTATATTAAGTTGCTTTTAAATAAATATAACATAAGGTAAAAAAGACTTAATTTTTAAAATGTGCATAATATGACATTCTGGGTTGATAGACTTGATTGTCCTGCTTTTTAAAAAGGATTTGGCTACCCATTACTTTAAACTGCTAAAGTAAATTCTTCATTTGTGCACAATATTAAATAGTAAGAAACAAGATATTTTTGTATGAAATAATAACTTTACAGTGTTGTGACTGTGCTGTAAACACATGCACAGTAGACAACCCCTCATCTTTGTTTTTAACATGTTGTTAAACAGCTGTTAAAACCCATTAGCAGTGCACAGAACTAATGCTGGTAAAGAGCTAATGCTTCTTTTTTAACCAGTTGTGACTTGGAAGTAAGAAATGTGATGGGGTTGTATTTTGTACATGGTTTTGATGACTTGTTGCTTATGATAACTGGCAGAAAATGGCCTTGAAAGCGTAAGCTCCAAATGTATAGTTTCACAACGTTTGTTTTGTTTGAAAGCGTGCCTTGCTGCCACAGGTTAATGACATAGTGACTGATTGAGGCA
Source organism: Semaprochilodus insignis (assembly GCA_034552555.1). Classification (NCBI taxonomy): domain Eukaryota; kingdom Metazoa; phylum Chordata; class Actinopteri; order Characiformes; family Prochilodontidae; genus Semaprochilodus; species Semaprochilodus insignis. Next base: position 13,197,957 of record CM067489.1, read on the forward strand.
TTTTATTCGTTGAAGACCCTGACACTGATCCACAGTATTGTTCTGGGGCATCATTATTGTTGCATCTGCCTTCCTCTTCAGTACTGATGCGAATGTGAATAAGTTGAGTAAAAATATGTTCACTAGGTACCAATTTGTGCAGGAATAATTTACAGTTCATTCACTGGTCAAAATAAATCATTTAGTAAATATACAAAGTAGTTGGAGATATGGCCAAGCAGTTCAGTTGTAGTATAATTAAAATATCTGACTTATTTGGTATATATCAGGGTAAAACAAATAAATAGCACTGTTTTAAATGCTGAACTACATATATATTTGTAGATGTGCTTTCACTTCAATAAGAAAGTATTGCTTTCTAACACAAGCCCCACAGGCTCAACAACAATGGTGGTAAATGTTGTTTCACATCTGAGTTTTTACAAGGCTAGAGACAGCTTCTTATTTAGCGATTTCAGCTTTCCATTCCAACTTAAATGGAGCAGTGGTTACATTCTGCACATTACTGTACTGTATGTATTATTTAAGGTGGAATTGGAAATTCTGGAAAAAAACTTTGTTTTGGCTTTGTTGAGTTTTTCTCAAGTCATTTGTCTCATATGTGTTTCCCATATGCCTGTGCCTCTGACAATCAGACGCTGCTGAAATTGTAAAAATACTGCTAATACGCATTTTTAGCGTATATGGCCTTGACTGCAGCATCTTCCAATGCTGATCTTAAGAAGCTTCTCAGATGCCTTGTAAAGAAACAAGTCTGGTGTTTATATTAGGCTAAGGTTACTCCAAAGGACCACTTTAAGACCAAAAGATCACTTTATGTCTGCTGACTCAAAAACTAAGTGGACTACTAAGCGACAGACTAGACAGGAAGAGGTGATCGAGGGTCTGCTGGGCTTTCATTTTTATTTGAAACTTGACTGAAACCATCATGACTCCAACCAACTAAAGAGACAAATGTTAGCATTCTCTGGCACGTTCTTTGAAAGTTGTGTTATTTTTGGCATACTGGTATAACACGTGAAGAAGAATTTTAACCAGTATACCAGATGGACCAGAATACTGGCCACTACTTAAATAAACAAATAAATGAACAAATTCAGTTTGTTGAGCAACAGAAACATTCTACTACTGATGGACCCTGTCGAGCAGACTGTCTCACTCGCAATCTAATCCCAAAATTTGGCAATGGCCTCTTAAACTGGAAATCTGCTGCCTGAGTGCGTGTACATATAAGCCACAGTGGAAACCTAAGGTGAGCGCTACAGCAAAAAAAATTAGATCAAGAGATACTGCAAGACATTTTCACGAAACACAGTATAGATGTTTATTTTTTCCTGAGGTTTAATATGTTGGAACAGACAAAATAGAACTTGTAGTGCCATATATAGAATATACTTTAATGCAGCTGCAGCTGATATCTTAAATCTAAATAAACGGGCCTAATTTTGATATCCTTGTAATAAAACATAAGTTGGTCAGTGTTATTTAGGTAGTGACGATACCCAGTATATACTCAGAAAAGTGTTTTGTGACATCATTTATCATGATAACGATAAAATATTGTCATATTGTCCACCCCTAGTGAATCCTGTCATCATGGAGAACGTGTGCTACTTTACAAAAGATCCATAAGTCTTCTTTTATAGTAGGATGTAATGTCATTCTTTCTTGAGCTACTAAGCGATTTTAGACTGCAATTCAGATCGGTAATTGCTTATTAATGATTTGTTTAATCCCATTAAGCATAAACCGGAACTAACACGGCAGCCTAACATGCGCACTTGAGAGTAATCTGAGTCATCGTTGTCTCTCTTCCTCTTCTTCTCTCATAATAGCTCTTTCAGCTCCTATTCCTGTGATGTGCATGTATGCAAGGCTACAGCTGGGACCCGAGTGGCACTGTTTGAGAAACGTTGTGAGGATATCCAAACACTTAGGGTCGGGGTCTTTATGAGCCTGCATTAGAGCTGTCAGAGATTTATTGAGTGGGCTTGTAGCACACCTCACACAAGCAGGGTGAATCACTCACTCGTCTGCTCTTCTTCTCCACTCACACGCAGAGCAAGAGAGCAGGTTGATGAGGTTTAGTGAGAGATTTAGAGAGTGTCCGGGTAGTATGTGAATCATATAATGCAAGATGATAAGCAAAACTGAGGAAGACGTGCCACTCAGAAGTGAGCATGCTGATAACGATTTTTGTGAGCAATACTTTGACTGAGATTTTAAGTATGATTATCTTTTTTGCCAAGGACACCAACATGTCATTTTTTTAAAATGATTTTAGGCTTGAATACTGAATTAATATGCCAGACCTGTGTTTGTGTTGTTATGTACACACCACATAGGTGTTTAGTTGCTTCTTATTGGCCTGATTCATCTACAGGCAGTTTACAGAGCTCTGTGCAATCAGCTTTTGCATTATACTCTACTTAAAATTGTCGATATAACAGCAACTAATCCTTCAGCCCTGTTACTCACTGAGTCTTGATTTGCCTATTTGGTGTGCATCAGAGTTCAAATGACAGGGTTCTTACTTGTTCTTATAGACCACACTAACATTGGAGTCGCACCAGGGCTTGTTTGTAACCAAACCAGCCAAGTGTGAACATAAGTCCAAATTTTGGTAATTATGGTAAACTGTACTAGTTATGAATTGTTAGGTCACAGCTCTGTAACTAATGCGTAGTTTATGTATCGTTATCAGGCTGAGGAGCTGAAGTGTGCCCCCATGTCCAAGTCTCCTAGAGTTTCAGGGGTTAAAGCCATACTTACATATGTGTGATTGCCAACTGTGCCAGTTGTGCTGTGCTAGTGACCGTGCTGTGGTCTCAGAAAGCTGGAGAGATTGATGAGCTTCTCCCATGGCTGCTGGGGCAAACGGGTCGATGAGGACAGGACCAAAAGGACCAGGCAGCAGTGCGATGAAGACTGCATGCCATTACCAGACAGCAGGAACAAAGTGTGATTGATACTGAAATCATCGTCCTGTCCAGTGCCCACTCCCTTTTCCCTTTGGCTCTGGGTCTTTCTCTCTTTTGTGTTTCTTTTTCTCACTTTCTCTCACTATGACTCTCGCTATGTTTTACTCTCTTCTTCAGCTTGCTGCTGTAGATTGATGTCCTCTGTCACTGTGCTATTCAACCCAGCATGCCCAGAAGATTGGGAATGGGACTCTGCGGCAGTGCAGTGTGTGTATGAGTCAGAGCTGTGCAATAGATTGATTGTTAATTGTTGCGGCAATGTTGGCCTTAAAGTAGTGATAGGCATGTATATAACCATGTTACATTTAACAATGCTATAGTATTTCTCCCTATTTTTCACCTCAACGTTTTTAATCAGGCACACTGGACTTGCATTGTCAGCAGTGATGTCCACAAATTCAACATGTGTACATACAAAATAAGCCATGAACAGCCTGTAAGTAGATGTTTGGGTTCAGGTTAAATTTGGGGTATCGGGTCAGAATCAGGACAGAATAAAAGTTAATATCACAGTTATTAGTAATATGTCTTTTGTTAAAATATGCTAAAAATGTTCAAAACGTACTGATAAACAAACTGAAATCACTTGTTTGCATAAATAAGAGTGCTCAGTTTTATTGTTATTAATGTTAATTCAGTACAGACTTGGCCCCATTTATTATCTTTATTGGATATAGCTATACTACTGCTTCCTCCCTGATAAGCTGATTTAAGGCATCAACATATCATAATTATTCTTTTTATGCTGCTGACTTTTTTATGAGAACATTTAGACTGTCGAACTATTCTACCTGTATATTTAATACAAGGCTGCAGTTGACTTCCTACTCACCAGCTTCTTGTTCGAACTTTGGAAGGATTAATCTTGTTTTTATTCCGCCAACCACATCTCTGTCCAAATGGCTCACTGGTGCGTGCAGAACAGGCAACTGCTTGTTACTGGTAACTAGCCGACATTCAACTTTGTAAACAAATGTTTGATTCCTGTCAGCACTAAAAAAATTGTGTGTGGAATTGCAGACATATGACAGCTAGCCACTTCAAGTGTGACTCAGAAGTCTTTGATTAAAGCATATAACAGACTGTCCATGTACCTGACACCACCCATAACACAGATAAGGCATTGACTTGATTCCACAGATAAATTTTGTTCACACACTTTTCCTATCTGTAGGTTCACTTGCTGCTGCTTGGGAGCAAGTGCAGTAGAACTGCAGGAATCCTGTATCAGTTCTGTTATAATGATCAGCTTCAGAGTTGCAAGGTTATACAGTGACTCAGAAAGGCTTTATCAGGCTGATTGAGTCTCTGTCATCGCTGTAACGGGGAATAGCGTGGGTGGGCACACACACACGCACACACATACATATGCATCAGCACGCATGGCTGCATTTCAGCAGGGCAGGTTGGCGGAATGTACACATCAAAGCAGGCCAAGGCACTAGAGGTAGCGCTTGCCTTTCGTCATCATAGCCGCTCTTGTCTCTGGGTTTTTTTACCGCACACATGCTGGTTTGCTCGAGTCCCCTAACCTACAATGATAGGGGGGCTTCAGAATAGTGCATGTGGCTATGTGGGTGCTGAGATGTATTGTCAATAGAGATATACTAGTTTGGATTGGCTCTGTGCAGTTGACTCCTATATGGCAGACTTGTTATAGGCCTCGCTTTGTTCACAACATGACTATGGTCCATGCTAAAGCAGGTAAGGATCTTACCGAAACTGTTGCAAATTTGGAAGCATAAAGTTGCCTAAAATGTAGCTTGTCAGGCGTCATTCAACTCTCCAGAGAACACGTTTTCACGATGTGAAAAGTGGCAACGTACTTTACACCACTATAGCCGACGTACGCACATAGTGATGTTAGGCTTGTGTGCAGCTGCTCAGCCATGGAAGATAGTTTCGTAAAACTCTAAATGTATAGGTTTTGCCTTCAGAAGAAATTTGAAACTTTGTAGTGAGTGATATTTTTAAATTTATTTTCTCCTTTTTTGAGTTTGAGTTTTGGTATCTTTGTTAATCATCATGCTTAGCTGCTCCTGTCGATGCACTGCTTTTTTTTTCTAGGCAATACAGTCGTGCCAGGTTAAATCAGTTTTGCATTTAATAGCATATTTTAAACTTATTTTAAAATTGTGTATTTTGTGTAAATGTAATGCATGTCTGGTTTACAGTACTGGGGAAAGTTTATTGTAAAGAGTATTGTACAGTTTTCTTTTGTGTCAGTTTAAGAGAACCAGTGAAAACAAGCTGTTTTGGATTTGTAAGACATTCTTTTTGTGTTGAGTACCAGAACCCAGGAAGCAGTGCAATGCAATGTATGAAGCATTAATCAATGGGAACGTAAACTAAGCAAATACAGTGATACTCTTACCTTGGGTATATTTGATAAATCTCATGATTTTGAGTGTTATCAGTGTGGTCCGGCAGTAGGTAGAGCTCTGAGATGCAGAGAACAGGATGTTCTTTTCATTTCAGGACAGATTGTGTGAGGCTGGGGTTGAGCAGCTTTGAACTAGAGTCAAAGTCCCTCGCTTCTTCCTACATCAAAGCGAGGGGAGTCGGTCCACATGAAGGTCAAGTTAATACTGTAGTTTCCCATCTTCCTCTCTCCCTCAAGTTCACCATGACAGCAAAGCTGAATCTCTCCATTCTCTTCTTTTTCTCTCTCCTTTACTGTCTCAATGTGCAACATTCCCTTTACTGATTTACTGGCCCTTCACTCGTATCTCTCTCTCTCTCTCTTTCTTTCTTTGTCTACTGTCTCTTGCTCTCCCTTGCTCGTTTTGCTTTCCTCTGTCTTGCTTCCTTTCTTTTTTCCTCTTCTCTTTTCCTGTCTTGCTTTTTTCTTTCTCTCTTTAATTTCTTTTAACTGTAATTTATTTTTCCTTTTTTGTTTGTTTTTTGTTTCTTTTTTGTTTTCCCTTTTCTTTCTTGTGCCATAGTTTTCACTTTATTTTTTTGTTTCTCTTTTTCTCTCTTTTGTTTTTCGCTCTCTTGTTTTACTTTCTTCTTTGGCTTCTTTTGTCTCTCTTCATCTCTCTCTACCACATCAGTATCCAGCTGTATTTTTTCATGTTGCATCAACCTGCTTCTGCAACTCGTTCCAACATCAGTCCAGCTGCCAGTTTGTCCCCACAGATGTTGCTTCCCCTCTCTTTCCAAATAGAGGCAGAATTGACCACTCACCAATCACAGTGATTAATGAGGCAGTATTGAGCGCTCATCTGTTTGGAGTTGCCTGCTATGGCTTTCTCATTCTGATAGAAGAACTCTTAACAGTATTGACAGACCATGTATGAGGCACGTCTCTTTTTAGCCAAACCAGCCTGTGTGTGTGTGTGTGTGTGTGTGTGTGTGTGTGTGTATTTGTATATTTGTTTGTTTGTTATGGCTGTGTGTTGGCAACAGCATGGCTCCACATACATAGGTTTGCTGTTGCTAACTTTAGCAGTGGACCATACGCTACATGTTTAGGTTGAGGTGGAAGAGTCTAATGGTCAAAGATAAATTATAACACTGTGTGTGAGTGTGTGTGAGACTGTGAGTGTGTCGTTGTTTATATACGTTTTATACTTGTCCCTTTTGTTGTAGTTTTTTAAGGCTAAAGTGAAAGTAATGGTCTCTTGGATTAGCCTAGCATGCCCTTAGTTTCTGTCTGCGCTGCCAAAAAAATCCAAAAAAAATTCCCTAAAAACAAACAGACGAAAGTCCCCAACAAATGTTTTCCTAAATCATAGGCACCATATATTATTTAAAACATTTTCCAAAAAAGTAGATATTCTGTGAACTAGTTTAAAGATCAGAGTTTAGTTTCAGTTTAGTCTTTTTGATGTCCACAGCCATCTCATAGGATAGATACATTCCATTACAGCCCAGCTGATATACAGTAACATGAAAAAGCATTGATTGAGCCAAACACAGTACTCAATGATAACTACAGGCTTCCATGAGCAGAATATTTGGAAATGCTTAAGAAACATGTCAATATGCATAAAATCACTACTATTTACTATTTTGATTAGTGTAATTTGATGTTATTTTATTGTTAGTGCCTTCTGACAGTATCAATTACTGCCAAATATAAGCTGAAAGCAAATTATGGTACAAATATTTTTACAAACACTACTAGTTGTGACATATTTCTTACTATAATTCTGACATACGAAATCATTGGGTTACAGAGACTGAAATTGGGAAATTGTATGTATCTGTGTTTGTGTCTGTTTTTTATGTGTGTGTGTGTGTGTGTGTGTGTGTGTGTGTGTGTGTGTGTGTGTGTGTGTGTGTGTGTGT
>CM067489.1:13205633-13323027 GCA_034552555.1 Semaprochilodus insignis
TCTCTGTCTCTTTCTCTTTCTCTTCTCTCTCTCACTCTTGCTCTCTGTGCTCCTCACTCTATTAAACACAGACTCGAAAATAATCAGTAGAACAGCACAATGTTATAGATGATCTACAGTGGCCCTTTTCCTGCTCCTTAGAGGCCTGAGGATTTTGAAACCCGACCGAACCCACAGATCTAAAGTTGACCTCACCCACATCACATCATCAACTTTGGAATCAAAAACTGATCCAAGGTTAACAAAATTGTGTGCAAAACTGCCCCAAACCTTCCCATTATCATGCAAAGTATATGGTTAAATGCATAGGTTAAATTACCACAGGCTTGTATTAATACAAATAAATAAAATAAGAAAATGAATACAATAATTACATACTTTCCTTTGGGAAAGTACTTTATTGTGTAATCTGGGAAACATTTGATAATTCCATAGTGTTTTTTGTGGTGTGTTTTGCTGAATCAACTGTTTTATCACAAGGATGGGTCTCTTGGACCTCAAATTTTCATAGAGTTTACAGAAGGTGGGCAAAAATCCCATTCAGCCTAAAAGCTGGCTAAAAGCTGGCTAAAAGCTAAAATTTCCAATGTCATTGTCTCTCTTGTTTGTTTTGTTTAATATTCAACTGCAATAGTTGCAACCAGTTTGATTGTAATTATCTGTCATGAGACAGCCAATATATTTGCCAATAGTATACCACAGGGTGGCATCAAACAAAATTATTTCAACTGAAATGAATTTGCTTGTTGACTGGTAGCCAACTAATTTCACCAGTCTGGTAACTTTTCAAGCAGCAGTGTTTATTTTTCATTGTTAGCCTGCTGTGTTGTGTTATATGTAGGTAGGTTATTAATATTTCCTCTCCCGACACCCTCTAATTTTACACAGCTAAGCTTCCTTTGGGAGCCAGTGAGTGAAAATGAGGGAAAACAGATGCGAATGAAGATTTTATACAGCCAAAACAATATGTATATAAAGGCTTGTGTTGATTGTGTTAACTAGCGGAATAAGTTGATGCAGGGGAATTTCTAATAAATTTCAACTTTGTTTTTTTTTTTTTTTTTTGCTGAAATATAATGAAAGTTTTTAGAGTGTGTTGATGTAAACTGGTGAATTTTAGAAAAACGTCCTCACTTGATTTTTGTTCAGTGGTAAGATGGTAGAAACCAGTAAAGCATTCATAACTTTCCTGTGTAATAACTTTGTGACGTTTAACCAGAGGTCTCTATTCCTGGTCCTGGAGACTTTCCTGCAGTCCCTGGTTCCATCTACAATTTGTCACACCTACTCCAGCAAATCAACCTCTTTTTCTGATTTGCTGTATCAGATGTATTAAAGTTATGTAAGGGAAGGGCAGCTTATTAGATACAAGTTGGGACTAACTCCAGGAGATCTCCAGGAGAAGGATTAGTGATCACTGCAATAAAAAGCTTCAGACATCTGGTTCCTATCCACACTGTTGTGATCAAGTCTCCAGAAAGACTGAATGGTTTTGTGTCATACACCTTGACAAAACACTGGGATTTTTATACTGTTATTTTTTAATTGAACCACACCTGATCACAAGACCAGTGTTGGAAGGGTCTTATTAATGTGGCTGAGCAGTGCGATGGCCAATCTAAATCATCGTGCTTGCACCATTCCCTGATTCCAGAACAGTCTGAGGGGTCCTATTAGTGCAGGTCACCAGTGTGGTGGTCAGTCTAAATGAGCCCATTAGCACCTGCTGCCGCAGCTTATTTATGAGCCACTGGAGCTAATGCCCCAGTTAGCTAGCACTGACAACATGCCATTACTGCTGATCTACAGCCCCACGCTTAACCCCAAGGAACAAAGGACAGTGTGGGTGTGTGTGTTTGTGCCAAAATATGTGTGGAAGTCACTCCAGCTTTTGATTCTATAAAGATTGATATGACTTCCATAAAGGCCTGTAAGGGTATTTAATGGTTGTGAGTGCACATTTAAGGCATTTGTAACCCAGAAATTGGTAAGATTTGCTTTAAGAATGCTTTCGGTCATTTAGAACAAGCCATGCGGCTGTACTTGTCTTTGTCAGGCTGCCCTGACACCATGTACTGTGTGCTAGGCTCTCTTTATTTGGGGAAGAGCTTTTGGTCAGCAAAAATCTGTCCTCAGTGGACCAGGAGGTGGTGGTGGAGGAGGAGGAGGGAGAAAGGAGGTGAAATGAAGGTTAACTGGTGCATGCGTAGTACAAAAACAGAATGAAGGAAAGTAAGAATGATGAGGACTTGGGCAAACTGTGCTGAAAATGAGAGAGTGGGTTGTTCTTTATGCTTAGAAAGAGCTTAGAAAGAGGGAACGAGACAGAAATAGCGGGATGGATAGTGCCATGGTCGAGGACACCAGTCATGGAGGAAATTGATTTTAGGTAATGAAGAGGTGAGAAGGAGAGAAGAGAAGAAAAGTCATCACTAATTGGAATTGGAACGAGGAAGTGGGTGAGCTAGGCTTGCTTTGGTTTCTGAGCACGACGCAAAAAAGGCCATGTGTGGTCAGGAGGGCTAGTGCACTCAGAAAGAACAACTCAGTGTCACTGAGCTTTTAAGTACCGCCTTCTCACTGCCTCCAGCAGCCTCATAGCTGTACACCTGCTCTTGCTATTGCTGCAGGTGAGCACTGCCTGCAAAAAACAGGTCAGCATGGGTCATAGTGTGCATGTGTGAGCAGAGTGTGCAGAGATACAGTAGGCTAGCAAACTAGTTTGGCAAATTCAGCATACAATGCAGCAAACCACTTCACAGTGTCCTTTAGCTGAACCCTGGTTCATTTTATTGTTATGGGGTATGCTTGAAGCTTGTATTAAAGTAGAATGACATGTGCTCACACATGCCCTGCACACTGGGACACTTCTATTTCATATACCTGCAGAAGTGGTGCCACTGCAGTGAAATAGATTTATGATGTTTGGTATTGCCCAAGACTTCCCAAACGCTATGTTTACAAACCTGAAGGTATGAGGTACAATAAGTTATGATATGACCAGCCCTTTCCGTGTAAATTTCAAACCAAACGTCACGTTCGGTAAATCTTTGTTGTCTGGGTTCAACAAAGTACAGTAATACATGTTTATATCAGAATATTATAAACACCTCCTTGTATCTACACTCGTTGTCCATTTTATCAGCTCCACTTACCTTATAGGAGCACCTTGTAATTCTACATTTACAGACTGTACTCTATTAGAATCTCTGTATACATAGTTAGTTGCCTTTGCCCCTATTCTCAGCACTGCAGGATGCGGACATAGTGGTAGCATGTTAATGTGTGTTGCGCTGGATCAGAAACAGCAGTCCTGCTGGAGTTTTTAAACACTGTGTCCACGTCCTGTTCACTATATTAGACACTCCTACATTGTTGGTCCATCTTGTAGATATAAGGACAGAGATGATAGCTCCTCTGATGCTGCACAGTTTGTGTTGGTCATCCTTTAGTCTAGGGGTGTCCAATCTGGCTGCAGGTTTTCATCCCAACAAGGTGGAGGATCACATGATCATTTGCTTGAAGCCTGAGCAGTTGATGAATCAGGTAGAATTAGGGTAGTAGCCACACAGACCCTTTGCAGATAAGATTGGACACCCCTGCTATAGTCCTTCATCAGTGGTCACAGGTCGCTGCCCACAGGATGCTGTCGGCTGGATAGTTTTGATTGGTGAACTATTCTAAGTCCAGCAGTGACACTGAGGTGTTTACAAATCCACTTTTAATAGCACAACACACACTAACACACCACTACCACATCAGTGTCACTGTGAGTCCACCATCCCATAATACCTACTCTGTGGTGGTCCAGTTTACAGAGAAACAGATAGACTACAGTCTGTAATTGTAGAATTGCACATGTATAGTAAGCGGAGCTGAGTAAATGGACATTGAGTGTAGATACAAGGAGGTTTTATTTTATTTTTATATTATTATCAAATAATATTCTGAGGTGACTGTGTGGTAAAATACTGAGGGCACTTTTGGATGCTGGGGTTTGGAGGATTTGCTTGGCGTGTTTGATGTGCGAAAGTCTGTAACTGTTGCACTGTGTCAGTTTTCTTTTAGGCCTTGGAATGCTGTGGTTTGTGAGCAAAGTTAACCTTTTAATCATTGTGTTAAAAAGGCTTGCAAGACTCTGGTACTGATATGGCTTGGGTCTGACATGGCTATGGATCTTAGGGATCTTTCTACCCTCCCTTCCTTTCCCTTATGCAGGCCTGATTTACTGTGTTTGTGAAAAAGGTAGTTCCCAACTCTGGTCCTGCCTATTTAGGTGTTGTTCCTGCACACCTAATCCAACTAATCAGCTACCCGACACAACCTTCCTGAGTTGGGATTGGTATGTTTCAGTTTGGAAAGCACTGAAATAGGCAGATGTCCGCAAAAGGAACAACAGAATCAGCCATTAGGAACTACACTATAGCTCCTTTATTACACTATATGTAATAAAGTCAAACAGAGTTACAGCATAGTCAACCGGAATTACGTTTAAGTACAACAGCCTACGCCTAAGCAGGTTTACCTTACATTTATAACTGTTTGTTCATTCAGTATGTTTTTTTTAATCTATCTATCTATCTATCTATCTATCTATCTATCTATCTATCTAGCAGAAGTGGGCTCTCATCAACAAGTAAATACTGCACCAGTCCTTCATTTCTCACCTTCTGTCTTTGCTGGCAGAGTGAATTTCTTTATCATCATGGATCATTCATCAGGCCAGGCCATGTTTTATTCATCTAACCCTCGCTTTCTCCTCACTGCCCCCTTTTTTCCCTCCCTTCACTTTATCAAAACACTCATCCAAGACCCAAATTACACCCTGGATGAAAATTTAAACCTTTTAAGTACAGAACGCTGTTGCTTTGCCCTGGGTCTTGCAGAATTTTTGACGTGCTTTTTTTTTTTCTTTTTTCTTTTTTTTTCGATGTGATGCTATTCACACTACTCCTCCGTAGTTATGATCCCATTTCAGCTCCAATCCTGATTCCCTCCTATTAAGCTTTTAAATCAAATTTTCGACTTTGATTCTGTTCGATATGTTTATCAGTAATAGCGGTCTTCTTTTCCTCTTGCCGCCTTTACTCTTCCTGCTTCATCACCAAACCACATTTTACATTTTTATTGTCTGCCGCCTGTTCTTTCATTTCACTAAAAGCCTTTCTGGATGAAATAGTCTTTGTTTTGGAGAAAGAGTTCATACAAACCTCAGAGGATGTCTGCGGTTGATTTTGAATGCTGTTTTGTTGATGTGAATTTAATGTGCTGTAATGTGCTTAATTAATATAGATATAAGAGAAAGCACTTAATTGTTAAGTCACACAAGCTTTGCCATCTACCTCTAAGATTAGATTTAATCAACTATGATCCATTTTGCAAAATGACATTAATATCTGCATTAATCTCTGCATTTATCTCTGCATTAGCTTTTCTTTTTTTTAACATCCATAACACATACAAACCCAGGCGCACACAGAGACAATATAAAAGGATGAGTTTATTTCTGGGCAGCCTATGGTACTGGTGTCACGTAACTATATTGATTTTTAGTTTTAGGAGTGTTGATGCACAACAAAAACCTTCTGTACTCCAAATCTATTTGTTACAATGTACATCTTTGTACTAAGTGCTTGCTAGGTGCCTCAGGTTAAAATGAATATAAGCTAAACAAATTGCAAGTTCAGCGCTTTCTGGTTTCTGTTTGGTTAATGTTTATGCTGTGAAAAGTGTTTCATCTAATATAGTTCCCACAGCTCTTTGCAAAAACCATGAAAAATTTAAAACAAATAACCTTAGTAATTTAGTCTATGTATGATGTGTTTTACCTTGTCATTTACGTTCTGTATTTACCACCCTGTGATGTTTTGATGCTTGATTTTGTCTCATTAGGCTTCTTAGTGGAGGGGTGGTGGTGAAAGGCTTAGCTTCAGCTGAGTACAGTATAGAGAGACCATAAATATTGATCTGTTAAAGCTTGTTTGCTCTTAAAAACAGATGCACTTACCAAAATCATAAACACGTGACATTGGATATCTATATTTAATGCCTTAAATTTCACTTTGCAAGCAGCTTTTGGTTACCTGTTTGCCATTGAGAAGACAATGCTAATTTTCCATAGCACACTAATGTGGTTTTCAGTGTTATGTTATGGATATTATGTTATTAATATGTGGTGAATATTAATGTTTTGTAGCAAGCATCTACCTTAAACACTGACATCTAACGCTTGTAACTGACATTTATGTAATATGTCCTTTATTTGGAGGTTATAGTTTGGATGTTTGCATGAACCTATTCGGTAAAGATCGACTCACAGCCTTTCTCTTACTACTATAAATGGAACCTGTTAGCTACGTGCCCTACTTTATTTATTGAGAGCAGCATGTAGCCCAGTTATCCCATAGAAAGCCAGTGAAAAGAGTTGGTCCCTAACACAGAGACGTAATGTTTATGAGAAATCATATAGCCGTTTTACGCTTTCCTTTATATCAAAGACAGCTTCGTATGAAGAGGCAGCTGCAGCAGTATATGTATGAGGTATGGATGAGGTGGATGGGTGGGTGTGATTATTTGAGTGGGGCAGTACCTTTGCTTAATACTGTATTACACACCATACAGCAGCGAATCCTAACAGTAGGGTCATGTGCCTTCTGTAAAAGGAGAATATGCCAAAATGTCAGAGAAATCCATAAATAATATGTAGTATTGTGTGCTAGTGCTCAGTTCATTAAATGTATTAATGCAAACATAAATAACATCATATATAATCACATGCTGACATAAATATGGAAAAGACTGTGATATTTGGTTTTATCAAACGTGCCCCGCTCCACATACTGAACTGTGCAATTTGCTGGGGTTAACTGTGCAACGCAGTAAAAATGCAAGTAGATCATGTCCTCTTTTCCTGTGACCCAAAAATCAATAACACACAGCGACTTGGGACACTGTGCGTGCCTTGTGTTGTGGGTTTGCTGTGTATGTGAATGTGATAGTAAGTCTGTGTGTGGGATTTCAGACAGAGGTGTATTTGCATACGATGAGATTCAAGATGCTTGGCTGGCGTACTAGACTTCAATACATATACATATGTGCAAATAGACTGAATAGACTGTCCTTCTCTCTCTCTCTCTCTCTCTCTCTCTCTCTCTCTCTCTCTCTCTCTCTCACACTCACACACACACACACACACACACACACACACACACACACACACACTGTATCTCTCCTATACACACACAAAGCCTCTCCTTGGCTGACTGCTCTGGTGATGGGGGAGGTACATCATGAATGAGATTTGTCTGGCTACTTGATTATCCTCTTAAATTATTAATAGATTCTGGTGCTCCCTCTTTGCCTTTCAGTACCATCCCCCTCTTCCATCACTCTCTTTTTATCTTTTTGTTCCTTGCTGTAAAGGCCATGGTTCTTGTTGGGGTTGTGTGTGAGTTTGTGTATGTGTGAGAGTTTGTGTGTGATGTCTACGAGTTCTGGTCAGAACCCAGCAGGAAACAGCATAGTGGATCAGTTCTCTCCTGAACCCAGACTCATTTACCACTTTTTCAATGAGGCGGAGTAATGACCCTGACTGTGGAGTGCTACAAGGAGCATCTAAAAGTAAAACAGATGCACTAAAATAAAGTACAGTTTCAAATAAATATCATGACTGTAGATGCTACAATACCATCTTGATGTTTGTTTCCTGATGATGATGATATTTTTTTCACAGCCTATTCTAAATTAAGCCATTTTAAAATAAACAATTCTCCATAGTTAAAAATGTGGTCATGCTCAAAATACTTAAACACTCCAACACACCATATGTAAAAAAACCCAGCCAACAATATGACTTCACACAATGTGACCGTGTGCTATAACGGGTTAAATATGATACAGGATCAATTCAGATTTTTTCTCCCTCCAGTTTCCGATCCAGCATTTTCTGCGTATATTGGTCCTAACTGATACGTGGCATTGAATCGGTTGCTTCAAAAGGCACCATACAAGCAACTAAAACAAATAAAGAACTCTGATATGTGATAAGGAGCTTTATTATGCAATATTATAGAAGAATGTGCAACAGAAAGTGGCACTCTTCATGGCATAAAACAGCAATGACAAGGGGTGGCTGTGCAATAAACTGTGCCAACCACAAGAGGAATGAAAAATGTTTAATATCATTAGGGGATTACAATAAAATCGATACGTAAAATAAAACAATACAATTCAAGTAAAATAACATTTTTGTTTTTTTTAATATACTCTCTCTCCAACTTTGAATGATGTGTTTAAACAGCAAAAGACAAAAGACTCCTCAATTCTGTCTTTAATGAACTTCATGTAACAATGTCTTTCTCTTGTGACTGGCCCAATATTCTCAGTGTTCATGTAAGTGGAGTGGATTCATGGCAGGCAGAGAAATTTGAGCACAGCGATAAAAAGAATGGCACTTAAGTACGACACAGCTCCCGTCACTCTTACTAAACTACTCTACTCCTGATATTGTGAAATTAGGAGGGGATAGACAGGCTCAATAAACAACCAGGTAAGTAGGGTGAAATTTCATAAGACATGTCAGCAAGCCATAAAGTTTTTTTGTGATCTGGAAACCTCCTATTAGCTAAATATTTAGTAAAGAGCAAACTTAATGACACAGTCATAGAGACCTGACGACTACTAATACTGATCGTCTTGCATTGTTAGCTTCTATTGCTTCTCTTTAAAACAATGCGATGTCTATGTTACAACCATTGACAAATGTTACAATCTTATAACTGGCTAAGTTACCAAAGCAGTTTTGCCCCCTGGCTGCATGTACACCCACTAATGTTTGTGAACAGGAAACCCATCTACAGGGCTATGCAATATGCCAAAAGTACAATATCACAATATTTCAAGATGGTATATTTTTGACAGATAAAAAAGAACCAGCGGTGCTACATTTATAAATATCATGAAAGCCTATCATAGAATATAAGAAGAGATGAATCAGAAAAGTATGAATCAGTTTGTTTGGCTGAGTCACTGAGCTAGTGAGTCATGGTTGTCTGTCTGTT
Source organism: Semaprochilodus insignis (assembly GCA_034552555.1). Classification (NCBI taxonomy): domain Eukaryota; kingdom Metazoa; phylum Chordata; class Actinopteri; order Characiformes; family Prochilodontidae; genus Semaprochilodus; species Semaprochilodus insignis. Next base: position 13,214,693 of record CM067489.1, read on the forward strand.
AGCACTGAGAGGATGAGGGAGTGTCCCAACCAATTGGACTGAAACCACACAGGCCCAAACCATCAATTATTCATAACTGATATTCACGATCTGTTTTTCCATGACTGAATGCTGTTTCTCTTCAGTTGGGCTTGTAGTTTGGAGTGTTTTTTTCCCCTCCAGTGCATGTATAGGCTGGTCCATAGTGCAGGAAAGATCTTGGAGCACAGTTTTTTTTTATTCATCCACTCTGGTCTACGTATTTGCTGTGTTATTCAGAACAAACATCTGGACCTTCTCAGGGTTTGATTGCTCTGGCCTGTGTAAATATGAAAGGTGATATCCCCATGTTTCCTTTTTGGCTGCTGTCATTGATAGTTTTGGAAGGTTTACAGGACAGTGGAATTAGCGATACAAAAGGGCCAGGGTATCCATGTCACACTGGCTTATATTAAACATGAGAGAAACGGGAAGCATTAACATCAGAGTCATGAACTGTTGGAAACTGGTTGATAGGAAACATTGCGTTCTTTGTTCATTGTGTGTTATTTTATTTAGCGATTAGATGTGACTTTGACTCTTCTTGATATCGTCCTGCTGTGCGAGGAGACACAAGACAGCGTTTTATTGTGTGGTCAGCCTTATGTTCTTCTGTTTCATTCAGATTATTGATAAGACCACCAGCTCAGCTTAGTGAGGCCCAGTTTCACACAGTGAAGCTTTCCAGCCCCTGAAGGATGTTATTTACTTTGTGACCGTATGGGTCGTTCATATCCATGTCAATATCTAAGCTTTTCTTTTAGAATATATGAGTTTGTATTGATTTTGTGGATTAGTGTTAGGCCTGCACATTCTATCATTTGTTAGCCATTCTTACAGTATTGGCCTGCAATACTGATATTGCAAAAGACTGCAGTATGCAAATGAGCATCTAACAATTCCCTGTGAACATTGAGCATTGTGCTACCAGCATTCCTGCCCAGGCATACATGATCATGATCATGAGTTGCTGTTGTTGTTAGGAGATTCAACAAAGATAAATCAGTTTGTTAAAAATAATACACAGGAACTCATAAATGTGTTTTTAAGACATTTCAAAGCATGTTATGGAGCCATACAGTCTGTCAAGCTAAATGTTTTTATTAACAGTCATATGCTTATAACTTGGAAATCATAACACAGAAGGGCGGTTACAACTACAGTAGTGTAGTTGCTAAACACAGTGCCAGTCTTAATGGTTTTGTGCGTGTGCTGTGTTGCAGGAGCTAGCAGACTTGCGGCATGTCCATACAAAGCTTAAAAAGCAGTACCAGGAGAAGATGGCAGAGCTGGCCCACGCTAACCGGCGAGTGGAACAGCATGAGACTGAAGTGAAGAAACTGAGGCTGAGAGTGGAAGAACTGAAGAAGGAGCTGGGCCAGGCCGAGGACGAGGTTAGGCCACATGAACATACATAAACTGTTAATAACAATGATACCACATCTTTGTTTCTACATTCTTAGTCACTTTTATCAGTTCTTCTTACCATATAGGAGTACTTTGTAGTTCTACAAAAACTCCAGCAGCACTGCTGTGTCTGATCCACTCATACCAGCGAGACACACACTAACACACCACCACTATGTCAGTGTCACTGCAGTGCTGAGAATGATCCACCCCCCAAATAATACCTGCTCTTTCGTGATCATGTGGGGGTCCAGACCATAAAAGAACAGGGCAACAAAGTATGCAGAGAAACAGTCTGTAATTGTAGAACGACATAGTTCTCCTATGTGGTAAATGGAGCTGATAAAATAGACAAAGAGTGTAGAACCAAAGAGATGTTTTTAATGTTACGGCAGATCGGTGTAGACTAGTCGGCTAATAAATCTGCTGGGGCAGCAGTCGAGTAGTGCCTGAAATACAGTGGTACTAAAAAACGCAGTGAAGAGACTGGAGGAGAGAACAGAAATCAGTTAAACACAAAGTAGAAATACTACGTGAGGTGAAACCAATTCCACTACAAGCAGCAAAACCGCACTGAAATACAGTTTTGTAAGCCAGACCAGGTACCTTTTCAAAACCACCATCTCTAATTGTAAAGGGTCATTTGACTGACATACAACAGCCAATTACAAAGCAAAAACAAACTTCTCTTAAATAGAGTGAAGTACCAGTCTGCAATGCATCTTGTTTACTTGCTATCTAGAGTTCCGCAATTCAGAAAAAACTTTTTAAAAAGGGATAACATGAATATCTCTTTAGTGGCTAGGGCTCACTCTGAAAGTTATTGGTGAGTAGATGCAGCAACTTGCTACCAGTATTTAGCTTGATAAACAGTAATTTATTTCTCTCAGACAGTGCACTAAAACGCTGATATCCAATTTGAATTATGTCTGTGAGGGGTGAGATTCTGAGATCTGTGGTGATTTTTGTGCCTGAGACTGAAACTCACTGGAAACAACAAAATTTCTTCTGCAGTACACATCTGACACAAACCCCAGCAACTGTCACCCCAGCCCCTATTAGCAAGCTTCTACCAAAATACTTCCCACAGACCTTTAGAACGCTCTTATTTTTATATTTATTTTTTATTAATAAAGGCAACTATAAGTTATAAATTCCAAAAGTAAATTGTTGTGCATTCCCCTAGCACGTACACAAGCACATATCATATATGCCACATCATAATTTTATAGTATTGTGACCTTAATTGTTATTGTACTGGTAATAGTTTTTTTTTTATTGTTTGCTGCTCATTGAAACAAGTCAAGAAATTATTTTAGTCAGTATGCCGCTTGTTTTCATAGATGAGTCTCTGTGAGTATTTAGGCGAATCAGGATGAACAGTATAGCAGAACAAGTGGAATTTGGAATTCAGCTACATGAAAACACTACAACTTCATGTGGAGATTGTAAGTTTAAAGAGCTTAATCTGATACCATACTTATTTGTGTTTTTTCAGCTGGATGAAGCTCATAACCAGACCAGGAAGCTCCAAAGGTCTTTGGATGAGCAAGTGGAGCAATCAGAGAACCTTCAAGTTCAGCTAGAGCACCTCCAGTCCAGGTAAGACAACACATGCTCACATACTCCCTCCCTCCCTCAAACATCACATCTCTGTGGTATTCTGTCTGTTACATATCCAACCTTGTTGAGCACAGCTCTCCTTTTATCAGTGACTGGCACAGGTTTTTTTTCTGGGTTTTACATCAGCAGTGAGACAGTATAAGACACTAGGCTTATAGTGCAGCCCTACCCCCTCTTCTCTGTCTCTCTCTCTCTCTCTCTCTCTCTCTCTCTCTCTCTCTCATCATTCTGCCTGCATTCTGGCTCGCACCTCCCCGCAGCCAATCCCGAGCTGTCTAGCCGTGGGTTACCGTAGTAACAGGGAGACGTGAAGCAGCATAACGGGCCAAGGACCCCCACGTCTGAAGAGAGCAGGGACAGGCACATTGGTATGGCTGCCTGTAGGTACAGGTTTAGGTTTAGCACTCTAGATTACATTATTACTTTTGATTCTGATACAGAGAGATTGAGACAAATTAGTAAACTTCTTAGGATTAGCAGACAGTCTGTGATCTGCCTTTATCATTTAATTGTTAATTGTTTCCTTTATTTTTATTTGAAAGCTTCATCTTTTGACCCCTCCAGAATTCTACAACACCTTTGTAGATTCCTGACAGCTGTCTGGTTTATCATAAAATCAGGAAAATGGAAGTGGCTTAATGATGGACATGGTATCGGGCTATAAACAAGTCAAATAATGCCCAGGTAATACCAGCTAAAGGCTGAACACCATGGATCATGGCCATTCTCTCTCCTGCTTTGCAGAAAGCTTTACTTGCGTGCCCCATTAACCCCCCTTCCGATGATACTGGTACATGCACAGCCTCTAACTAGCTATAAGGTACAAAAGCTCAGGCACTGTTCACCTGCCTCACACTTGGAGTTTTACAAGCATTCATGCAGATTTCTTGTCGTGATTGATATCTAACTGTAGTCAGTGGTTTCCATGGATTTTAATTTTTGCTTTTTAACATTCTTGTATTTCATTCTATCAGAATGGTGATGATGGAATATACATTTGTTCATGGGAGCAGACAATTGTTGCAGGAGAAGACTGCTTGTCTGCTATGACAGAAAGCATAGAGGTGTTATGAGACACTGCTGTCACTGTAGTGCCCCTTGCTGTAGCGCTCAGAATACAGCTTGCAGTTACGTTATGAATTGCATCGTGCCAGATTTCATAATGCAACGATGCATGAAACTGTGTACTGTGAAGTGTTTGTGGCTGTAGGGAGTTTTTCCATGTCCTGGCTTGGTCATTTGAGGCTTGGACCCATATTTCTATAAAGCTGCTTTGTGAAAATGCCACGGGCTATATGACTATATGATAAAATCTTGAATTCAGTTGAGCACAACGCCAACCCCGCATTTTATGTTGTCACCCCTTTTCTTTTAAAGACTGAAGCAAGGTATGTTAGGCTAAACAATATTAAAATGGCAAACAATGTTTAAACAAAGACAGATATCAATTACTTGTTAATCTGCTCGTTTACCGGGCACAGAGCTGCATAATCTTAAATAATATTTGGATACTGTGAAGAACTACCAATCTAATGTATTCATTTCTACCAGTTTAACTCTGGAGCTATAGAGAGGAACTAAGGATATATTTGGGTGTATTTAGCTGCTGCCAATGTCCACCTGGCTTTAGCAAGTGGCAGCAATAAGGTGTCCAGGGAAGAGAGCGATCTCAGGGAAGGGGACGAGAAAGAAAATCTAGCCCCTCTTAGAGGTGGGACAAGGTTGGGTATAGTCATGGTGAAGTCAAGGAGGGAGGAGCAGGTCTTGGGTTGTTAGGACGACAGATGGAGCGTAGCGCTTGTCCAGGGTTGTCATGGAAACCAAGTGTGGCCTGATAGCGGAGGATTTTGGTGGGTGTTGTCAAGGTGATGAGAGAGGAGTTGGATACTGGGGTACTGTGCAGTAACAGGGTTCTTTAAAGCGATGATTCTTATTGCTTTACTTTGTCCTTTTTGTAAGTTAAATTCATTTTAATGAATTTGTTAAAGAACTATTTGAGGTGAGCACTTTGCTTTTGTGTTGAGCTTTCATGAAACATGATATTTTACTATATGATTGGATAATAGAACTACTAAAGCCTTGGGTAGAATCCTTGGGAAACAGTAAGAAAGATGGTATGAAATGAATGGCATCATAATAAAATGTAGTTTATCACTGCTGTTCTTATTTCTAAAGCCATTTTTCAAAGATTTCTGTTCCCCCGTCATATAGCTAAGAACCCTGTTGTGTCATCCAGGGAGCATTCCTACCCCCTGCACTTTCAAAAGAAGCCTCCTGAGGCTAGAGCTGCATCCTGGCAGACAGCATTTGCCCGTCTTAGCCCTTCGTGAGCAGCCCTGTTGGTCTGCTTTTCTCCCAGCATGAGACCATGGCAGCTCCTCCAGCTCTGTACACCCCAGCACAGCACCCCTACTGCGCCTATTTGCTTATTTCACCACCGCTAAGTTGTGAACTGGCTCTCTCTCATCTCTCAATTCCACACTAAGCAGCTTGTCTGTCAGTCTCTCGCATGCTTTCGCCATCTCTCTCTCCTCTCTCTCTCTCTCCCTCTTTCTGTCTCTCTGTCACTCTCACTTCTTAGCCTTTGCGAATGTCACAGATTAGATACTCTGCCTCAGTCTGTAATTGAAAACTTGATGTCTTAATAAGCATGGCTTTTCCGGGGTGAGGGAGGGTCGTGATATGGTGGAGAGGTGAGGAAGTCTTGAGTAGCGCAATAGTGATAAAATTCAAAATCACAGTATATCAGATGATATTTAAGTTTGCATTAATAAAGTGTAAATTCATTTTTTTTGAATATTAACCAATATTAACGGATTCCTTTAAATGAAACGTACTAATCATTTTTTATACTATTTATTTTTTATTGACCCAGAAAATGACATACCATGATATGATGACATGTAGTTAATCACTGCATACTGACTAATGTTGTACAGTCAATATTTTTAGAAAGTAAACAGCTCCATCTTGACAATCACGTAAGTAGCTTTTAAGGTTTTTTCTGCATCAGCCAGTCAGGGCAGCTGATCAAGGTGGTGAAACCCATATCCATATACACGTAGACCCCACATTGGCCTCATAGATGCCACATTGGCCTGGAATTGTGCATCAACTCAACCTTATTGGTCCTGGCAACTTGTCATAACTGTCATAAGACTAGAGAAGAAAAAAAAATGGTTTACAGTTTGGGGCTGTACAAACCTTGGCACATTCCACAACAAATACTGGGAATTTGTCTTTAATGGGAAAGACTGAAAAACTGAGTTCAGTTTTATTTGGCCATCATAACATTGTTTAGAGCGAACTATTAAAATCAGTGCAATCAGATGATAGAACGCTAGCAAAAAAGCTAAGACCATAAGAAATCATCTAATCTAAATTGCTCATTATGGAAACTTTCATCTATATTGGTGTTTTTATCCAAACCGATATTTATGACTAGCTACTCGGTGTCCACTGAGCTACTGACTATAAATCTATAAATAACTATAAATTTCATTATGTTTCAGCATTACATAATGAAATACTGAATGGGCTGTGTTATGGCCTGGAGCACAATAAAAAATGTTTCCACCTTAACATGGAGCTGCAGTTAGATTATTACTCTGGCACACCATTAAAGTAACTGTTGTATCATTTAAGGTGAAACAAAAAATCAAATTAGAAGGTGGGAAATATGAAGCCAACACAAGACCGAACGTTAATGCACAATTTCTTTTTTCCTGTATGTTGAATCCGTAGTGAAGGATTGTTTAGCCAGGTATTGCATATTACCTGCAAATAATACTTGTGAGGTTAGGAAGTGGTTATTGATGTGCATTGCCATGCAAAAATTCTTATTATAGTAATTATTTTATTGTATTTATTTTAATATTAGAATATCATTAATATTAATATAAGAGCCTTTTTGTAAGGAGGTGTTGATGAAATGTAGAAAAGTGAGTCATGGTTGAGAAGGTTGTCATGGCTGTGATTGACAAAACACACACTTGCACATGCCTCCTGCTCAGCAGTCAGATCAGAGGTGAGATGAAGGATGAAAGTGTGTGCATGTGCGTGTTTTGCTCTGTTTCGTCTTTTGATTTGATGTCAGCGTAAAGCACTTTGTAGACAGCATATGGAGGGGTCTGAGGAAGGGGGCTGAGCTCTGAGAGGTGAGAGGGGAAGTATTTCAGCAGGACTGTTCTAGCAGAACAGAGGCAGAGGATGTAGGGAGTGGTAGAGTTCTGACCTTGTGGCAGTAAAGGTGCTGCTGTGATTCTCTCACTAATGTAGCTTTCACTTCCTCTTATCACCCTTTCCAGACATTAGCAGAGAGGATTCTAATGCACACCTGAGTCATCAGCTCTCTCTTAATGAGTGGTTTTTTTTTTTTTTCAATTATTTAAAACACATTTAAGCAGTAACCTGTCTTCATTTTATATATTTTATTCATTATTTTATCTCCCGAATTTAGTCTAAGCCAGTTTCATCAGTTTTGTAGGTTTTCATTGGTTTCATGGTTAAGAGGGTTAGGGTGAGCGCATGCTTCCTCTGTGGGCAACGCAAAGTTATCACCTCTATATTGTTTTATTCCTAGTCAAAACAGCCTTGAAGTACAAGTTATTCTTATTCCAGCGTCATATGGGGGAAAAAAGCAGTAAACCTATTTTAAAACATTACAGAAAATTACACCAAAGCTTCTACAACAGTGGTCTTTAACCCTGGTCTAACCTTCTTCCAAGTGCTTGATTTGTTGGATCAGATATATTAGAGTTAAGGAAAGGTTGGGGACAGCTTATTTGATGCAGGTTACAACTAGTATTGCGTTGCTGTGAGTTTAACAGATAGAGTCTGGTACTTTTTCAACATGTAAGATTCAACTGACACGCAGAACAACCGATCGCAAGCCAGGCATGGCTGACAGGCACGATGTGTAGAAGGAGTCATGACATAAACAGTCCTTCGGGTATACTGAAGTGTTCACTAGGCTGAAATTAGCTGGAACAACAAAACTGGCATTCATGTTGGATCAGCGAAACAAGTTACAGTGAAACTAGCCCAATCCTGACAGCATGGCCAGGTTAACCAAAGATATCAGACTCTTTGCCTATGTGTGGTGGAGCATCTGAGACTAACACTAGGCTAGACTTAAACTCTGCATGAAAGTAGATCTCAAAGAGGATAGTCGTTGAGGCGCACTACTGTATAACCTCTACAGCCTTTTTTTTGTCTATTTCAATTTCTGTTTTCTATTTCTGTTTCCTTTTGCCAGTATCGCTGGTAGTGTATGTGAGCTGGGACTGGGATGAGGATTAAGGGCCTGTGTATGTAAGGAAGAGATGTGACAGCCATGTCTGTGAGTGACATGTTATTTGCTGCCCATGTCTCTGAACACATGAGTGTCTTTGAGGATGAGCGAATCAGAATAATAGCCACTCTTGTAGTGGTTCCACTCTGGTGAGTCCGTACAATCAGAGTGCAAAGGCAGTCTAGTCTCGATGTTTGATTGAGGACGCATGTAATGATTTACGCCATGCTTTGAGGGGCTGAGGCAATCTCCTAGTTTAGAATCTCTCGTTTTTGCTCACAGCTACATTGTAGATTGTGATTTTGGAAGCGGAAATTCTGAAATGCTAAAATATGCAGAGGCTCATAGATAACAGCGCCTGAAGACATGAGTCACTGTAGGCTTAACATCTTTCTCCCTCTCTGTGTGTGTCTCTCTCTCTCTCTCTCTCTCTCTCTCTCCTGTTCTCTACATTTCCCTCCCCATCTCTCAATTTCTTTTTCCAACACACACTCAAATGTGTTCTTATTCACACTTCTTCTTGCTCACTTTCTCTCATACTCTCATTAACTGTGTCAGTGTCTCTCACTCTCCTCTCTTTGTAGCCTTCTTTTAGTCTTCATCTTTTACTGCCTCTTGAGTAAACATAAGCCTACTAAGTGTTGGCTCAATTGGAAAGCTTTTAGTCTTTCAGTGGGCTAGTGCGGTCAAAACAGCATAATGTGTAATTTAGCACCATTTAAAGGCAGCTGATTCCTGTCAGTAGGTCCCATAGTGCTTTCTCATAGAGCGGAAGTTCAGTGGCACCAGCAGGAGGAGAGGTAAAGACAATCAGAAGGGAAAATGGTGTTCCCTCGGAAAAAGGACTATTTCTCTGCCTGCATGTGCATTTGACACCATGTGTTTATAATAATACATTTTAGGCCAAAACCCTGTACTAAAACTATTGTGAAACAATGCCTCAGCATATTCATGACCATTTTATGTAAGTACTTTATATAGCTTTTGGAGACATTACACTTGTACAGTATTCTCACGCAGCGGTGGAGGTGGAGTGACAGGCCTTGTGGACGTGTGATGGATGACAACAAACCCGTCATCTTTGCGCTCACCATGGTGCCTCTTTCTTCTGCAATCACACCCTAATTTGTTAGACAAAAGTGGGGCGAGGTTGACATGGTGTTAAGGGCAATTGTCATAATGGTCTGCATGCATGTAGGTCCACATTGTGCAGCCCTCAGCCAGCGGTGCAGGAAGACTAATGCAAGGCACCACTGCTCGCTGAATGTTCGTAATCATGGCTGTTGGGTCGTTCCGTGCATGTTGGAAATTTTGTTGGTTCTCTCTCAATGGTTCATGTAGGTCTCCCAGATCCTTCATGTCGCTGGTGCGTGTCTTCTTCTATACACTGCTGCCTACAATGTGCCATGGTAGTATGTTTAGAATATCCTGCAATCCTGAAACACAATCCTTAAATTAAAATGGACCTTGTTACCATTGTTATTTCATGTTTGTGGTCATATTAAGCACAATTCATAGCATCATATTTTTACAGGACAGAATGTTACAGGACAAAATTATTGTTTACCCAGAATATTACCTGAAGATTTAATGACTTCTTCCTGCTTCTAAAATGTCTTCTGATTTTTTAATGATGTCACTGCTCGGCAGCAGGCAGGGAAAAGTGATTTTTAACCAACAATATCTTGTTTTACCTCCACCTCCTGTCTATCATGAAGTGATGAGACCCACAATAATAACGTGTTTCACGCAGTAAAATGTCATGGTTTGGAGGAAAAATGTGTTATGATTTACATTGGCACTTCACATCTGAAACCTTACGCCTGGCTGCTGATCGGTGTAATTGTATAGGTGTTTGGTCTCAGCCAAATCGCATCAGTATGAGTTAGTTGGTGAGTGAGCTATAGTTCCTATTAAAGCTGAATGAATAAGTCAGTAGAGTTCTCTGAAAGCCAGCCTGAGGTTGTGCGCTCAGCTCGTAAACACAGTCATATAATCGATCATTGTGTGAGTCATCGACAAGGCACGGGCCTAAAACCAACTCTTACCCTGTACCTCACACTCGCTGTCTTTCTCTCCCTCTGTCCCTCACTCCAGCAGCGTTATTGAATGGGTATTTACCTGGGCAGCTGGCGTATTTACCCAGCTGGCAGCTCAGTGGGCAGGTATTGTTTGATGACACGTCTGTGGAAGATGAGGGTGTTGTGTCTGCATAAAGAATGACAGAGGTGCAGCCTCTGACAATAACTAGGGCAGAAAGAGCGTGCGTGCGTGTGTGTGCGGGCAAGCAACGGATCAAGTGTGAAAGTGAGTGTTAGCTTAGTGAATTAAGTGTGCTGCTGTTCGCTCGTCTCTGTTTGTCGTTGTCATTAATGCAGAGACTAGCCAGACTGCAAACACTGACAGATCGTATTGTAGCTGCAGATGAGAGCCGAATCATCACAAAATGAAGATCCATTCCACCGACTTTCACCCTAATAAATCATTCTGGAGCTATTTTTAGCTATTCAGAATGACTCATTGGATTTGCTCTGGCAGGGACAGAACTCAACAGAAGATGCGTAGAATGTAGCTTCATTGAATGGAATTGTTTTTTTGTTTTTTTTTCGGCTGGACATCTGCAACTGTACAAGCACCAGGTTCAGCATAGTTACCATGGTGACAGGAGGTGAAATTCTGTGGTCATTGAAATGCTCAAAATAATAGTATTGAGTTGAAGAAACATGGTGTGTAAACAGCCAACATAATAAGTACTTTGATCCTTTATGCTTTTTTTTAACCAGCGATTCAAGTTTCAACCACTCCTGAGCTCCTGCATGGAGATTCTTGACTGTTCTGGAAGTACATATTCTGTGCTAGATACCGTCCTAAGAATAGCACTATTTCAACTCTCAGAACACCTGCGGTTTGCCTGGTGACTTGCTAAGTTGACATTCTTTTATTGTTTATTGTTATTGGTTTTTTTTCTACGAATTTATTTTGTATAGTAGAATACATATTTTATTGCTTTATTAACGTCACTAGTTCTTTGTCACTGGACTTGCATTCTCTCATTGACGGCTCCATAATTTAACTACGCCTTTTAAACCCTGCTCCTCCCAAGCACAGCGTAATTAGTAAGCAGTACTACGTGCAGTGCTGCAGTGCTGTTTACACAGCTAAAGCCTTAATAAATGTAACAATTAGTTTGATATGCATTACAAGTGCACATTGAGGCCATATACAGTTACTTTTTTTGCACTTTGTCTTCTTACGTGAGTACATCTTTCCCTAAATCTTTCTGTTCTCTCTCATAGGCTACGACGTCAGCAGAACCCTGGGCTGTTTGGCAAGATGAGAACATCCGCTTCGGCACGCTTTAGCCCTGATGACCCCGATGCTCCTCCCAGCGATCCTGACGATGAGGAGGAGGAACTGCAACTCCAGATTCCCTGAAACCCAGCCCGGCGAAAGTACAGCTCACCCCACCAATCTCCGTCCTGCATTTCAAACACTGCTTTCATTTCAGAACTGGGACCAAAAACCAGGCCAGCATACCAAGACTAGAAAAATTTTGAGGTGAAAGGATTCTGACCTGATATGTCACCCTGTGGCTCCCTGACACACAGTGGCGGGTTCCCCATTGCCACCTGAGCAGAACTTTAAAGACCGTGGCTGAAGAGAGATGACGTTGGTGTCAAACATGTTCTGCTATCCCATTATCTGCCCTATTACTCCATCTTCCATTCTCCTGTGTGTGGATTTGTATACTGCTCCAGTCCTGTCCAATTCTGTTACATTTAAACATTTTATTTTCCTTCAGCTTCAGTTATGGCCTTCTTCCATTCAACCATTTTCTTGCCTATTTTGCCGCATCTTATCTTTCTTGTTCCATTTTCCATTCCTGTCATCTCTATATCTCAAATGCCCTCTTCCTTCCTCTTCCATCTCAGACTGCCTCTCTCAACTGACATTGTGTTTCTAGAACTACCCATTCAGAACGTAGTGTTAATGTATCCTCCATGCTCGGCGAGCACGTTAGCCGAGCTGTGCTGCCGTCAGGGCTGGAGAGTGGGCTTGTGTTCCTCTACTGTCCTGTATAAATGTTCTGAGGCTTTTTCTAGACAGGACTTTCGTTGTCTCTGCCTTAGTGCCAGGGTATTTGGGGGTGGACTGTGGGAGGGGGGAATCAGAGAGTGCATTGGGATTCTTTTGACGAACCAAACTTCATTTGTTAACAAGAGCTCCACATAAGGGAACATTTTAGCCTGTTGTGTTGATTCTCAGTTGGCAGAACCGTTTAAGCAATAAGACCATCTCCTGGAGAGACCTCAACAATTGGGACCAATACAGACTCATGTTCACTGGGGACATTTTTACTGGTCATGTTGAAAAAAATATTTATCAGATTTTTTTTTTTTTTACATAATTTGGTCTGTATTACAGTGTTTTTGTATTTAGCACTATAAATGTTAAGTGTGCATATACTGTGTGTGTGTCTCTTATTTAGAGTCATAACTGTGAGGTATGCAAGGGACCACCCCTAGTTCATTTAATTTTCCATCAAAACCACTATTAAGTATTTTTTACCTGTGTAAAATTGTGTATAATTATTAAGATAATCTTAGTAAGATAAAATATAAATATTTAGATAATTAATTTGCCCCAAGAAGGGGGAAGTGAATAGAAAATTGGTGAAAAACCAGGTGTTTTACTCACAAAAATTCAACAAAATGATTAACAGATTATGATAATATACAATTAAGACAAACAGAACAGTCCCCATCATATGAACAGTCCTTAAAGCTTTCATCTTTGGAAAAGGAGAAAATAAAACTCCACTTTTGCTTCAGATTCAAAATGTTTCTGCCCATTCACTATGAGAAGACAGCTCAACGTTACAGGCCTGAAAGCATGTGTAGCGGTCAAGAAGCTGTTATTGAGAAAAAGGAATAGACAAATTAAAAAAAGAGAGAAATTACAAAACAAACGAGGAAGCTGTTCTTGGAACAATAGAGCCCCAGAGTTTTGATCTCAGCATAATGGAATGTGTTTGGGGTTACCTGGATCGTGAGAAGCAAAAAATTGAACTTTTAAGACTTTAGAGGTGTGGGAAAATATTCCTGGCGGGGTTCCTAAAGGCGTCTTTGTAATTTTCTGTGAATATGTGTTTCCTGATGCTAAAAAAATAATAACTTGTTCTAAATGGCTGTTGTTACTGGAAATGAAATAAATGAAGGTAGGTTTTTGCACAGTACCGTATCTGTTCCTGTTAGCAACCATGTTGCCATTTCCTTTCATTTATTGACTAACTCTGCATATCCCAAAGCTACAGTTATCTTTTTCCCTCCCAGTACAGCACAAAGAGCTGTACTGAGAGTTCCTATCACTTTGACTCTTGCTGGAACATTACATTTTCTAAACTAAGCTTGCAGAGCCACTAGCAGTGGCATTATGAGTGACCCCCTATTGATGATTTTACTGTATAGCTGTGAGCTAGCTAGGACACAAAGCTCAGGCCAGACCTAGATTGACCTCCCTGCCACTCTGAGCTTTGTGATCACAAGGTCTTATCTAGTGTGCGACATGTCTACCAGGTCCTATGAGATAACAAGAGCTAAAACAAAGAAGTCTTTGGTGTCTGTATCAGGGTCAAAGGACTAATCAGTGCTATCTGATGCTGTCAGGCTGGACCACCAGAGGACAGCCTGAAAAAGTGCCATCATAGTACGTGCTTTGGCTTCAGCATGCCCGTTGTTTCTGAGCTGCTTTGTTTTGTACTTCAGATCACGGGTTGCAAACCCCAGCCCATACTGAACAGGTCAGTTTTTTTTCTCTGTGCTTATTCAGCTCCACAGTGAATTGTCAAGTCCTCCGTGAGCTGAATCAGATGTGTTAAAAGTATGGGAGAGCATCAAACCATATAGTGCTGTAGGCCTCCAGGGCTGCAGCTCGACACCCCTGCTTTAGATGGTCAACTGAAACAGGCCGTGGAGGTTTGGAGGCTTGCCTGCCTTCGTCTGTTTTATGTCCTGTACGTGTCTCTATTCCTGAACTGCTCTTAATGGGCTGTAATGGCTCAGTTTGGCTTGGTGCACGTGAGGGGCCACAGTAGCGTTCTGGACCCAGCAGGGGAGCTGGAGAACCAGAGCACTGTAGATAGGTCAGCAGAAATAGGCCATTCAGCTGGAGCTCTGGTTAGATCAGGCAAAACTGTACAATCTGCTGTATTAAGGCCCAGTTGAAGCACAGCAATTATTGATTGGTATTGGTGCAAGCTGTTATGATGTGAAGATGATGCTACAAATAATCGGAAATTACACACTAATCCTAAAAGTCTATGTAGTGATCCACCTATAATTAATATTTATTTATTGAGGAAAGTAAGTGGCAAAAGTATATGAACCTTTACTTCCAGTATCTGGTTTGACCCCCTTGGGCGGCAATAACTGCATCTAAACGTCTGTAGTAACTGTAGCGCCATATAGAACAGCTTCAACTTTTAAAGTTCCTTACATTAAACTGCTTGCTTCAGATCCTTCTGCAACATTTTTATAGCATTACAGCCAGAACTTTGACTTGGCCATTCCAAATGCCGTTCTAACTGTATTGTATTCTTTGGTAGAAATACTTGCATGCTTAGGGTTTTCCTCCTGCTTGACCCGTGTTCTCCTGAGATTCAAGTCTCAGACAGATGTCATGAGATTTCCCTGTAGAATTTGTTGGTGTAATTTATTGTTAAATCAACGATGACAGGCCATGCTGACCCAGATATAGCTGAACATGCCCAAACCTTGATACTACCACCACCATGTTTTACATTTGGGAAAAGCTTCTTATGCTGGAATACAGTGTTTTTCTTTGTCCAGACATAATGCTTCTTATTCAAATCAAAACATTTGGTCTCAACTGTCCACAAAATATTTTTCCAGTAGCCTGCTGGCTTGCTCATGTAGCAAATATTTAGCAAATTGCAGACAGGTAGCATTGTCCTTTGGCATAAGTGGCTCCTTCTCCTTGCAACTCTGCTATACACACCATTGTTGTTCAGTATTCATTTCACTGGTGGACTCATAAACATTAACATTAGTCATCGTGTGAGACTGCTTTAGTTGCTTAGAAGTTACCCTGTGTTCCTTTGTTACTTTGTAGACTGTTAGATCGCTCTTAGAGTGATCTATGTTGGTCTACCACTCCTGTGGAGGGTAACAATGGTCTTGAATTTTTTCCATTTGTACAGAGTATGACTGGATTGGTGGAGTCCAAGCTAATAGAGATGGTTTTGTGACCCTTTCCAGTCTGTTCCAGCATCACCAACTCATTTTCTGAGGTCTTCAGAAATTTCCTTTGTTCGTGCCATGATACACGTCCACAAATAGAGCAAATCTGACTTTGATAGATTCCTGTTCTTTAAATACAAGGCGGCCACTGGCACCTGATTGCCACCCCATTGACTGAAGTTTCTCCTTCAAGTTAACTGCTAATCCTAAAAGGTTAACATGCTTTTGCCGAAATGAAATATTAGATAATTATCCTCAATAAATCAATGACCAAGTCTAATATTTTTGTTTAATCAGGTTCTTGTTATCTACTTTTAGGACTAGGAAATCTGATTATGTTTTAGGTCATATGCAGAAATATAGAAAATTCTAAAGTTCATAAATGTTCAGGCACCACTGTAAAATGTCTGTAAAGTGTTAAGTGAAAAGTTGATAACGAATGCAAAGAGCTGAACAGTGAACCTGTGCCAACCTGAGAATGGTCCCTGACCTGCAATTTACAGAGCCATGAAGTCCCTGAACACCGATTACTTTCTGAGCATGTGTGTGGGGGTGTGTGCACTCATGCCTCGGTGACTCATGCTGTATCAGGTTGTGTTCGGGCTCATTGGCTACTTTGCCCATTATTGAGGCCCAAATTCCTGCTGTGTGGCAGAGCTCCAATCAGACAGCCATTACAGTGATGATGTGGAAGAGCAAACAGCCCAGATTAGACAGATTACAACATAACGACCAGGAAATATTTCCCTCCCCTTACTATCTATCTTTTACTGCTATCATCCTGCACCATATATTTCCCTCCCCTTACTATCTTCCATATCTTCTGCTGTCACTGTTGCTACTTTCTCTGTCTCTGTTCCTTTACTGAAAGCCTAAAGCTGGCAATATATGTCAGGTGAAAAAGAAGTTTTGAAGTAAAGTGTTTTTGGCCAAAATGACGTGGTGTCTTGAGTTTGACAGCGCACTGTGCGCTGCTCGGCAGTGGTTTAATGTAATTTTGTTCTTGTGACATTTGAAGTGTACTGCCAGCTTAAATTTTAGACAGTTAATGACGGATCCAGCCCATATTTTCATTCATGATGCTCCACTTATGAGTCAGTATTCTCAGTATTTTTTGAGCAAAATTTGACTGAAGAAAAATGGTGGCTGAGTGTATATTGTGACCTTCTAATGTTTGCGGGTGACTTAATGCAGCCCTGCACAGCACTGACGTAAAGTGATGCATACTGTGTGTATTGCTCTCCAAACGCTAGAAGAACTACAGCACACCATTGTGACGCCAGAGCATCACCCTCACTGGTTGGAATCTCCATTGACGAACATGCCGTGTGTGTCACATATATTAAGTTTTTATTCTATGACTATCTGATCCATTGTTTCCTATGGTTATCTCTCCGAAAGAAGATTTATTTCATTTCCTCCTTCTGGCAGCTCATTTTTACATATGGCCACCAGCACTACGGTTTTCTTATATTTGTACATTTTGTAAAATAAAGAATTATGGAAATGCTTTTTGGTCATTTTATTGTGATAAACACTGTAAGGAATAATAGAAGAATGAAAGGGTTATAATAGGGTAAACATTATTAAAAAGATCATTTACGATTTGTTGCATTATTTAAGATTTTTTTCTTTTTTCTAGTTATCTTTATTGTTCATTGAAAAAAAATCAGCCATTGTAGTGTATGTGTGTGTGTGTGTGTGTGTGTGTTCATTTATTAATTAAGCAATTTATTTCCTTATATTTGCCCCAATTTTCTCCCCAGTTTAGTCATGGCCAGTTCCCACCCATTGGCTATGCATCCCCATCACATGACGCTACCAATTTGGGAGGGTGAAAGCTAGAACATGCTTTCTCAAAGATAGTTTTATGAACTTGCAGTTGGACAGCCCTGGCATCCTATGGTAAATAAGTTTTCCAAAGCCGATACGTTTTGACCTGTGTGTTTTTACCTCCCTGACTGTCCCCAAAATCTATGAATTATGATGTCATTTAGCAGTCAAAATTGAAACATGCTACAGACAAACCAACACTGCGCACTAAAATGACATTTAATGGACTACTATAGCACTATATGCCAACACCGGCTACTCAAACTGTAGCCTACTACTGCCAAAGTAAATTCATCTCCATGTTTGACAAAGCTTACTGGTTTGCATGTCAGTTTGCATGTAGCAATAGTTGTATTTGCAGCTCCTTACTGACCTTGTAATTTATATCGGTTAGCTGGAGGGTGTGATGGTAGTTACTTTCGAAAATGGGATTATTTTTGTCATAAAGACAATAAAGCCAGCAGTTCCCCTTAGGATGACATCGAGTACAGAATGAGGACATTTCTTCAGAGGTTTATAGATGGCTGTGGTATTGTCAGGATGAAACTCACAGTCTCCGGACAGATGAGACCAACAGTTGCACCACTCAGGAGCCAGTGTCCACGCTGGTGTGGGTGCAATGGAGTGCAGTGTTCATATTGAATCTGCCCTTGTGATTGAAAGAATTAAAACTGCGTAATTAAAAGGATAATAGTGGCTATTACTGATTATATACCTTACAATTCTCTCTGTCTCTCTCTCACACACACACTCTGCTTGTTTCTTTCCGTGCGTGACCGATGCTGACAGTGGTTTTTTGTGCTGAGACGAGCTCCTAGCTGACACTCTCCTATCTAATGTGGCGTGTCCTCGGCTGTACCTGCACTTATGGCTA
The DNA here is from genome assembly GCA_034552555.1 of Semaprochilodus insignis. Classification (NCBI taxonomy): domain Eukaryota; kingdom Metazoa; phylum Chordata; class Actinopteri; order Characiformes; family Prochilodontidae; genus Semaprochilodus; species Semaprochilodus insignis. The sequence goes on from CM067489.1 coordinate 13,233,000, forward strand.
ATGTAGCAAGTCTTCATCTGAAACAGACCAGGACTAAAATAACAGCTTCACTTCTTCCCAGACCCTTTTGTGAGCTCCAATTATCCACGTATCAAACTCTTCCCTGAGTCTATATGCACTCTTGCTGTATTGGATGTTGTGGCTGGGAAAGTGAGAAGCCTTCAAAGATGTGAGATCTAATACAGAATTGAACTCAGATGTTTCAAATGGGAAAATAAGAATATGAAAGCATTACATGCATGTACGAGTACCATGAACTTTCTTGTCCAATCACATGGATGTCTGGTAGTTAAACTGTGCAACACACACCCAGTTCATACCAGTAATTCTCTGACTCACACTTGGGCTTTGACTACTTTGTCAGCATGCCAAAATTTAATGAGCTGGAGAACGGCGCGTCGGTTACTCAAACTGACTTTTATCTCCAGGCTCAACAAAAGGACGCTGCATGGTCCTGCAAGTTCCTCTAATTACAGGGGTGCGCTGTTTGAACCCTCTCATACACAACAGGCCTAAATAATGTTTGTAGCACATTTGATTACCAGGAACAGATCTTAATCATATATTTGGAAGGGCTTGACTGTAGCCTGGGATAAGAGGTGGCCGACACATCGTCTGTTTTTTTGCTGTGTCACAGTTTCCCAGTTTCCCCAACTTACATTAAATTAGGCAGGTGTGGCTATTAAGTGCTTTATGCAGAAGGAAAAAAATGTTAATTCTGCCTTTTAATTTAGTCTTCTTTTTAAAGTTCCACTCTGGAACTTTAAAAAACATGCCCACTCACCTCCTACAGTGGTGCCACAACAGTTGCTACAGGTATATATTTGTCTCCAAATGTGCAAACAATTGTGTGAAAGGTCTAATTTTGTACATGAAATGAGTTTTAAATATACACCATGCTCACTTTCCCAGGGCAAAGATATTTACAGTTGTAAGAAAAAGTAAGTGAACCCTTTAAAATTATCTGATTATATTTCTACATTGGTTGCTGATAAAATGTGATCTGTCCCAATTATAGACAAACACAATCTAACTAAAGTAATGGCACAAAAACAGGTGTATTTTTCATGTCTCCTATTGAGCATCCACAGGAAACATCCACACTGCAGGCTAGAAAAAATAAGTGTTAATGACTTTTTCAAGAACTAATAATCAAAAGGTGATTCAATTCAGGAGATGAGATTAAAAGTGTTGGCTTCACAGGTGGATTGCCGATTAAATAAAGCCAGCACGCAAAGCCTGCTCACTCACCAATCCGTTCTTTTCAAGAAAGGTTAGTGTGAAATTGCAAACAACTTTCTGAAGATCTCAGAAGGTGTGTTGTAGAGATGCATGATAAGGCTACAAAAACATTGCTAAAGACGTCTGTGCGTATCAGTCCATAGATAAACTGTTGATGCTCTCTCTGGGAGTGGGCGTCCTGTTAAGATCACTTCATAAGCACAATGGACAATTCTGAAAGAGGTAACAAAAAAGCCAAGGTTAACAGAAAAAAAACACTTCCAGGAGACTTTACAAACTGCAAAATCCTTTGTTCATGTGTCCACTATTAGATAAACACCACAGGGAAGCTGCTGCTGCGGCCCATCTATGCTGCTGGGCAAAAGTTTTATGGACGCATGGGATGATAGCAGTACTTTTTAGTACACACACAAAATGCCATGGAAGAGTGACACTGCACACCAGTACCAAAACCTCGTCCCAACTGTGAAACATCATGGAGGGGGCATCATGGCTTGGGGCTGCTTTGCTGCCTCAGGGCCTGGACACCTTGCCTAAAGACTTAAACCATAGCTTGACTAATGTGATGTGAAGGAACTCCAGTGGGCTGCACAGATCCCTGACCTCAACTCCACTGAACACTTTTAGCATGTATTAGAACTTTGATATCAAGTCAGATCTCATCCTACATCAAAACCTGACCTCTTTTGACTGAATGTGAGTAAATTCTACAGAAATGCTCTTTCTGTTTTGCAGAAAGCCTTTGTGAAGAGAAGGAGAAAGCAAATTTGTCAGCGTTGTCAAACAGCGAGGCTGATGGGTACAGTGCTGAGCAACAGAATATTGCAAATAACTTGACAAATAGAATAATAAATGTCAGCTTTAGAGAAGCAGACCGCTTGAAATGAGATCTCTAGATGCTGATGTCATGTCCGGCTTTGAAATCACAAGAAAATGATTTAACAAAACAAACGTTGCAGGTTTCTCAGTGCAAATAAATGTATAGCAATATACTTACATTTAGCTGATGCTCTTACCCATAGCAACTTACAAAGTTATTCATGTTACAGGTAGGCCAATGTAGTGTTAAGAGTCTTGCTCAAGGATTCTTATTGGTGTAGCACAGCATAGTTACCAAGAACCAGTAATCGAACCCCNCAAGGATTCTTATTGGTGTAGCACAGCATAGTTACCAAGAACCAGTAATCGAACCCCCATCTCCCACATAGGGTGATAGTTCTCTAGTGGGTAGAGGTGTTATCCACTGAGCTACACCCACCACATCAGACCACAGTCATCTTTTGTTACTCCGATGGAACAAATAATAATAATACTTTATTCTTGTATGCCGCTTTTCACAAACCCAAAGTCACTTACAATTGTTGGTCAAGATAGAAATGCATGTCACAGAAATGTGTCCCAGATCTAAAACAAGATTGTAATAATTTGAATCTGAGTCTAAATGTATGCCTGCAGTTGTTCAGTAACCAATGTGCTGCGTCTAACACCGCATCTAATGTTGCAGACTCAGGCAGTATTCTGGAGCTGCACCTTCAGCAGTATTACTCTAGCAGTATACACATTTGATGTGCTACTTTAACTGATGCAAGGCCACTTCCATCAAAACAAATAGAATGCATGGTTTAATAACTACACTGTACATGGTTTAATAACTGTAGAACTGACGTTCTAGAGGACTTGGGTAAAGAGCCTACAATGTTCCCAATAATTTGAATAGTGACAAGAACAAAGCTAACAGAGAGGCTTGCGCATTATACTTGTACACTTCGTACTGAATTTAACATTACAGTACATTTAACAAGCTTCTTTGATGATAGAGAGTAACATTTTATTATTACCAATAAGCAATTTATTCTTGCTTTCCCTTTTACTCCGTTTTTCTCACCCTCTCTTCCTCTTCTCTAAATATATGAAGTACGTGTTTGGTTCCTGATGCCGCTGTCCATGTTTGTGGCTGCAAGCGTAGTTCATTATGTTCATTTAGTGGCTGCTGTAATCTGCCTATCTCATTATTGAACCTAATGGCTATGAGGCAGGGACAGAGCAGATTAAATTGATCTGAGCATAATTATGCTAGAGGGGACAGTCTGATATTAGCTTTAATCTATGAGCATCCCTCTGTAATTGCGTGTGCCCGACTGTGTGTGCATGTTTACGAGAACACGAAAATGTGGCCCCTAGGTAGGTCCACATTCAGCATTCTTAACAGCATTATGTGTATGATTTGGTCTTGCAGACAGTCCACGGTTTTCCACAGAATGTGTAACTGTCACGACTATGTTCCTTTGCGTGACATACTATCCAGTTGTGCTGATGTCATCACAGCTGGAGCTGCACAATTTAGGTGAAATCCACATGTTGTGCTTAAGGGTACACACACAATCCTCACTCTTGGACTTGTTTGAAATAGGTGTAAGTGTGTTTACAAACAAAAGGGCAGACATCAGAGCAGACAGTCTATCTAAACCATCTGCGTTGTTAAACTGGCACTCTTTGTTGCAGTTATTACTAATCTTATTCTGTCTGAAAATGTAACATAATAGTCTATAATTAACTTTGTTTAAATTTGGTAACTGGAATCAGAGGTCAGATTCTGGTTTCTGACTGAATAGCCTACAATCTACAGTGCTCTGCTAAAGGCAAAGGCTACTCTTTCCAGTCAAGACAAGACTACGATTTCCAGTCAAGACATGTTATATATATTTCAGTTTTTCAGTTATTTCTGAGGTGATTAAATTTAAGGTGACCCAATTCCACCAAGAAGAGTAAAAGTGAAAGAAATAAATAGAAAAACGATTGTAGAGCAGCAAAACTGTCACCATCAGATGAACAGTACTTTGAGCTTTTAGCTTAGAGAGAGGTAAAAAATCAAGCTCCACTTCTGATCTTCTGAAAACATCCAAATTTCTGTCCATTTGTCCACTCTGAGAAGTTAACACCATGAGTCTGAAAGGATGTGCATATTCATTGACATTGCTAGGCCAGTAAATTGTAGCTCACCATGCTGGTATGTAAGTAGATGGATATAGTCTTAGTCATACTCTAAGTCTATCTCCTAGCATACCTAAAAATGCTCCTGGAGGACAATGCCCCCATAGACCCCGAGTATTCGTTTCTTTTCATTCGTCCACTCATGGAAAACATCCCTGTAGATTTCTTCAAAAAACTGAAAGCAAGTCTCCCACAAAGGATGGAAAAGCAAAGGGTGGACACAATAAATACTTGTCAAGCTTGTTTCCTGGTCTGCTTTTTTCTGAGACTGAAAAAAATATGTACTTAATGGCCGTTTTGACTGGCAATTAAATAAATGAAGGCCTATGCGCAGTACTTCAACTATCATGTCTTCAGCTATTAGCCCATTTAGATCAAGACAGCTATTGAGAATCATTGAGTGTTTATCATTGCTGGGTTCAGCTGTGCCAGATTTAATGACAAAACAGCTCTTGGCAAAAGGGGAGAAATATGATTCCTGTTTGTGTCCTATATGCAGCGTGAGACAGGCCAAAATTAGAACCTTCCACAGTTCCATCAGTCGACATCTGTCCCAAAAATAACGACTCTGCACACCCCGCACTTTGCTGTCAACGTCATGCTCGTTCAGTCTGACAGCTAAAGTCCCTGTAGAGGAGGAACAGCGCAGACAACTGCAATTGTTTTACTGGCAGTAAAAACACTGTTTGTCCTCCCTTTCATGAAAGATGCAGCATTTCCTCTAATATGCGTGTCATACATCAAAGTCCCCGATGCGTTTAGCTCCACATCGTCTTGGCTCATTTTCCCTCCTGACCTCTTTCTCACAGATGGGATGTGTTTGACAGGTGACCAACACCGCTTCAAGTACAGATTTTGTGGACATATAGAATTTTCCTTAACTGCTTTCATGGCATGCCAACCTTCCACCCACCTTGATGAGGGTGTAGGAGAAACACAGACGGGCTAATCACGGATGCCAGCTTTCATAGCCTGTTCAAACAGCACAAGTTATGGCTGAGGTCAGACTGTTGCACTAATGGATTGCACTGGAAACTTCTTTTCCTTCATGAGAATGACCATTCACTTATTAGGAACTGAATGCTGTCTGAAAACGGACTGAGAGACCTGTATTTGTATGTACTGGGAACATATGAAGTAGCATTCTGTATGTGAGTTACAGTTTTTAGTTTCTATTTTATTTAACATAATGTATTTTACCGTATTTAATAAGTAACACGAGTAATAACTGAGCCTAGAAGACCCTAGGATTGTCCTAATTGTGGGCACATACCCTGTGTGGTTTGTTTTACATTTTCTTAATCTAAACAAAAAGAAAGCAATATTTTGATGTGATCTGGGGTGTGCACTGTTCATATGCTGACATATGTACAAATTAGGACCAAACTGTAATGTTTACACTAGTTTGGTTACAACTACATAATGCACTTCTTTTAAAATATAACTGTAGAGTATTGTAGCAAAGAAAGAGATGGAGAGACAGAATGTGGGTACATAGGTTTATTATTGTCCATTGCGACAGCAGGGGGATGTCCAAGAGACAACAAATAATGAATTCAACTATTGGAGTGTGGAATTATTAGAAACAAATAGAAGTGTAACACAAAACCAGGGGAACAAACCCCACCAAAGCTAAGCAAACCAGGAGACAAAGACATGCAGAATATACACAAAGAATGATAAACATCTGGGAACAATGAGACAACATGACAACAAACCAGACACAGGTGTAAGACATAAAGCAAGGCGGAGCAAGGGCAGGGCAGGGAAGCAAAACAAGAGCACATGGCCAGAGACAAGAAGAAGGATGCAAACACTACAGGCACAGACAGACAAGGACAAGACACGGAAGGAATGTCACAAGTATTGACTGGACTTCTGTTCACTTCTGTAGCAAGATTCTCTTTATTCTCATAGGGGCATGAGAATACACATCCAACCTCCAAATTCCTCTAGTCCATACTCTTCCAATGCCTGGCGTATAATGGATAACACAGAGCTGGGAGTGCTGGAATTTCAAGTAACATATGCGTGATGCGAATTATTTATTTGCCTTTTTCCATTTTATTTTATTCTAATTTTCATCAGAATTTGACATACAGTTCTAATAAAGCTGCACTCATTTAAACAGTGCATGGCTACTGCAGATTATGGAAAAAAATAATATAATATATATTATATACTACACTCAAATAATGAGAACGTTCTGAATATTTCATTATTATTATAATTTTTAGCAGTTGCAATCCTGAAATCTGGGCGTGCTCCAGCCCCAATCTCTTGTGACCCTGGCACCATTATTAGTGAAACTATTTTTCCAGTGCAAGAAGTAACGCTTATTTTTTTAAATCACATGTAATGTGCTCTCTGCAGCACACATCTGCATGCTTGTTTGAAGCTTTTTGGGGGAGAAGCACTAAGCTATGGTTTCTAGTGTTTGAACCATCTAACATAACCACATACTATATGAAATGTTTTCATGAGTAAGGTCAGATTTGTTCTGGTGAAATGACAGCTTAGAAAGGCTATGTATAGTATTTGGCAAAAGTGCTGAAAGGAGATTTGGTAGTTTGGAAGAAGACTAACCTGGAAGACTTTTAAACCCACGATACTATGATAACAGACCATTTTGACAAAGAGGAACAGTAACACAGAATGACATCCAAATATCCCTCACATTCTTCTTTCAACAGCCTCCTTGCTTTGAGGAATCTACAAAGAACTTACTACCTCTGGGTAGGCAAGAACAAAAATCAATGCTGCTTGTTCCGTGTCAGGTAGCATTTCTGTCAGCAGCAGGAGCTTGTGTTGAAGCAGCTGCCTCGCTGAGGCGATCCTCGGCCAAGCTGAGCAGACCATCTCTACCATCTAGCTTGTGTTCTCACAAAGGCACTTAGAGGATCCTTTTAGGGTGAAGAGGTGTGATTATGGATTTTGGCACTTGGCAGTCGGAGATTTAGACTCCAAGGTAGAATAGGTTGGCATTGTTCCCATAGATAAAGTTTTAAGAACCCTAAATGAGCCTTGTGGTCCTGCGGGCTTGCTGGAACTCCTTTAAGATTTTTAGGGACATAAACAAGGTTGCAGGATTGTTACGCAAAAGAGGTGTTCTCAGCCATCTTGGTTAATACTCTGCCCCCCATCTCTCTCGCCAAGATATAAAACAAAGAATGTGATTGCCATAATAAGTGATAATTACAGCCTTTGTCACTTGACACCAGGTCATTATGGCCCATGCAAAGCTTGGCACTGTGGCATACAATTCCTGCTCCACAGATGCTCTGAGAATGTGAGCTACCTGCCCCCCTTCCCTGTAGTAACGACAGCATTTATTAGTTCATTAGGAATCACTAGCAACCAGTGTGCTACAAACATGACTCTAATGGAATACCAACGCTGCACTGTGAATGCTGATAGAAGCGATTGCAACTTTGGTGCTGTAGTTGACATGAGTGGCTTTACTGAGCTAGTTCAGCAAATAGATACATCAGTTTGAAATATCATATGAGGTAAGAGAGATCATGAACGTACCAAAATCCCACTGATTTAATAATGTCTTCTTGCTGTCTCTGTTGGCTCTATCGGTCTTTAAGAGTTGGGGGAGAAGAAAAGTGGAGGTACAGTATTTGATAGTGATTGGTTCTGGAGTGGTTTTGAGTCTCATACAGCAGAGAGAGAGAGCGAATATCTGAGAAGAGCTGCTGTGGCCCTCGAGGCACTGTTAGGTTTTCAGTGTGCCGAAGCAGCGCTGAGCGATTCAGACCTTAATGCCGCTGTGCTCGAAAGATTTACATGCCAATAAGTGCTCAGCTTGCCTCTGGAAAAGTTCGGCAACCCAGCAAGAGGAATCAGTCGGGATCATGCTGCAAATGAAGTTGTGAATGCACAGTTGCCGGGACTGATTATGGATATGTCTCGGAAGACCTGAATAGTAAGTGTGTTTGTGTGTGTGTGTCAGATGGTTTCTAGGAAGACACAGCTGGTAATTTTGATGTCCCAAATGCTCATTTAGTTCCAGTCAGTCTACAAAAATGCAAAGTTAGGGGTCCACCAATATGGAACTGTGGGCTGATGTCCATATATGCAAAATTTTTCATGCACATAACTGCATGTGCTGATGCGGAGACATAAACATTTATAATATGTAGAATCTGAACTAGATCTGCCTGGATTTGGCACTGCCAAGAAACACGGCAAACGCATTTTTTAGCTTAGCTTTGCCTAAAGGTTTGTCTAAAGGTTCTGCACAATGTTTAGGTGAGTACAATACATGTCAAAACATTTTGGTTTAAAATATCGCTTATTGTTCACTCTACTATACATTCCTACATTGTTGGTCCACCTTATAGATGTAAAATCAGAGACAATAGCTCATCTGTCACTGCACAGTTTGTGGTGGTCATCCTCTAGTCTTTTATCAGCAATCACAGGATGCTGCCCACAGGACACTGTTGTCTTGATAGTATGGTCAGTGGACTATTCCTAGTCCAGCAGTGACACTAACGTGTTTAAAAACTCCAGCAGCACTGCTGTGTCTGATCCACTCACACCAGCACAACACACACTAACGCACCACCACCACGCCAGTGAAACTGCAGTGCTGAGAATGATCCACCACCCAAATAATACCCGATCTGTGGTGGTCCTGTGAGGGTCCTGAAGAACAGGATAAAAGGGGGAAAACAAAGTAGAATCAAGTGGACTACAGTCTGTAATTGTAAAACGACTAAATGCACCTATATAGTAAATGAAGCTGATAAAATGAACAATGAGTGTAGATATAAGGTAGGTATAATTAATAAAAAGCTCAGTGTGTATATATTGTAGTGTATTCACAAATATTCATATATTTACCAAGATTTGCATATAAATCCATCATCAAAAGAATAGTTGGACAAATAGTTACATCCAGAAGGAATCAACCGACAGGAATGAAACTTGGTTGGTACGTTTGACATTGTGGGACATCCGAATGATTTAAGTTTCATGTTCGGCCGCACATGCGAGCATGAAAGCAAGGACAGGCCTTATTGCTGTACTTGACTGACCCAGCAGCCACTGACTGCACAGTGAGCAGTGATGCCCTTCATGAGTCATCCTGTTAGTGCCAGCACCATTGGCAGATGGCTGCATGACACAGTCATAACTGCATGCAGACTACTGCCCTTAACACCACAGTAATGTCGCCAAAGGCTGCAATGGTGTCGTGACAGAAGGTCATGGAATGACTCCGAATGTCTTTGTAGAGACGACCAATGAATCCGTGTGGAGGCACCATGGTCCGTACCAAGGTTAGCGGTTTGTTGTCACGTGTCACATGTGCAGAAGGCCTGGTGACATTCCATCTCAACCCTTACTGCAAAATCTGCAGGACCTGTGTGAGAATATTCAAGGTGCATGGGATGGATTATCACAGGACACCATTAGGAACCTCTGCAACTCCAAGCTGAGACATATGCATGTTGCGTTGGCCATACTGAGAGACACTACTTTTTAAATATTGCCCATATCAGTCCAAATTGTTCATGTTCATCATATATTGTTCCTGGTAGCCTTTACCTTTCTTCCGAATAGCAATTGCAATCCAACACTTCCTTCTGGGTGCAACTATTCTTTTGCTAATGAGTGTATATAGTTAGATGGAAAAGCTTGAGCACTTGTGGTTAAATGTTTTGTTGGTCATCTAAGTGAAAAATGGTACACATTTAAATGCTCAATTTCAGTATATTTGTGGCATGTAATACATAGAATGTGGCCTGTGCAAATAAGTTGGTTTCCAGTATAAGACGTGCTATCTTGTTTTCATTTAATATTTCCCTACCACTAGGTTACTGTAAATCAGTTCCTTAAATAAACCTGATGGCTAGAAATCACATTTTATTACATCCCTGTGCTATACATGAGCAATTAAAAGATTAGCTGGAAGCTAAACAAACTTGGTATGTGCATATGCAAGCAGTCAAATTCTCCAGACCCATCTTAAACGGCTACTCCCTCACCATCTGTTAAATGAAATACGCTTTCTAATTTAAAGAGCTTCTCATTATTGGCTGGGGCCTGCATAAGGGAGGATTTGTGTCTATGTTTATTCCTAATTTGCACATTAAATGGGTAGGAGAATGGGATGCCATGCTAATGAAGCTGTACGATTGTCTCAGAGCACTGACAGATACTGCATGTACGTTGAGCTGGGAAGATGTGTTAATATAGCTACTAATTTGGTTTATTGCTCAGTATTATGGCTGCCAGTTTTGTGGTGTTGAAGCCATTGAAATTAATAAGTAGTGAAATGAAGTAGTGAAATGAATCTGCTTTGAAAAAATACAACTTGTGGTGATGGGCATACGCATCAGATGTTAGTGAGCACAGTCTGGTGATAAAGCCCATTTATGAAAGCTAAGTCTTTTCATCACATTGAGATTTGTGTTTAAGTATGTTCACAGCATGTCCTTGGGTAGGCACAATTGTACAAATACTCCATTTGGTTTCATGATGTACTCTACCTCTTCAACCTTAAGACCTGTATACCTTCACTGAATTACCTATTTTGTCTTGGCATTTGAGCCATAAGTAAAATGAAGTGCCAGATGACAGCTAATAGGAGCCTCGGGAAGCACCTTAAAGCCTCTGTTTCAATGAAATTACTGGATTACTGTAATACTACTGTGGGTAGTAGATGTCAAGGTCACACTGGCCAGGGAAACAGTAAGTATAAAGAAGGTGTAATTTGATGGCCCATGGCATTAAAACAAAATGAGCTCCCTGCCTGAGTACGAAGCCAATTATTTCCCTGCCCAAGGGCTCAGGTGGACAGTAGACGTTGAGAGGATCCAGCAATCTACGAATGTGTTCTAAATTTTACAGAGCTGTTTAGGATTTGGTAGAATAGACATAGTATTTAAGTCAAGGAACAGAAACGTGGGCCACGTTTTAACAAATGAATCCAATGTACACTCATCATCAAAAGAATAGTTCCATCACGTAGGAAGTGTCGGATTGCAATGCTATTGGGAAGGATGATAAAGGTTACCAGGAACAATAAATGATTAGAAATTTAGACTGATATGGGTAATATTTATTTACACATAAAGAAGTAGTGTAGAACGGCATTTTCCTGCCATTTTTGCTGACGCAACATGCCGGATGTCTCAGCATGGAGGTCCAGAGGTTCCTAAATGGTGTCCTATGATAATCTGTCTCATGCAGCTTGAATATTCTAATAGAGTTCCTGCAGATTTTGCAGTAGGGTGGAGGTGGAGTGACACCAGGCCTTCTGGACATGTGACGTGTGACAACAACTGTTCATCTTACCACTGACCATGGTACCTCTACACACAGATTTGTTGGTTGTCCTGTGATGTGCAGCCGCCTGCCAATGGTGCTACTTGCTGAATGTCCACAATCGTGAATGTTGGGTCACTCAGGTACAGTGATGAGGCATGTCCGTACAGCATGTCTCTACATGTCTGTTTGTCCCTTCCTTCCTGCATTGCTTCATCCATCCGTTTGTTTGTCCATCTGTCTGTTTGTATGTTCCTTTGCACATACCTTCATTGGTTTGTTTGTCTGTTTGTCCGTCTATCTATCTATCACTTCACAAACCTGTTTCTTCCTTCGTCCATCCATTTGCACATCCATTCACCTGTCAATCAAGCTGCTTATTAGCCACACAACTTATATTTTTCATTGAAGCTTTGCTAGATGTTTAATATAACACCCATGTTTAGTATCTTACAAACATATTTAATAATCTGTTGCTCTGCATTACCTTTAAGTGTTTTATCATATATCAATAATGGCAATGCAAAGGAATGGCACGTTTTGAAGAACATTAATGCTTATCTTTACATATAATGTTTATTTTAAATTCACAGTTACAATATTAAAAGCTAAGTTAGCTCATTAATGATCTTTGAGCTGTCATGTTATTTATCATACAGTAAAATAGATCAAGTTTAGCTTACCTTAAACTGCTTCTAGTATGGTCTCATTGTGATGTAGGCAAAATTCTCAGCTATGTGAATTAAATAAAAACAGCACCATCTTCTAGGATAATAAGGATGGCAAGTATGAATGAATTGTTCCTCTGTAACCTATTTACACATCTCCTAAGTACTGTTTGGACTAGCTTTCCAAGGTAAGGTGGGGTAATGCCAGTTTACCACAGGACGTCTGGAATGTTTAAGGCCAGTTGGCTAGTGATAAAAATCTTGGTAAAAATGACAGAGCAATGGATACTCGATTTACACACTGCCTTCACCAAAGAAAATAATTAAATATTTAAAAACTTTCAACCAAATCCTGTTTCTGTTCTTCCTTTTCATCCTAGCTTTCTTTAGCAAACATACTGTGTCACTAGTCATGTAATGTACACCCAAGAGAGTAAAATTAAAAAAAATAATAATAAAACATTTTTGTTAAGTCTGTAATATTTACATTTTTATTTTCTGAGTTGTACACCTGAGGTAGAACATTCATATCGGCTTCATTTTAGCTACAGAGAAGAGAACGCTTCTTCCAGCCTCTATAGTTAAGAAACTCCTTTTCTACAGTATATGATAGCATTTTACCAACATGTCCATTTGCATGGGATTAGGGATATTTTGTAATGCTGGAATCTTTTCTGAATTTAATTTTTTTTTTTTTAATTTGCATCTGTGAAGCTTCTGTGAGTCAGAATGAGCCTTAATGGTTGTGTGTCAAGCTTAGGCCTTCTCGCTAAGTTCATGCTAACATGAACACAGGTTTACCCACTCATATTTCAGTTGTCATTGTCTAAATCTGCATCACTGAAGCATTCAATGAGTCATAAAAACCCTGGGCTGTGACGTGTGAAGCTCCAGAATGTTAACCCAAGAGGACAGCGGACCACTGTTGGCCCACTAATGGGAAAGTTGGGAGTCCATTTCTGTTTTGCTTAGCGTTTTTTCGGGCGGCCTACCAATGTTTAGGCAGAGTGTTAGACAAAACCTCCAATTTTACACCTGATTTTCCACTCTGTCATCATACTGTACAAATCAGTTCAGTAAATAATGTTCAATTAGCACAGTAACAACTTTTTCAACTAAATACTTTTATATCATGCCTAGTCATTGATATTCTTCTCTTAGTTGTTTGTAATATTTGTCTTAGTTCATTTTCCAAAATAAAAGTCTCTAACTGAAACTAGTTAGATATTGAACACAGGACAGTAATCTAGGTGGTCCAAGCGTGAACCAGCAGTGGCGTATTTGATTACATTGGACCATTATAGATCCAGGCTCATTTGTGATGTACTAAACTGCTACCTGCCACCCCACAAATCACTTTTTTTTGTGCAGGGTTTCTTTAAGCAGTGCCTAAGATACTTAAACAGATTAGCCACCTCACTGTTTATCTGTGATGCTCTTCCATTCTTCTGACCTGCTTGACCCCACTGTTCTGCAGAAAGAGATACACCACCTTTGTTATCTCATACGTCTCATATCCAGCCGCGATTCTGCCCTGAATATGCAAGTGGGCAGTGTGTTGTTGTGTCCTTGACCTTGATATATGGCATGTAAACATGTGGGCTCAATCTACCTTCTCTGCATTTTGCATCACGTCTCACATTATGCAACCCTGTTATAACCCTGACAGATATTTTATTAGCCCCCAAGGACCCATAAAGAAATCACACAAATACAGTAAACTCAAGGTGAGCCCTTATTCTTTGTGTGTTATCCGGTGGTCTGTTTTTGCCTCTCTTCTGAAGTATGTAACTGGTAGCTTTGAATGTAGTCCTTCGGAGATAGATCATCTTAATGTGCCCCACATTAGTTGTGAGCCTCCCTTTGTAGAGCTGGCACCACATCAGAAGAGCGCCTCAGACCTGGAGAGGGCTGATAGCCCTGCTGGGTCGGCTTTCAGATCCACAGCTCTCGTGTGGAAGGCCCCAGGTGGACCATAAATGCTTATGGGCTCCACATTACTGGGAATGCAGTGTAGTACCTCAGACCTGTATATCATTTCATTAACTCTGAGCTGGATGTTACAAGCCCATTTGGTCTGTTTTTCTCAGTGGAATTCAGCAGAGATGAGCAGAGGTGTGGATGAACATATCTGACAGTATATCCTGGTGGTATATGCCAATATTATTTGTTTATAAATGTAAAATATAAGATGTGAATCCTAACAAGGCTACCTTTTTAATAAATCATTTTTATAGCCTTCACTCATATAAGTAATGAATCTTTAGTATTAAATACTAAAATGAGAGGAAAAATTAATCAAGTTTTTAGAATATTATCTACACCAAATTACCGGGCAACACCAACTACATGTAAACAAGAATGCAGGCTAAAGATAAGACCATCTTAATCCTTGAGTCAGTTTCTTTTTGCAGTAGGAATTCAGGAGAGGAGCTCAGGTCGTGAATCACAGCTGTCAGCATTCCCATGGCCCCTCCATGCCGACGGCGCTCATGCAGAAAGAAATCAATGCGTGATTTAATATACGCCTCACATCTTTGTAAGGCCAAAAGGTTCTCCATACAAACTGGAGGGATTAGGGAGGAAGACTTCTTAAGCCTTAAAAAGGACTGTAGATATGAAAGGGAAATTACAGTAATCTATAATATTTCATCAGCATGTTCATCTGTTCAACTTTCTGTAATCCATGAAAGTAACAAATGTTATTGTTGTTGTATTGTAGTATGAAATATTTTATATTATATATTTTAATATTTTAACATAGATAGCTAGCTAGCTTAACATTGTAAAGCTAATAAAGTACAATTACAATAACGGTTAAACTGTAATTGTGAAATCTTGGTATGAACAAACTTTATTCCTCAGTGCCAAGGCTAGGGTTAGGATTTGGACCAAGGTTAAGGTTAAGACCAGGATGAGAGTCAGGTTTAGGTTTTGGGTTGAAGCTAAGGTTAGGGCTAATGTTTGGCCAGGTTTAAGGTTAGGGAAAAGGGTTAGGGTTCATGGATATTTCTTTCAGAATGTATAAAAACATAGAAAAACTATTTAAAAAATGCTGCACTGTTTTCATGTCACTACTAAAACACCATGAGTTTGCATATTAGAGCAGGAAGTGAGACTGCATCTCTGAGCCTCATGGTGAGCAGTTAGAACCCATTATTTGTAAGTGAACATGTCCCAAAGTCTGAAAGTCAAAGTGTAATCCTATTAATAGTAGTGGTGGACTAAAGGGAGGACTTCTACTTTTATTGGAGGAATATTTTACCTTGGGTATCTTTACTTGTACTCAACTACATGGTTTGTATACTTTGTCCACCTCTGAAGAATAGTTGCTACCAAAATGTTTATTTTCTTTTATTAAGCAAACTGTAAAATGAGAAACATTATGTTTTAATGTGTGTACAACTATTAAAAATTATGTTTGCTAGTCATTTGCTGAGTAGTGTTTTTCAGTCTAAATTGTAGCTACCAAAAAAATCACTACGAAACATTTTGGTTCTGTTTTAGAGTTATGGAGTTACGGTTACGTTTTGCATTCATTTTGGACTGCTAGTGACAAAATGGAATGTTCAATTGTACATTTTAATTCAGTAAACTCTAATTAAAATATAGACTCAATCAAAGCAGAAGGGGTTTAGACCAAGTCAGTTAAAATTGTCTACTCAGTAGAATGATCCCGCTTCTTGAGTATGTTTACATGTTCTTTTATTTTCTCTCAAAACCTAAATTTTGTGAGACAACCATACTTTCACTTCATGAGTTTATTCTGTACTTTATACACCCCTGTAGGTGCATGAGTGATGTTGATTGCTGGGGGGGCGGTTTGTGCGTTAAGTATATGCAGTCGTTAAGGACCCCTCGATGACACAAGGCAGTATGTTGTCTTTGGTAATCATCAGTGATAACTTTGCTTCTAAAAAGCCATAAAAACAATGTGTCAAACATTATTTTATCTTATTTCATTTAATTTTATTTATTCTCAACTGCTGAGAAGCGGCCCCGGTTGATAGTCAAATAAAATGTACCAGTCACAGTAAGATGAACGTACAGGACTGAAAGAAAAGTTGAGAGGAACTTTAGGACTTGAGAAGGCCATGTGGAGGCTGACACTCGTACAAAATGCATGAACCTCTGAACTCATGCAAGGATGCAACCTGATGGCTAGCTCTGTTCAATTCCATTCTGGCCACAGTGACAGATGGCGAGAGGCCATAGCCAGAGTCCTGTTTGCTACGGAAATATAAACATAACTGCAGCTCTGCATCGCTGATAAAAACACATTTAAACTGCGCTTAGAGGGCCCTTATTCATCTGGCTCAACTCTCAGCAGCCCCAAGGAGGGCCGAGCGAAAACCTCGAAGTGAACATTGAGATGAAAAGTAAATAAAAATGCACTTTCCAGATGGCAGAAGGACAGAAAGAAATTCATATAGGCTTTTATTTCATAGCTTGCCAGTTAAGCTCCAGCGATTCCCCTCCTAATCTTCTCCGTTTTCATTTGAATGTGCTTCCGTTCTTACTCTGCTGGGAAATCTGCAAAGGACCTCTAAAGAAATACCTCCAGGCTTGCGGTGGTCAAGGCCAGTGACACTATTGATATTGATTTTGTATTGTGACAGGTGAAGAACAAAGAGTGCACCTTCCAAGTCCCTTTGCCCTCTCCACTGAGTTTCCCAACAGTACTCATTTGAGGCTTCCCATGTAGTGGAGAGGTGAAAAAATATATGGCCTTTTCCTCTTGACACGAGAGAGACAAGACAGTGGGTTAATCTGTCGGCTAACAGTACGGACAGATTTGATTATGGCTTTGCACACATTCACCCACAAAGCACATCTGTTGCCTATTTGCCTGTAATTGTGTTAGAGGTCGCTTTGTCCTCAGTGCAGATGCCAATAGACAAAGTTCATGCAAATCAAAGAGAAAGGAGAAGAAGATGGGAAAGATGGAGCAGAACGAAAGGATAGATGAAAGAATCAGGGTTTGGGTAGGGGAGTCCCCAACGAGATATCTCTCTCCACATTGTTCTTCTTCATAGCAGCCACTGTAGATGTATTTGGTTGACGAGTGTCTGTCACTGTGTATGTGTGTTTGTGTGTTTTAGGCACTGGGCACGCCTGAGGCTCCGACTGTTGTTGAATCTTTTTTGCAAATGTTTTCTCCTCTGATTTGCGTCACGCTCCCCCTCCCCCCACCAGCTTCTCCACATTCTCACTCCCCAACTGTCTGCCTGGCTTGTCTGCTTTAAGAAGCAATTCTGTCTCATGTTTGCTTTTGGCACTGCCTTCTGTTCCCTGTGCAATCCCAAAGCATGGTCTACTTTTCTATAGTGGTCTATAACTTCACCTCTGTCTTCCTCCTCCTGGAAACCACACACAGTGATTTAGAGCTTTCAAATCCAGGTCTTACTTCGTGAAGCTTGGCGTATGACTGTAAACTTAACAGGAAAGGGGAACTTATCTAAAAATACCTTTCTTTGGACACCAGTTGTTCAAGATGTATGATTAAAAATGCAGGGACCCTAAGTCTGTGATTGCCTTTAAGTTAGGCTAGTGATGGCCTTGTGGACAAAATAAAAAGGAAGGCTATGAATTTCTTCACCTTTCTGATATAAACTGGGCAATCCTAATCTTGGGTAAAGTTTACCTTTAGCAATCTGTAGGCTGATGATGTTTGTTGTGCCCCTCTTAGCTTTACAATGCAAACTATGCATTCCTGCATAGTTCGAGATCCCTGCCTCTTTGAGTCTGATCAATCTTGTCAGTTCTCTCCCTGATGACGTCACAGCCACATGCCCCGAAATATCCAATCACACTCCACTTCCTCGGTCTAGGTCCCCCGAATTCTGATTGCCCACCTGCACCTCATTTCAGTATATAAACCCCACAGTCACACATCCTCCTTGCGAAGTATTGCCAAACTCTGTTTGCGTACTGAGCGGTCTCTCCCGTTCATCCCTCATTGTTATCTCTGGTATTGACTCCTCTTTGTTCTTTGACTCTCTCTTTTGGATTTCCCCTTCTGGTTTAGTTTGCTACTGTGTTTGCTTACTTTCTCCCACTCTCTCTCACTCTCAGCCTGGTCCTGTTTATGATTGTCTTGTATTTGTTGCTGATTTCGAATATCAACTTGTCAAATAAAAACCCTTTGACTTTTAGCTTGGCACGCGTCGAAGTACGTTTGTTTCTGACATGACCAACAGCTACATGGATGCAAATTACCTGGTGGCAAATTTTGTGACTTGAAAATGAGCATAAGTAGGTACGAACATGCAGGGTTGAATTACAGCTGCTGGCTGTCCAGGATTTACTTGCATCATGCTGGATTGTGATTGTCCCTTTAAGAAAATATCCTGGAATCTGAGTGTTTTGTATGTTAACATACTAGCATTTTTTTTAAATGGCTTCTTTTTATCCAACATATCCACCAAATCTACAAATCCACAAAATATGTATACAAAGAATGAGTTTGGCTGGTTCAGCATTGGGAAGAGACGAGACTTTTCTTTTTAGCTTCTCCTCATTTGTGTTCTTTTGTTCGCTTGTGTTTGTTGAGGATACTGTTGTTGGCAAAAGTGGGATACCCAAGAAGATTAAGTTCTATAGCTGCACTAACATTTGTGTACTTTAGATTGCATTGTGGGCATAGCCACAAAAAGTGGGAATGTGTGATTTGACTGGATCTCCACACATGGAGCCTCATTGTAGCACCGGATTTGCAGTAAGAGAGACTGTAAATATGTTGATGCTAATTAGTTTAAGATGTGTATGTATGGATTTTGTTAATAAAGAGCTACTCTTGGATCAGAATCATGGCTCCATCTTCTTTGCCGTTACAATTGCAAAGCTACTCCTACTATAGCAATGACCTAACAACACTTTGGCACACCATAGCCAAGGCTAATGAATTGCTTTATGTCTTAAGGATGTATAACCGTTTTAGCTTTCTGAAAACAATTTGGGCTAAAGGCTCCAAAACAGTTTTTATTGCTCTCTAGACTATATCTGCCTTTGCTATGGTTTGTGTTAGTCTAATGACAGAGATTTCTAAATAGTTAGCAAAATATGGCTTTGCTTTTCTGCTTTGTGAGTGATGTCTGTGTTCAGAAAATCAAACATCAACTGCAGCATCAAATAAAAATGTGGTTATATTGTTTGTAGAAGAATTAGCATGTTTGTTATTCGCCTTTGTGCCAAACTGTTGGCAGCCTTGAACAATTCCACTCAAACTGATCAAACAGTCTGTCGCAGTGAAGTGAGCTACAGTGAGAGGGAGTGGATTGCTGCTTACCTGTCAGCCCTCCCAACCTGAAAGACACCTGAAATTGTTACACAGCAAGGAGAAAAATACACTGGGTCCTGCTGGGACTGGGACCTCCTAACTAACCTCTAAATGTCTCAAAATGCCTCGTAATTCTGGGGGGATCTCTGGAAATAAACCTATTATGCCGTTAGGTTGTCCATTAGCAGACTTGGCTCAAATACAAATTCAGGGAAAGGTCATTGTTTAGCTTTCTTCACCCACCAGTTGGCATGCTTCTGTCTTTGGCATCCTTATTAGAGATGCAGCACTGATCTGCCTCAGGAAATTGGTACCCCTATTTGGTCTTTCAGCTGTAACAATGCCTGTGATACCTCAAAAAAAGGTTACAGTATTCCACAGTTGAAAACTTTCCAATTGTTCCAAGAGATTAGCAGTCATTTTTTACTCATTTCTCAAACTGAAGACAGAAAAGGAGAACTGTATGATTTCAGTTAATGTGTGGAAGAGCATAAAACCTGGAAAATAGAAAAGAGCATTTTCACAAGCAGAACTGTTAAACCAAACATTTTATTGCCTTTGAAGCCTGCATCAGTGCCACTATGGCAAGTAAGTTAGCAGTCAGCCAGTGCTGGAGTACTGAGCCAACATGGAACCCCCGAATGCCAGGGGGTATTTCTCACACTGACTGTCAATGAAAAAAGTGAGGAACAGATGCTATATGCTATTTAAAGCATTAAAAGGACATTGCACCTAATTAAATATGCACTTATCAAAGTAAAAAATATATGTCTGGAATATCCAAAAATTGCTTTGCTATACTAAGTATTATTTTGCAAGATTTGTTCTCTCTTCAAGCCCTTTTGCTTGAAAACACATATAGGCGAGTGGGGTTGGTTGGTACAACGTTAAATTCTGGGTCAGGAGTACACTTACACAAATGTAATGTGAAAATGATTGCCTCCTTGACTAGTCTCCTGACTCGTAATGTTATCTATTTCATCTTTAAAAGCAGTACCCATATATTTCCATGTCCACATTTTTGGCTGCAAATCTTTGGCTTAATACCTACACCTTGACTTTGTCACACTAGGCTACTCATTTTGCTTAAAGGCGAATTCCACTAATGTTTCAAAATGTCTACATAATTTAGTGGTCAAAATGTAAACAATTTTTTTAGAGTGGTTTGGTATGAAATGCTCTGTTCTAGAGAAGGTTGCTGAGTCAGAATCCTTAACAGTGGTTGTGATAGGAACCAGATATCTGAAGAGTTTAATGTCCCTAAATGCTTCCTTATAGAAAATGTTTTCATTGAAATTGTTAAGAAGTTGTGGCCTAAATAGTCTTGTCAAGCCATTTATTTAACACCAGTCATGGTTAAGGAGTACATTTAGGGTATTATTAGGTAAATAGACCAGTTCCTGCCTGAGGAACTGCGCAGACCAGCTTGCACCTGTCTTCACGGAGATCTTCAACAGGTCAATGGAGCTTTGTGCTGTACCATCCTGCTTCAAACGCTCCACAATAATACCCATCCCCAAAAAGACAACCATCACCAGACTGAATGACTACAGACCTGTCGCACTGACCTCTGTAGTCATGAAAACCTTTGAGAGACTGGTTCTCAGTCACTTGAAGGACATCACAAACCCCCTGCTGGACCCCCTGCAGTTTGCATACCGGGCCAACAGGTCTGTGGACGACACAGTGAATATGGGACTTCATCACATCTTTCAGCACCTCGACCATCCAAACACTTATGCAAGAATTCTTTTCTTGGACTTCAGCTCAGCCTTCAATACCATCATTCCAAGACAGCTACACAGCAAACTGACCCAACTCAATGTGCCAGCCTCCACCTGCCAGTGGATCACAAACTTCCTTACTGGCAGAGAGCAGCAGGTGAGGTTGGGGAAGATCACCTCAAGAACCATGACAACCAGCACAGGAGCTCCTCAAGGTTGTGTTTTGTCCCCATGGCTCTTTTCTCTGTATACAAACGACTGTACCTCCGCGGACCCCTCCGTCAAAATCCTGAAGTTTGCAGATGACACAACAGTCATTGGTCTCATCCGGGACGATGACGAGTCTGCCTACAGACGGATGGTTGATCAGATAGTCCTCCGGAGCAACCAAAACAACCTGGAGCTGAACACAGCGAAAACAGTGGAGATGACAGTAGACTTCAGGAGAAGCCCCCCAGCCCTTCCAGCACTCACCATCCTGGACAGAACTGTGATGGCTGTGGAGTCTCACAGGTTCCTGGGTACGACAATCACTAAGGACCTGAAGTGGGACTGCAACATCAGCTCCATCATCAAGAGAGCCCAACAGAGGATGTACTTCCTGCGTCAGCTGAGGAAGTTCAACCTTTCCCAGGAGCTGATGGTACAGTTCTACACTGCCACCATAGAATCTGTTATCACCTCGTCCATCACGGTGTGGGGCAACTCCGCCACCAAACAGGACACCCACAGACTGCAGCGCATCATCAGGTCTGCAGAGAAGACCACTGGAGTGAAACTACCCACTCCGATGGATCTGCACACTTCCAGAACCAGAAAGCGTGCAGAGAAGATCATCACTGACCCAACACACCCTGGCCATCACCTGTTCCAGCGTCTTCCCTCAGACCGGCGCTTTAGCCAGATGAGGATCAAGACAACCAGGCTACAGAGAAGCTTCTTCCCACATGCCATCACGCTCATGAACAGCTGAACATTACATTGTACACTACCCTCCACTTTCGGGACACTCTTCTCACTTCCTGTTCTGCTGTACTGCACTTTTATTTATCTTATTTATCTGTTTATAAAAAGTATCACACACCACTCCATACGCTGTACTGACTGTCTCAGTCTGGTGTTTCTTCTAGTACTGCACTTTTTAAGCCCTAATCTGCCTCTACATCCAGTCTGCTGCACTCTGCACTTTAATATACATATACAGCTACACATAGTGTAAGGTTTACAGGTATGTAAGGTATTGTGTGTGTGTGTCTGTGTATGTGTTAGGATGTGTGTGTACTGTGTGTTATGTTGTTACTCTCTGTGCACTGTGAGCTACCGTAACCAAAGACAAATTCCTTGTATGTGTGAACATACTTGGCAAATAAAGCCTGATTCTGATTCTGATTCTGATTCTGATTTACACAGATGCTACACTGATTTACCATTATCAACATTTAAAACAAATTTAAGACACATGTAGGTCCATAGGTGATTTTGGATAGTAAATAAATTGGCTATGTTTGTGTTGTAGATATTGCGAACCCCTGGTTTTCCATCACCACCACTGCAAAGAAATCTGAGTCTGTAACTTTCTCAACAATTAACCATTTTACATCCAACCTCTCTGAATGCCTTTGTTTGTATTGCAATAGTGGAATTATACAAAACAAATGCAAAAAATGGTGGAATTCCCCTTTAAGTAAGTAAGTAGTCTGCACTGTTCCTATCACTGTTCCTAATTAATAAAATGATATTTAACAAATAGTTGATGCTTAAGCTGAAAGGCAAGATCATATCTTTTCCAACACAGCCTGCCTGTTTAAATCAAACATTTACCAATTTTAACTGAAGTCTAACATGTTTTTAAATACAGCAACTCACAAAGAGCTGCTTATGTTTTGTGATTTACTACATTACAGCTATATGTTATTAGCTTGATGGAGAATACCCATGTGCAAGCCTGCTGACTGCAAAAAGTCCTTTCAGTGAAATTTCGGTGGTGATTTGGCTTTGTGCACAAGTGAAATGGTGTTGTTAGTAACATATTCCATCTTTCTCTCCCTATCCTTCATCTCCATCTCCCTGTTGGGACCTGTTAGTGTGACCTAAACTGCAAGTGGGCGGCTGTTTGGGAGGCACTGAGCCTTGATTCATATTAATCACTCCAGCAGCTGGGGTGCAGTTATTCCATCCATACAGCGATGCCCAGTGCTGTACACTACTCAGGCTGACACCAGCCACACAGCAACCTGCCAATCACAGACAGAGAGAGAGAGAGAGACAGACAGCAATGTACTCCCTTGGCTTGTGTAGCACTGATATGAGGGATGGGTGGTCTGAATAATAATAGCAAACAACTGTGCCAGACAGACCACCAGTTCTCTGTTAGAAGAGCGCAGAGAGATGAATGAAAACTGTTATCACTGAAAGGAACGTTTCATATTATAGACCAGCCTCAGTTGGCAGCGAGGGAAATGATATAACATTCAATCTTTTTTTTTTTACCTATTAGGACTAGGATGAAAAAGTTTGGTCCTAGAAATGGCCCTTTAACTGTAATCTTAGGTGTGCTATTACACTGCTTTAATTAAGATTGTTATGTGGTTTTAGGGTCAGATTTATAAAAGTTCTTTTTGTACCAAATGAGTTGTCCAACAACAACTGGTACCTTTAGGTACCTTGGAACAGAGTGGAATGACTGGGTCCAATATCTCCTTTTGTCAGCTGAAAGGCCTGTCTATGTAACAGTCAACCCTAGTCAATCCCTCAAACAAGCCTGTGTAGCAGGCGTGTTAGCTTTAGATAATAGCTAAGACATGTACTTTACCAGATTGCTACGTTTCTTGGATAACATGGATGAGGAACCATTTAGCAAATGGCATGAATCTAGTTTCAATTCCCTGCCTCATTTTTTTGAACACGCCCTCTGTAGCTGTGATTTGCGTAAGAGAGAGGTCTGATTCCGGCATGGACCCTTACCTAAGAATTGCTTTCTCTTCCTGGATAGGATCTTTGATGGATTCCACAGTAGTTGCTATAGGATTTTGAGTAAATTTAGTCTTGGCATTGCAGTGGTACACAGACCTGATATCTTTTGCATGCCAAGCTGGCCTCAACTACAGGGATTTGTATGTTCCATTTTGTTGGCTTTTCCTTTGTCTGTGTGTATGCAGCTCTATGTATTGATTTTTATCAATCTAAACGGAAACATTTTAAGAAGAACGAGTCTTTTGGTGCAAAATACAGTTACTGGACTGTAAAACGATCATCATGCCTTTAACCCCTTAAAACCCTGTATAACAGACTTATTATTTAGTAACTACAAGGACTACAATGCAAACTAGCTGGGCTATTCTTAGGTTATAGAAATGGGCAGTAACACTGTGGACCCACCAGTGGGTCCTGGACCTTTTAAGGGTTTAAAGATATCACAGAATGCATTTATTCGGGATTTTAAATGGTACTCTCATGTCTAAACAGAAGGTATGAATAATTTGATCAGCTCTGCTCTGGTTGGCTGCTCTACAGCGAGACGCTGCAATAGCTTACACAAAAAATATGTTTTTGTGTTGAAATAGAGACAGGATGAAGAATATGGCCTACCCTTTCTAGTTAAAATTGGTCGCTGAGCATGAAACCCACCCGTCTCCCTTATAATAGGCAGACATCTGCGAGAAAATACAGATACAACAAAGAGAAAGTCAATTATAGAGCACACTTACTCTGACCAACTTTATACATAATCTTGGTCCTAGCAGGGAGTACAAGGGCAGCTGGACACAGAGAGCATAGACTGGAGATTGGTGGCAGAGCTGCTGGTTGGGAACCATGTGGTGGTGGAGAGAGACAGCCGGGAGGCACAGTAATAATGATATACTGGAGTATAATTATGTTAGGCACCAGGGGTGGGACAAGGGCAGCAGAGCAGCAGCAATAGGACACGTGTAGAGAGAAAATGAGGTTACTCATAAAACTTTACTGCCTAAGTAGATTTTGCAATTTCAACTTTTTTTTCCCTTGAACCAATTAGGTGAACACAATGCAAATTAAGAATTCGGCATCTTTTGCCCATTTGAAGGAGACAGGTGGGAGGTAAACTACTGCAAATGGTCCCTACTTGATTAACTGGACTTGGCATTATGCTGCTTAAAAGTTTGATGTCCCTTCAGGGATAAATGAGTCTTGATTATGGTACCTGTGGAGGAGACTCTATCATAACAGTGAATTACTACAGGTACTAGCTATTTAATGGTACTGTTCAAGAGAAGAGGGGAAGAGACTTCTCCACATTCTTAGTCTTTTTTCTGCCACCTCTAAAGTCTGGCCAACCTGTTGACTGCTTCATAGACAAAAAGTATAGGGACACTGGGGCCCAAACCTTTCGTTTACTTTTTTTTATGCTATACTGTATGCAAATGAGACTTTGGATTTTAATCTCTGGGTGAGCATTAGTCTGTGCCGTGGAGAACAGCAGTCTGTTTTTGTTTAGCCCATTAGCCATAGAGAGTGGAAGATCTATTGCCGGCATCTAGCATGGCGGCTAAAAGAACTTTAATTCATAAAGCTGCAGGAGTTGCTCTCTCTCTCACCGTTCCCATCCATCATCCGCACAGATAATAGATGCTCTTATTATTGCTGAGAAATGGGCTGGTTCGCTGATACACTACAAGATTAGCTTGACAAAAAAACAACCAAGGTCGGCATAATGCCATAAATATATTGTGACTATCGGACCCTCGATGCAGTTTATGCAACGTGCTGGTGACTACAAGGTGCACATGAACTCATCATGTATGAACTGCATGATGACTGCAACAGCAACATTAACCATCTGGCAATAAATGAGCAAAGAATTCCCACCTAATTTAGCAAGCAGCAGGAATGTTTTCTTCTCTATTGATCCCATTCCATCCTTCCTTCATTTGCATCAGAACTGTTTTCAGTATTTTCCTCCTTGAATCAGAATGGCAAATTACTCCAATAAATTGTGTTTGGGAGCTGATGTAGACAATACTACATGGGTGCACTTTATCTCCATATGTGAATATACAAATTTATGCAAATTAGAGGGCGCTGCTCTTAATTCCTGCATAGAGAGCCAAGCTGATTGATTATTCTGTGAAGGGGTAAGCTAATGGATAATGGGTCCTAGAAACGGATGTGTGTTTGTGTGCACCTAGTGCAGGTGTGTCGGTCCTGTTTTCTTGCATGGGTGAATATGCAGCCTGTTTATTTGTTTATCTGTCTACCACTTATGATTTATTCACACCATTCTCACAGGTCACTGCCTTTCTGTCACTCTGGCATTCTGGACCAGCATGTCTACACACTGTTTATGAACAACAATGAGGAAAATCAAACAGGATTTAACTCATTTTGCCTTACATTTAACCTCTACACCCTTTCTACAATTTATCAGACAGCTTAACGCAAATCTGAGTTATACTCTTGTGATAGGAAAAGCATAAATGTTTTGTTACTCTGCCTAAAATAAAAGTTTACTCAAATTCCACATTTTATTAAAACTAACATATCCTCTACAGGGAACAAACTTAATTATGCCATTCATCTGTGAACCTTTGTGTGTGTAACCTTTTGTAAAAAAAACAAACAAACAAAAAAAAAAAACAATACAAAATATAACACAACTTTTGCACAGGCCAATTTTTATGTTGTATTGGTTTTCCTAAAGTTTTAAAGGGGTGTTTAACACATCCAGAGTGGTCGGATGTGAAATGGTTCATTGTACAGAAGTCACAGACAGATTTCTTTACAGTGGTAGGGTGAACACAAATACAGCCATTTTATTCTCTAACCAAAACCAGTTTTTGTATGTAATTTTGATAATGGTAAAATATACATTTTCATTTGGGACTATTTTGCCATACAATGCCCTGCATGTGCCCTTTGGCTGTAAATTGATTCAAATAAATTTAATAACAAGACATTTATGTCAAAACTTAATCACAACAACTATCGTGAAACAGTGTCTCAGGCATTAGGCAGCATATTCACAAAGATCTCATGTAATAAAAAGGAACCTTTAGGGGCATTAGACTCTTTAGACATCTGGTGCCTAACACCAACACTGTGAATGTTCCCTAAATGTTTCTAGAACAAAGCATTTCACACCAAACCACTCTGAAAGACTTTGTTTAACTATTTTAACCATGACATTTTGTAGAAACATAAGTATGTTCAGTGTAGAGGCTGCATTAACTTATTTTTACTTAGAAAAGCAACAAACCTTTGCATATGACAGCATAATCAAAATCAAGGCACAGTCAAAAAAGTACAAAAGCATGTTTTGTTTTTTTTCATTCCAGTGGATGCTATAACCACTGGTCCATCTGTTGTAAATGAACCTATTCACATTCTACTGTAATACCACAACAGTCCCAAGAGTGAAGTTTTCCAGTTTACAGACTAGGAAAGTCCCCTTCAGATGAGGTATATCGAAGGTGGGGGGATCTTTTTTCTTTCTGTAAACACGAGGCAGGTTATATATATATATATATGTTTAATATAACTCGTTAACATAAGAACTAAGTTTTAACTCATATTACTGTTATGACCTTTACGCCACACGAGTTTGGGTTTGAGGCCCATGTGCATCTGATGAATAGTGAATGGTCATTGTATGTAAATGTGGGGGTCAGCCGACATGGCATGATCATGTTATCAGGATGACTGGAACAGGTCGCATACCTCAATGGCATAAAAATTTCACAGTGGGCCTGATCAGACACAGGTCTGAAGCCTTCCCACTGGCGTTACATTCTGCAGAGTGTTTCTTAATTCCTAAGGCAGACTGGTCTGGTTTCGGTTCTTAAAGATTTATTAGCGTGGCGGAAAACACCTTTCCCCCACGACAGAGGACAGGTAGATAAAGTTACCGCTGGGAAAATGAGAATGTCTGTATTTTTGTCTTCTTCATCAGTGCATTTACAGTGTTCTATAGAATAACATATTAAATTCTTGTTTAGGCCTTTTAATAATCAGTAATGCTATTAAGACTGGATTTCTGAAGCACTCCGTGGACCTGGCTGTTAACTCTCTCAGTTGCTCATGAGCAGTGCATTATATTTCTATGTCTTACATTTTGCATGGAAGTCTGCTTCCACCAGCAACTAAAGTCTGCATCCCAGACCGCATACTACAGAACCAAATATTGTGTAAAAATAGTGCTGCCATTAGAAGTGCATTCAATAGTCTGTAAAATGTGTCACATATTGAAGTGCATGCTTTAGGACACGGCCAAACAGCTTTTAGCATCTAATTCTGGTTTGAATTGTAACTTGATTATTTGTGACCTGAATAATGACTTACAACTAAAGACCTAGTTATTACGTTTTGAAAGAGTGTTAGTTTGGCATAGTATGGCATCATGTTGAAAAAATAGAATATCATTTTGACATAATGAATAAGTTGGGACACTATGTTTTGACTTACTGTTTTACACGCTGTACTTAATTTTTGTGATGAATGCATTTAGAATGCATATTTTTACTGAGATCATATTGCTTCATTTTAACTGTGTGATTTTAACTCGTAGTGAGTGTGTTCTTTAAGCTCCAGTACATTACTGGAACAGAAGAAAAAAAAACAAAACAAGTAGTCAATCACAGTTTTAGGAAATACCTGTTTCAAACACTGTTTTACTAAAACAAATTGGTTCAGTTTTTATTGACTTCATCAATAATGATAAATAACTGACATAGCAGGTATTTACATTTTTTTAACTTGCTAATAAATAAATAAATGGGGTCAATAAACTATTTTTTGAACAATGACAGCCACATTAGCTCCAAAAATAAGACATGCTTTTAACAAGCAATAAATAACTCACAGTCAGTAATCACTATTAGCCTTAGTACCTCAGAATAAATGCTTAATTACAATGATCACTAAAGAACCATTTCCCCTTTTTAGTAGAGGGGATCCCTCAGGGTCTCCTAGGTCTTCAGAGAGAGCCCCGTGATTTTTGGGAATTAAACACAAGTATTACAGTAATACTCTTGTTTCATTGTAGAGTTTGGATGGAAGCAAAATGGTAGTTTAGAGCTAACAAACTCTACAAGAAGCCCATAGAGACGTTAGCAGACATTAACATTATTGTTGAGGTGTGCTTTTTTTTGACTATGCTTTTACATTTCTGGAGCAAATTAAGGGCCCAGTTTGGTAGTCATGGTTCACCTCTGATTTTTAGTATACCATGACAGCCAATTTTTAATGCCAAAACAAGGTTAACAATGGTGCAAAACGTTAGTAAGTCTGCCCGTGATCACCCGTTGTGTTTTTTTTTAATTTAAGGAACAAAACTTGGACCTATGTATGGCTTCCAGCTTTTTATGTGAACTTTTCAGGTTGGTTAAATGTAATTCATTTTTAAAAACTCTCTAAAGACAGATGTAGCAGTGAATTGTTTAGCATTCAAAAAACCCAAAACTGTTAACTCTGATTATTCCTAATGTGATTAAAAATAATTTCAGCATGCTCCTTGCAACAAAAAAACCCAAAAAAAACCATATATATATATATATATATATATATATATATATATATATTATAATGGGCACATTATCTGAAGTCAAAAGAAGCACCATGATAATTCAGTTCCATCAGATTCTGAGTGGCAACAGTAAGCATTGACATACAGAATCCCCACAGACCAATACCACAGACCAATATACAGTAATCCAGTTGTTTGTTGCTCTTTGGACAGAAGAAAATGGAAATTGCTGGTAAATAGAATTCTGAAAAGATACAGTATAGGTCACAGGAAGGTGATGGAAATGCACTGAGAGTAGTAAGGCAAAGATCACAAAGAATTATAGAAGACAGAGAGGCAGATAAAAAGAGAATCTAAGGTTACAAGTGAAGCGTGAGAACAAGATATGAAACTTGGAGTAAAGAAAATTTTATTTATTTTTCATTAGGTACAAAAATCTTCAAGAACAATGCTATAAAAAACAAGTGTTGGTCCAGTGGTTTGCACTTCTCGATCTGCATGTCATATCAAACGCTCCACAGGCATCCGATAAAAACTATGAATACTTAAAAACCCCTGCTCTGAAGAATTACACTTTCTCTGCGTCTTTCAAGAGAGCGAAGAAGAAAGAGACCCCCTATGTTGCACTCAGATGAAATTACCTTGCTGTTGTTGCGGTGCCCAGAGCTGAATAGCTACTTTTGTTCCTGACTGGAGATTAAATAAAGAATTCTTATATGAAAATTGCTCCCCTAATGGGCTGCTGCTTTTAAATGAGGTCACATATTGCAAGGCATTTTGGTTTAATGGTGATTATTATTTCAATTTTGGATGCCCGTGTGTGGTTTTATTTCATACTTCATAGCACAGGGGCCTCAGAATGAAAACACCAACCAAAACACTGGCTTGAGCAGCTTGGGTAAACATTGTGCGTGAGCTGGTAAACAGTGCATTAGAAGTGCTGGCAATACTGATTGACACATACACTCTTATAAATCAAGGTGCCAAAATGAACTCTTTGGAGCAATGACCACTTTTTCTTCTGTGAAATCTGTCATTGTATGCATCTTTAAATAGACATGCAAATGTGAAGAACCTTTTCAAAGTTTAAAAAAACCTTGATGTAACACAAAGATTCTCTACCATCTACATTTAAGTTTTTTCCTAGAAGCATAATTTGAGAACTGCATAGTAATCATTTATGTTTAAGGGTATATTCAAGGTTGTGGGCTTTGGTAACTGTTAAATATTAACCATTGGTCAGACCTGGACAATAATGATAAAATGAGAGTGTCCATGTGGGGAAGCTACCAGCAATCACACTGACAGTAGTGTCAGCAGTAGTGTGTGTCTGTGGAGGGGGGTAACATAATGGAGTGCATGTAGGGGAGGAGGAAACAATCAAATCCCTAAATCGCTAACATCTTTATTAAACCCCTCACTGCAGTACTTATGCATACATTAAAGCACCAACTTGAAACATAGGAATAGTGATTACAAACGCAATTTACAAGGTAATTTTAATATGGGGAGCTCATTATTATTATTTTTTTTTTGCAAGTTGATACAGTATATTAGTACGCTTCTTATAGAACATGAATGAAAATGAGACATTATGTGGTCTATGTAAGAGGGGTCAGGACACTGCGCATATTAAAGAAAGCAGGAACAGAAAAATCTGTGTTAATGTTTTCTCTGCTATATCTTATTTTCTGTGATTAAGCCCACCCGCCAGAGTACGAAGTCTTCAGCACATAGTACGAAAAAAAAAAAAACTGCTGTGAAGGAAAAAACATTCTTTTTCTAAACAGTTCTGTGTGTTCGGCCGGATGGCTGGCTGCATTGTGAATGTTTCTATTAACATAAACACTGCGCAAAAACCTGGGAACAGGAAGAAAGTGCTTTAACGTTGTGGCTGGGGCTGAAGGAGGAAAAGGGAAGGGAGGCTGGTGATGCAGTGGCGTGTGAAATGTGGAGAAGTCTGTGATACTTTTTTCTTTCCCCTCAGACATGCTGCTCAGGCTCTTAGAAGCTGCCATATGGCCCCGATTACACTCATTTATGAAAAGTCTCATACTGGATGCTTTTAGACTGCTGCTGTGTCTCCTAAGTGTTTGTCCTCTGCACTCAATTAAACCAGTGAGGGAGATGTGGGTGGGTGGGAGATGTGGGTGGGAGGATGTGTGTGTGTGTGTGAGAGAGAGAGAGTGAGAGAAAGTGTATTAAATCTAAGAAGGGGGTCTATGCTGAAAGAAACAACATACCATGTGCGAAAAAAATAAATATATTGTTATACCTGTATATTGCCTTATAGTGAGTTCTCTCCTCACAAATCGATATGCCCTTCAACAAAGTGATTAACTTAGTGGTTCTAATAACGTAACAGAGACAAAGATCCCACACAATGAAAAGTAGCCAATCTTGACTTTCTTTAGTTGCACTTTGAATGAACAGGTAACGGTAACTGTTGCTGCATTATACCATACAAAAACACTTGTTACCTTTTACACTGTGTGAACATTTTGTGACAAATGCAATGATAGAAATAACATCTTTATTTTATCTCAACTTACAGATCAGGACCCCCACAAGACCAGGACAGACCAGATATTATTAGGGTGGTGGATCATTCTCAGCATTGCAGTTACACTGACATGGTTGGTGTGTTACTGTGTGTTGTGCTGGTGAGATGATCAGAGTTTTTAGTATCAATGTCTTTGGCTCAGTGTCACTGCTGAACTGAGAATAGCCCATCAACCAAACCTATCCAGTCAACGACGTCCTGTGGGCAGCTTCATGTGACCACTGATGAAGGACTAGAGGATGACCAACAGAAGCAACAGATGTGCTATCGTCTCTGACCCTTACCTGGTGAACCAACAAAGTAGGAGTATCTAATACAGTGGACAGTGAGGGGACACCGCGTTTAAAAACTCCAGCAGCACTGCTGTGCTGTGCATTTTTCCATACTTTCAAAACTCTTCTTAGACATCTTAGCTGTTGGTTGAATTTTGTGCTTTTCACAATACAGGCAATCTATGATGTTAAGGTGAGCTCTGGGATGTTAGTTCATTGTTTTGAAAACAACATCTTATTTGAATGATCTGCAAATTAGATTTTCTTAGTAATGGATTCTTGACAGTTACACATCCTTTCAGACCCGTAGTGTTGTCTTCTGACAGTGGAAGTAAATTTGTAAATTACTGATAGTGACAGTTTTGGTGGTCTACCAGGTTTTGTTTTATTCTTAGAGCCTTTTTTCACTACAGATTTTAATCTGGACTGAAGATTTTACCCTTCTTATGCAAGTTGACTATCCTTTATCAAATCTTCTCACAAATATCTACTGGAAAATGAATAGCTTGCCCTTAATGGCTGATTTGACTGTAAATTATAAATATGAAGGGCAACTTCTTACTTTTGGATAGTATTGTACATCATGAGCTATGAATTGTTTGCCTCTCCTATTACATTGCCAATGCAGAGTTGCTGTTTTTTTTTTTTTTTTTACATCAGTGATACATAGGCACCCTGCATTTTGAAACATAAACCGGGCTTGTCTTGTCTACTGTAAAATGTTCCTCTGCTGGCAGAACTATGTGTGAGCGTTTGTGCATGTGCTTGTGTTTGGCAGGTGTATGGGTATGGGCTTGACAGGCCACTGAATACATTTAAATATATGCCTTTCTAAGCTAAATAGATAAATGCATGTAAAGTGATACATATGGCTGTGTATACACAGTCAATATTCAGTCTGTACACCATGAATGAGTTTGTGTGTGCATGTGTACGTGTGCATGCGGGTATAAGCCGCTGCCTGTCATCGCTTGCCCTCGTGTCTGTCTCTTGTCCCTTGCCGTCTCTCTGTCAGAGTTATCACACGTCCTTATCAGTACGACGGCTCCATTCTCCCCCTGGACAAATTCCTTCCTGCACTCCGCCTCACGCTCCCTCTCCTCCCTTATCATCTTCCCTCTCTTCTCCTTTCATGTACTGTAACCATTACAAACATACATACATATACATAACATATACTACTAACATAGCATTTGAGGCTTCCTGTTAGTGTGAGCTGCCAGACAGTTGGTGTTGGGAGACAATCTCTATTTTTGGCAATTTTTGTATCGATTGAAAGCTGACATCCTTTAAAATTTAATTTACAGCTACAGGAGGTAAATATAAAACACTGAGGCTTTAAATTTAGTAGACCAACATGGAGGGAATGCTTTCATGTGTTATGCACCCAGTCTAGTACTGAAATCCGGCAACCTTGCCCTGCTAGATGGTTATGAATGCGCTTTAACGAGCTGCTAATGAAACTATAGCCCACTTTCTAGCTTCTACCACCACACTACCACTACTCTCCATTGCTTGACTAAACATTACTTTCCTTTAGTCAGTTACCAGAAGAGCAAAAGCTTTGATTATCACACCACTACAGAAACATCATATTTGCTTGCCATCCCTTCATAGTGCTTCCTTGTAGCCATTTTCTTCATTTTTCAGACATTACATCTGCAATTTGTACAATTTATAGTTTTAGTTTATGTTGTGAAATAATTAAGATTATTATCAGAATGTGAAAAAATAACAGCTTTGATGGTCAGTCATGTATTGTGTTGCAAAGACATCTACTTAAGTTAGCATGCTAACCAGCTAGCCCAGGCGCATCCTGCCTCAACACTTTGCACCTCAAAGAGTCTGCTATCAGCCCGATAAAATCAGGTAAAGCAGTAGCACTGTCCTGATGTTGAAGCTTCTGCTATTGGATAGATCATTTCACCATCGCCACATGCTCTGGGCACGAAAGCATGTTCAGCAGCACACAAAAGTGATAGAAATAGAAGCAAAACAAGAGTTAACGTTGGTGCTGCTTTCCACTAATGGAGACGTTCTTGGCGAGAAAAGGGATGACGTTTGAAGCTGAACTTGCAACGTTTCTTCTAGACTGGTAAGGAATGAAGAGGGAGGAGGGGGGACTGTGGTAGTGATAGAAATCAGACATCTGGAGCTGCTGATAGCACTAAAAGCTACCTCACAGAAAGCAATTACATGAAATGTTTGCAAATTCACTGTCTGATGACTGAGACAATTTTGAAAAGTACACAGAAACCTCAGTAACTTTGTATAATATCAATATATTATTATTATTATTATTATTATTATTAATAATAATAATAATAATAATAATAATAATAATTTTTTATGTAAGCTGTATGTGCTGTGTACACACATTATTACAGCCTCCATTCCTTTTTTGGGAGATTCAAGTCATTCTTACAGGGATATTTTTCCACACCTCTTAGACATGCATTTTCTGCTTCTCACAATCTGATAAAGCATTTACTAACACTTGCTTTAAATACTGCAAATAAATATGATTATTAATCAACATATTTTCAATATAAAACACAAATAAAGTAAATGTTGCAATGGGTGTTAAAGTGGTGTATGCCTCTTTTCTGCTTTCTTAATTGTTTGGAGGCTTTCTTGAATATTTTTCAGGAATGTTTTCATAAGATATTTATCTTCCAATAACATGGTTAAACAAAAAAAGCTACATGCTCGTGGACCCCTAAGCAACAGCATATACCATTTATAGCAAGAAACAGCATGCTGTTGCACAAACCTGCTCCCTGCTTTTGATGGGGGTTGCTATTTTGAAAATTACATTTCTGTTGGTGTTCCAAAAAACATTTTTTTTATCTATTATTCACCTCATAGATGAGAAGACTGGTGATGAGCCTTCATTGTGATTGATGAAGAGGACATGGCCTTGCTTGATCCAGTTGTACCAAGGCAGAAAACTCCAGCATCAGCAGTAGCAAAGTCAGCTTAACACTCCAATGATCCATCACTTCCTGTGGCTCTCCGGGGATTCATACACCATGCTAAACCCACCTGAAATCATTCCAGGGACTGTGGATCTACTCACAAGATACAAATAGTGCTTCTCTTTAACACACAAATACATTCTTACAGCATTCCCAGTGAAGCTGTGGAGCTCTGAATTCAGTCATTTTACTATAAAACAAAATGTTTATGCAATATTCATGCATAAAACATCACTGATAACTATCACTTTTAAATCCTGGAAGCAAATTTAAGTCTTCTTGAATAATGTACTGTAATGGATCAGTAGTAGACTACCTAATATACATAACCAGATGTTTGGGATATTTCATACTGTTATATCAAGGGTCTCTCTATCACTCTTGTATCTTTACATCACAGTGTATGATCGCAATGCATATATTCATGTCAAACTGCAAAAAATATATACCTATGTAAGTTTAGTTACCTTAAATTGAATTGATTTATCTAATATATCCCATTTTGGAATTGTTAGAAAGACAGTAATACATTAGTTAACATGAAGTAATAAATAAGAAGCTAAATAATCTGCCTATTCAACTAGATCAAATGACTTGAACCAAGTAAATAAAATCTGGAATTAAGGTAAATAATCTTATATTATTCTTACAACAGTTTCTAAAAGAGAAATGGTAGACATTTTGAGCAGATTCACACGTGTAATTTGTAAAGGGTTTTTTATTCAAAATTGACAAATATTGCCAACAGAATAAATGGAATAATGGACTGAAAACCTGTCAAAGGTGTTTCCTGCCTTCTGTCCAATGAGTAATGTCCCCCATGACCCATGTGGACAAGCCTACAGAGTATTTTGACATTTCATAATATTAGGGTCTACTGTGATACAATATCACAATCCCTTTGGGCCATCCCAAGATCAGTGTTCTTTCTTTATTTTTCACTGTACTGTTGTTTATGATCAGATGGCATATGACATCTGACTCTTTCCCCCTCTGATTCTGCAGTACATCATGCAAGACTGGCAAGCAATGTACTGCAATCTTTTTGTCGTCCTGCTGGGTAACAGCTCTGCTGGTTCTAGCCTTATTCATTTGTAAAATTAGCCAACCTTAGCATTACTGAGAGAGTGTTATACGTTTTATTTTTATATAATTTGTCAGAGACTTTTTGCACTGCAAAAGTCTTGTGAAAAGGCCTGTTTGTGACTTGCTTATGATTTGATTTTTGCTCACATTAGCACATCACATTAGCAGTTGCTTCACACGTATCATAAATGTATCGTATCAGCCTCAGTGATGGAGATCCCCATCCCTAGTGTATATACCGTACCTATGCAGCATATTATCATGATAATAGTCAAAGCTGCCAGACCTTACTATCCTATCCTTTGTACTAGGCGGTCATATCTGCCATTCTACTACTGAACGAGCATTTGGCGATGAATGACAGTTTTAGGTTAGGCTTTAGTCTGAACCAGACGGTTCCTTGCAGAACCACGTAGCTGTTGTGTCTGACGTGTTTGGAAGTGAAGGGTTAAGGATGGCGCCCCTTCTCTAGATATTACGGTAGACGGGCAGAACTGATGTGTCTGGTTTATGTGGAAGCAGCACAGAGTGGAGACAGCCAAGCTACAGGCGCAGGCAACATCTCGGAAACCTCACGATCTAAACGGAGCTTCATCTACCTTAGTATCACTTGGATTAACAGGCTATTTAAAGCAGGTTTACGTCTTTGGGTACTTGCTGGCCTTTCGCTCTGTAAGGTCGCCATCAGAGATTTTTTGCATCGAACAGAGACTTCGTTTTTTCCGAGGCTGTTTGGGTTTTCATCGTAAAGACACCGCCGCACCTCCACCTACACGCATCATCTAGGTAGGAAAAAAGAGGTGCATGTCGTTCAGATTAAGTTCTGGAGCTCTGATGTCCTCGTTGTCCGCCTATGGTTACATTATAGCGTTAAGTCAGACAGGCATCTACCAGCAGTTAGGATACAGTGTGCATAGGGTTTTGTATTATTTGAGTTATGAAGTTAATTTAAACAGTCTTTATGAACATGAGGCAACTTAAGCAGGTTTTGTCCGGTAGGTCAGTCTGTTTTAATCTTTTGCTTAACTTTTCGAAGTACTTACAATCGTGCTACAATTCAGTGCTAATAAATGTGTAGTTTTAGCTTTGTATGCTAATGTGAAACTGTACACACGAATATGCGTTAGCATTCAAGACAGCAGAACTCAGACTAAAAACCTGCTCCTGTGTTCCTCTGATCTCCTGTCAGATGTGATGAAACTAAGCAGAAGCCGAGGTCGCTGACAGGTAGCTGTCCACATGGCACATCTGTGTGCAGCAGCCGTCTGGGGCGATTCTAAAAGCCGGTTTATCACGTGCGCAAACAATTAGCGCGCATGTTTCCACTTGAACACTTTGTGTAAACGGACGATCCGTCGGTTTAAGGGCTTCTATAAAGTCTTGTGTCCGTCTCTGTTTATAAGGAGGAATTGTCTTCCTTCACACCTTTGGACGGTTAATTAAAACGAAACGCTGCTCTTGTTTTTGTGTCCTCGCTGATAAACGACCGTGTTTCACCTCCCCTAATGAAACAGCGCCTGCTCTTATCTCTCAGGCCATAAACAGCTTTTCCATGCGGGTAATAAATTAGCTTGATAGGCGGTGGTGGTTAAGCGATAGCCGCGGCCAGTCAGTGAGCTACAACAAAACCAAATATTCTGTTCTTATCATCGATAAAAGCCGTGTGCGCGCAATAACGCACCTTAACCTCCAGTCCGTCACAAAATTGTATCCGACCTCTGCGCTAAGAATTTGTGATGGAGAAGAAGTGTAGGATTGGCGAAGGGCCCGTAATTAGCGTCAGTCTACTCCTATGAGACAGAGACCATTTAAGAATATTATGGGTCTCTCTGAGATTTCTTTGGCTTGTCTCAGCCAGCACTTTTAAGATTGTGAAAGTGGCCTTTTTTGCATCAGCTCTTCAGCAATGATAGTCAGGAGGCCAGCCACTGCTTTCTAAGCCAAAGGGGAAAGAAAACTTCACTATCAGCGACAAGGTGAGACAGAGAGAGAAAGAGAGAGACTTAGCCATGTTAAGTGCATTATGTAACAGCCCTGTGATTCCAAATTTGAATTTGTCCATTACTCTTTCTCTCTCCCTCGTTCATTGTCTGTTTTCCTCTGTCGATCCTCTGAAAGATGCCACCTTGTATACACACCCTGTGCTTTGGCACATATAATGGGCTGTGGCTTTTCCCCTTTTTCTCTCCCTCTCTCATTCAGCGTGTACTGGTGCCTGTAACCCTGCAGGTGATGGGCAGGGCACTGTACCCTCCTGCTCTGCTGTCTCTTTTTGTCCATGTGAGCGATTCAGCCTGTGTCGCTATCTCTCTGTTGACACTCAGAATTCAGACAGACAAAACACTCTGGCTCTGTTGCTGATATGCACAAAGGAATCAACACCACAGCCGTTCAGAAAGAAAGAGTTTCTGCAGTTGGTGAACGTGTGCTTGCATCTCTTACAGTGTGATGTGAGTGGTTGTACCACCTTTGATATATGTGCAAGCCTAGCTGTATGAATAAATTAGCATACAGTGTGCACTCTTCTTAAGCTTGTGTATGTAAGGGAGACTATTGATGGGCTTCAGTTAATGCAGTACACAGATAAACAGTGTCCATTTTTGGCAGGGAATATGTGGCTTAGGCTTCTTCAAAAGAGGCATTCTTCAACATTTCTGCATAGTTAAATTGTTAGGATGTAAGCAAGGTCAGTCAGATTGACTTGAGGTGAAATGCTCCATTCTAGAGAAACTTAATGAGTTTAATCAGATTTGTTCAGGGCTTAAAAACATCTTGGTATTAAAGGAGCAATGTGTAAGATGATGCAACCCGTCAAACTCATGCTCCAAACAATAGGGGGGCAACATTTCACTACAAAGTTGTGATATCCACCCCTGTTGTAAGAAATGCACATGTCTCTCCTGAGTGTTAGCGTCTGTCAACAGCTGTCTGCATACCAGTCTGGAGGAAATGTGACCTCAGCATCAAACTTTAGCCCTTTACTTGCCAAAAGTACCTGCAATAGTACCTCCAAACGATCTAACCAGGAGCAGGAACTTTAACACGATCGACAAGAGATCAGAAAACGTTATCAGGGCAGCGGCACTTCATTCTCTCAGGTTGGACTGATGGAAGACAACAGTGACTCACTATCACCTCTTGAGGTACATAGTGGAATAATGAGACAGGATGACTCGGGGCTAGCTAGTTAGCATGCTTACTGTGTACATAAGACATCTTCAGTGTACGGTCATAATGGTTATTTCCTTACATTCTAATTGATAATTTTAGTTAATTGTGGAATTACTAAAAATCTTACATATTTCTCCTTTAATATCATCTTAATAAGTAGAGAGTGAGAATGTGTTGCTCACTCTACCAGTTAAGAATCACCTTTGTTCTAGGATGCCTCTGAAAAAACACGGAGAGGTGGTGATAGGAAACCCTCGGTAAAGACTCTGTTGCATGAATGCAGATATATTACCAGATACATAAAGGATTTGTTTTACAATAGTATTAAGAGAAGGTTTTGGCATAGAACCATTATCAATATTACATATATAACAGACTCAGACACAGGTAAGTTCAGTGGCTGTTTTGGATAGTGAATACAATGTGCATGTTTATGTTAGAGACATTGCAACTTTAGCACCACCATTGTAAAGAAATCCATGCCGGTTACGTTTTTCTACAAGGCACCATGACATCATATAGACTGACACAAATTTACAGAACGGAGGTTTATAACCACTGCTTATGGCTTTACTCAAGTACAAACCCATTGCAATGGTTGTTACATTATACTATTATATGCATTTCCCTTCTCTATTCTGCATAGACTCATGAACATAGAATGATTCAGACAGCTTTGTATGTGTGAGTAGTGGGGGGGATTTTGGCTGGAGGTTGCAGCCAGGAGCAGGGCATTGTGGGAGTAGGCTTATGCTGGTTGGCTGGCTCATAGTCAGAGAGAGAGATGAACAGTCTGTAATTAGCACCCGCGACTGCATCCTACATTCCACCTCTGTAAATTACAGAGTGGCCTGCCGATATGGCGTCTGGCCTGCGCCACCAGACTCAGCAAACCTGCCCGGGTGAGCTTATCCAGAACTGCCTCGTACATGCTCTCTGACACTCTACATCTCTCTCTCTCTCTCTCTCTCTCTCTCTCTCTTTTTCTCTCTCTCTCTCCCAGTTTCACTCCATGCTCTGTACATCTGACTGCTTTTCTTTCTGCTTGTTTAGCGTCTCTCTCTCTCTCTCTCTCTCTCTCTCTCGTTCTCTTGCTCTCTCATATTACAGGTCATGCTCTGTACATCTGACTGCTTTTCTTTCTGCTTGTCTTGTGTCTCTCCCTCCCTCTCTCTCTCTCTCTCTCTCTCTCTCTCTCTCTCTCTCTTTCTCTCTCTTTACTGGAATACGGTTTGTAGCTCATGGAACAAAGCAATTTCAATACAAACCTATGACTTGGACTAAACAGGCTGGTAAATATTTGCAGTGCTGTTACAAATATGTGACGACAGCAACTCCCGCACGGCACACAAATAAGTTCCTGGCCTGCTCCATCCGAGGCAGAGGAGACGGCTGTAGAGGCTAGGAAGCAACCGAAAAGGGTAACCGAGTGCTTTTCCATAAACAGCACTGAAAATGAAGGTTTACTGTCTCTGCTACACCTCTGAACTGGCCAGACGAGTAGCTGTTGCTCCACAGTGCCCCACAAGAGCTGGCTTGAAAAGAGGCAGTGGTAGGCCCCAGGCCTCTGAGGAGTAAAGTGTGGCCTTCGTCTTCACAGGCCAGGGCTACTGTTGAATGCAGGGGATACAAAGACTCCAGACTGAAGGTTGCTATCCAACAAAGAAAATAATATATTAAAAAACGTTTTGTAATCCAAGGCAGAATTCTTGTAACCCTGCAGTTACAGTTCAGACTGTAACTAAGGAAATTCAGTGGTCTCTTCCCCCCATAACTTTTTTCTTTTACTGTGTACCCTGGCAGCTCAAGGGACATCACTTCAGTTTCTGGTTTAAAATCCCTCACACACTCTCTCTTTCTTTCACAAACTCTCTCTCTCACACACACACACACACACATACAGCTGCGGTTATGCCTGCTAGCAGCAGAGTTTCTTGTTTCTTCCACCTCGCTTCCACAGTGCTGTTTTTCTGTGAAGCCGTAATTGGTGGTGGTAGACTCCCCTCCTCTGCTCAGTCTCTCCTGGGCTTGGCCTGCATTGATTTGTTTTGATTTCAGTTCCTCCAGAGCCCCAGCACACACACACATACGCAGGCTACGCAGCCCTCCTCGCAACTCCCTGACGGCTGGGTGGTGCTTTTAAACAATTGTGTGTTTATTAAAAAAAGAAGCGGCATTTTGCAATATGAGGAGCCGAAAGCATTCGTGAAAAATGAAGAAATAGGGGCTGAATGTGCCTGTGTGTTTGTGTGTGTGTGTTTGTGTGATGATATGATGC
Organism: Semaprochilodus insignis; assembly: GCA_034552555.1. NCBI lineage: Eukaryota > Metazoa > Chordata > Actinopteri > Characiformes > Prochilodontidae > Semaprochilodus > Semaprochilodus insignis. The sequence goes on from CM067489.1 coordinate 13,275,030, forward strand.
CTGGTCTGATGGATGGGATAGGGAAAATGACTGTGACCCTGACAGAGGAGCCAACCGTGGGAGCAAATGAGCTGTGTGTGCGTGTGCATGCCTGTCTGAGCCTACTGCACTAAGTAGGACAAGTAGTCTCCCTCAGCGTCTCTCCTTCTCCTGCCTCAGCCTAGTCTTCCACTTTACCATTTTCTAGATTGATAACATCAGCCTTACACTACTTCCGTGCCACCAACATGGATTTTGCCTCTGACTTTATGACCTATGATTCAGAATAATGTTAGGGATGCGTAATGATATTGGAATTATATCAGTATTGGCAGATATATAGATTTGACCTCTGTTTTAAACTGATATTTGACACTGATATGTAACTCAAGAAGAACAAAATGTATTTGCAGTGTGTGCTCCTGATGCCAAAGTTGGCCAGTGAGGACACTAAATGGACATCTAATTTGGCCCTGCAGAAATTTACCCTAACCCCACCTATGAGAAAATGTAATGTTATACTTCATATAAGGTGCTGAATTCTTATTTCGCTTTTAAATATTGTCTTTGAAGTGTTTTAGTAACAATTCAGAGTAATATTATAAAACACATTTTTAATTTACAGACTCAGTTTGAAACTCACCATGTTTTTATATACTGTGTACAGAAAACAAAAATGCATAAATGTTCTGTAAACTTTGAAAAAAAGATCAACAAATAAAAAGTAATTGTGCATTAAACTGCATGTTCTCTCTAGAGGATGTACACGTCACCTGTTGATGTGAAAATCACTAAAACATAATTTGAGCAGCAGTGCCCAAATGTTTGCATAAGACTGTATAGTTCTCTGTATTGCTAATTCACATGGATTTGACACATGCTAATTCCCAATTTATAATTTGAAGTATTTTTCATTTAATACATGTTTACACATCAATTTGGGCAGAAATGTGCATGAAAAATATCGGGTGTCAGCATCGGCCCAAGTTCCCATATGGGCGCATCCATAGATAACGTAATGCTTGTTGGTTTCAGATTTTTCTCTCATCACTTGTATTTCCCCAGTGTATTTCCATCAGCTCACAAGCTGCCAAGCTGCAGTTTCCTGTTTATGTCAGCTCTTCCTGTCAGCAGGTCATGTTGCACTATTGCTTTATTGCACTCAAATGACCGACTTATGATAAACTGTTATGTCTGTAGAGTCCATAATGTGCATTACACAGCGTTTCAGAAAGCCTTCAAGCACTTGAAAGTGTTCAGTTGTCTAATCAGCTGGCATTCCTTATGCGGTATCTTCACACTGACCATTGTCATTGGGCGTTGTTTTCAGTTTTCACATCCCACACAGTAAAACATTGTTTTATTCAAGAAAACGTTACATGCAAGATGATCTCAGCTTTATGTCATGGTGTTTTGTACTCTTGGACAATCAGCATGTCATAAAAAGTTAATTGCTTTATAATAACAATGATTATGATACCACAATACAACATCATTTTACTATGTATGTGTTTCTTAATATAACAATTTACAAAAAAACACAAAAAATAATGCATTTTTTTTTGTTGTGCAGATGCTAACGTACACTCTAGTTTTACTTTTTGTAACTAATAAAGGCAGCTTGCTGCTTGCTGAGTTGAGCATGTTTTGTTTAGCAGTTATGTAGAATCTGTTTTGTCCAACAAATGGGAAAATTCCAAAGGAATAATGTACAGTAACACCCATGGTGCAGCTAGCAGAGGTGGACGAAGTACACAAACCTTGTACTTGAGTTAAAGTTAGTACTTGAGTTAGAGATATCCAAGGTAAAATATTCCTCCAGTAAAAGTAGAAGTCCTCCCTTTAGACCTCCACTTGTGTCAAAGTACAGAAGTATTTGCCTTCAAATGTATTTAAGTATGGAGAGTAAAAGTAGCATGAGTTATTAGGGATCTAATGTCCTATTATCATTTCTGGAACAAAACTCCTAAACAACTCATTTTAGGTGAGGAGACTCTAATGTTACTATAGGTCCACCAATCTGTTAACAGAATGCCGTTAATTAGTCTGACACTGATGTCTGTTAAAACCACCATAAGGACAAAACACAGAAGGAGAACAGTTTCTGTTAGGTAGAACCACGCTCTGTCCAACAGGCCTAAACAAGCTCAAAACGAAGTATGCACTGCACCCTGATTGGTGGGCTCACTTTGCACTTCTTTCATTTTGACATGTTATATTTTTATGCACACATAAGCCAAAAGGAAGGACAGATTTATAATGTAGTAAGATATTTGCGTTTGAAATGTAATGGAGTTAAAATAAGTCCCCCAAAATGGAAATACGTCAGTACAGATACACCAACACACTGTACACTTAGGTACAGTAACCAGTTACATTTACTTCCTTACTGTCCACACACTGGCAGTTAGAAAAAGCATAAGTGTTTATAATGCCTCATGCATGAGGCAGGTGGCAAACAACAAGCTTTGAAGTAAAATATTGTTTTTTTTAACTGAAAGAAGTTCAGTTATATATTTAGTCAGGAAAACACACTAAATATGGCATCCATGGCTCCTGCTAGTCACACTGTAAAGCTTGAAATAGCAATTTAAAAATTGGTGTCTAAAGAAAAAAAGTTCAGGTCTCAAATCTGATGAAGAGAGGTCATTCACGTACGTTCTTGGATGACATGTCTCGACATTCTCTTTCTGTGCTCTTTCAGCACACTCGCAATCATCAGATCAGAGGTTTCCAAACACGCTGTTCAAGCTGATCTTTTCCTTCTCTCAGCGTCAGGGTTCACTGTTTTTGGGCATATCACAGTATCCATCATATTGCAAAATCTATATCATGAGACAACGTCATACAAATAATTTTGTTACTCACTTTTTTACAGTTGTACCTCAGCCCTAGCTCAGACTCACTGCTGTTGGACTTTTGAGAATACTTCTCTCTGTGGCATCATTGAAAAGATACCCTCCTAAAACCTTTCCGACTTCTGGATCACTCCGATGAATATTGCTTTTTTTAAAAGCACTCTGTGCACTTTAAATGACTTTAAGACAGTGCTCTACAAGAGAACTTGCGTTCTGTTTCTGAGGCCTGCTCCAGAGGGACCATTCTGAGAGCCCCACAACAGTTACCAGTGATCAGACAGCATCCATAATTTATACCGGAGATAGAGATGCTTGTGGATTGTTTGTGCCTAAGTTTTGCTCTCTCACTCTCTCTTCCTAACAGACGGATCACAATTACACTTACTGCTGGTAACGATAAGAGCTAGGATGCTGGCATCATTATCTGTCTAGGATTAAAATGTAGCATGATAAATTTGAGAGACATGCTAAAACATCACAAAGCCTGAATTCTGGGGGATTTTGTATCCAGACAAAAAGGAACATTTGTTCCAGGACAGATGACCAAATTTTGGATGAGTAGGAACACTGCTTAGGAAGGCCAGTGCCACTGTGGCAAACTACAGAACAATACTTAGTTCTACCAAACAACGATTAAAATTTGACTTGCTGTTTTTCTGTGTTTCACTTTTTTGACAATGCAGTTGACCATATTTTCATTGGACAGGAGGATGCCATTCTTTACTGTCATTATTCCTTATACAAGCCATCTTTATGACTACATGGTGTTTCCTTGGCATCCTCTTGTGTGAGTGCTGAGATGCCAGACAGTGGTGTAGGACAAGATAGTTATAAAGGACCTGGGAGGAAAAGAACTAGGAAGCTTACATTTCATTAGCTTTTTGGAATTTAGGTGAGTGTGAGTAGCTCCAGTATTTCTGCTAATCTCAGTTTCTCTCTGATCTGTCTGTGTAGAGTATGTATTGTTATTTTTTATTCTAATGATTTTTGAAAGACATTGATATCTAAACTAAAAACAATATATTTAAATGGGTAGTTTGGGAAATAATTACACATTTACACAAACTGAAATTATTTTCCAAATGTAATAAATAGTCATTTGGTGTCCATAGTTAGCTTTTTGTTTCACACTGGAGCTGTGAGCCTATAAAGTAATGCAAACCTAATTCCCTCCAGTTAAGATTTTTAAATACTACTTTCAAGTTCTCTCTCTCTGCCTAAATTCAAATAATTGTTATTATATTAGAAATATTAAACAGAAAGATTAAAATCTTCAAAGGCCAAATGGAAGATGTCTTTCCAGTGGTATGTAGGGAAACCTACCTCTCTCACAAGACAGGAGTTCTGGAGCTGGAATGAAGCCCTTACATATAAGATTGACATAATTACCAGCTCACAGTGGAATCATCCAATTATGTATTGATAGGACCAAGGAAAGAAGGAAAAAACATCTATCCAAAACAAACATCCGGAAGTCTTAGGTATGTCACTTACCACAAATATGAGATGTCTAACCAGCTGTTGGTCGAATATTTAAAATGGAAAACCGTGACAGCAGCTCTGTGGCAGGGCTTCTGAAAGAGTCATTGAAAAACTGCAGCATATAAAATTAAATATGATAACATATGTTAATGTCTTTACAAGCTTTGCTTGCCTTATGTTTTATCTCCAACTGCCAAAACAATCACATGCACCACCAATACATTGGTGCTGACGTACTATGTGAAACAATATAGGGTTGCTAGTAGAATGCAGTATCACCCTAAAGGCCCTGATTTTTCCTAGTTTCAGACCAAGGTTTCACAATTTATGACATAAAAAGAAAGCTGAGATCTAATAGTTAATTTTACAATTTGATTACAAATCTGCTGAGCAATGGTACATTGTTTTTTTATATTGGCCTGTTACAGCTACTTTGTGATTTTAGTAAATTAAAAACATTGATGGCCACTTAAAAATATAGATAAGTAGTGGTCCAGCATTGTAGATGAGGCATTAGCACTGGTGCCCATAGCTAACATATTTGCTGGGTCTCATATCGATACGTACACAGTTACACAGCCACAATAAGTTAATAATATAAACTATATGTCCAACAGTCAAGTGCCAAGTGGTTCATATTATCATATCATTCAAAACACTGTGTACACATTTATGAAAAAAATAATATAAATTAATTATTATTATATTACAAAAAAAATATTTAAAAATGTTTTTCAAACCCCGTGGTGCAACACATAACAGCAACACATTACACAGGACTACATAAAGTGAAGATATACAGTATTAGTGTGGTAATAAATGCAGTAAATACATTAAATACACTAGACTAAATGTAAAGAACAATAATACACAAGACAGTGAATGACACATGACAAATACATGGTAATGGACAAAATGATGTTACCTAGACAGGACAACAAAACCATATACACAATGGGGTGCCATAGCAGCATTTGCAGACCTCTTCTAAGGTTGTTTAATCTCGTTAAAAAAAACATTGCTAATAGACTGTGACATTGTGGAGCAGCACATGAGCCTAAGCTCACTATTTCCAATGCTAAGTGTCGACCACAGGGGTATAAAACCCCCAGCACTGAGCTGTGGTGCACTGAGACTGTGTTCTCTTTAGTGATTTGGCTCTGTTCATTTCCTTTGGGCTGATTTGGAGTGCCAGGACTAATCATCTTACATCAGACCTTATTAAGGCATTTATGGCTGAATACAGTCAAACCTCCACAGCAATGTTCTGCCATCCTGTGTAAAGCCTTCCCAGAAGAATAAAGACTGTTACTGCAGCAAAGAGAAGACAAACTTCCTATTTATACCATTGATTTCAGGAGATATTCTGATCATGCACCCCATGAATATGGAGTATGGAGTAATACTATCAGGGCCTTGAATAGTCCCTTATCATTTCTTGCCTTTTCAACAGCAATGCAATTTTTGTGATTTTCAAAGTATATTTTTCCTCAATATCACCTGATTAGCACTATTATATGGAATATGATGCAGCATATGTATCAAAACAGTATTTCCAGTATTCAAAGGATCAATTGCTAATCATAATATTTTACTTCTGCTACAAAATGAAATCAGCAATATATTGCTTTCATATTGCTGGTCCAAACAAAAAGCCAGTGATGAATTGGGATTTTGGGAAAAGTCCATTGGTCGAGATCCTTGATGAAGGCCTTTGACTTTAGTTATGAAATAGTTCTGCGTCTAGTAACTTGTTCAAAGCTAGTGCACAGGGATGAGAGGGGAGAGAGATTGGGAAATATAGATAGGAAGAGGCCAGACGGACTTCCTCTACTCCACAGGAGCCAGACAAAGCTGACGGCCAATTGTTATTCCTCCCCAGCCAAATGCCTGCTTTGTGTGTCAACATTGCCAGGGATTTTGGATCTGTCTGAAATATGCATTCTCCCATCCTCCCATCTCCCTCTGTCTCTCTCTCTGTCTTCTTCTCTTTCCTTTGCATTGGCAGGCATTGACAGTTCTGTTTTTGACAGGTCTCCCCTATCTCCTGCTGCATGTAAAGTTAAATAGCTTGATAAATGTGATGATGTCGAGTCACATTATTTGGTTTGGCAAAACAATATGATCTAGCATTGTTGCTATTAGGTGGTGTGCACTGGTATTTGAGTACTTGGTTCAAGGTGTCAGTATTTGAATACTGAATAACATTTGGTGTTTATTACATTTTAACACAGGCTAAATACAGCCTAACGTTTCAGTGAACAAAACCATAAAATGTGAGCTTTGTGAATATATATATCAGCGATGGAGGAAGGTGGTTTTAGTTCTGCATGTTGATATTTTAAGCAGTATATACATGCCCTGTGCGTATACTTGTGCATGTGAAATTTTTTGTTTTCATTTTTTTATTTACATTTTTTTGACACTTTTCATCAAACAGAGCATGTCTTGACATATCGTAATGTGGCGAGAGACAACAATATACCCACATATCAGACACATTAGACCAGTGTGTCTCAGCCCTAGTCCTGGAGGCACTCTGCCATGCACATTTTAGTGCTCCCAACATACCACATCATGAGTCAACTCATCAGCTCTTTTTCAGAGTCACAGGGTATGTGTTAAAGCAGGGAATCCACTGAAATGTGCAGGACAGGTTGCCTCCAGACCAGGGTTGAGAAACACTGCGTTAGACCACTGATGCACACCCTGATTTCTCTGCTCCCTCTCCTTCTGGACAAACTTTGTGCAAATGAGTTGAGTGCTGTCCAATCAGTTTGTTGATGTGCAGTAACCCACAATCGTCACACCCACAGTTACACATTCGTACACAGTCAGAATGTATGCAAATCATGAGACATCATCACACTGTTTTATTTAAATAAGAACAATATCAGGTAGCTTTGGGGCTCCCGAAATTTCCTACAGCTTTTCCTCTTTGAAACTCAAACTGTGTGTGCTTTATTGGAGCCCCTCCAAAGTGGCTTGCATTGAGTGAGGAAAGTGATTTGGCTGCCTTTAAATGAAAATATATTGTTAACATAAACAGTGCATGGCGATTGCAGGCTACTGCAAAACTTCAAGCTCCACTCTAAAACCAACAGATACGGGTTTTACTACTTTACTTTTCTCCCCTTGCAAAACACAAGTGCCTTATTGTGAGCTCTATGCCAAAGACTTATTGCTTCCGATGGATTGTTTAGGACAACTAAGAGGTAGTCTGACTTTATCCCTAATTTTAACTAGTCTAGCTGATGTTAGCTAGATCCAGAAACACTGACAAACTAACATGTCTTTAGCAGCCTTAAGTGTCATAGTGGTTAGCTGTAGCTCAATAACTCATCTAAATAGGCAACATACAATGTTCATCTAACATGAAAACCTACTGATATGCTTTGGATGATAAAACATGTTTACAGATATATTTATAGTGCCTTTGCCCATTTCTTAATTATGCATTACAGATACAGCATTATGAAAATGCACGCCCCTAGTTATTATATTGCAGCATATTGTGATTGGGAATGACTGAATAATATTGGTGACTGGTGAATAAATAATTTATCACTGTTTAAATTCGGTCTATGGTCTACAGAAACACTAAGCTAGAAATATGTCTGGTTAAAATGCTTACATTTTCACAGTAAAAAAAAAACATTGCAATTGGTTAGAGGGCTTATTTGCATAATACAATCAACTGCAGTCTCCATTTAGAAAGGCCAGTATCATGATACAGATAAACAAATGATTATATTGGGTATGCTATCTTTTTGTCGCAATGTTTTCCTGAGGTTGTCAGGTAAGATGGTCAGCAAAGATCTGTAAAAACCAGTGTTTGTCTTTTAATAAGTTTGTAATCTTCATTCACAAGGGACATTCGGTACAACAAACCACTGCTTTCACGTTTTCTCCCCTTTCTTTTGTTTATCCTGTTTCCGTCTTTTTCTGTCTCTCGCAGACACATGCACTCTCGCACCTCGCTCACACACTCTTGCTTGCAGCTGTTTGCTTTTGATGTGTATTCACAGGAGTGCTGTTAGGGGAGGGGTGGGGAGGCAGGGACGGCTGAGCACTTTATTACAATTCTTCTCTGCGCAGCAGCAATTAAAAATGCGTGCAAGCTTGATGATGTACCATCCCCCGAAAGCCTTCCCAGGCGAAGATGCAAGGTTAAGCTCTATTAAGTTTGAAAAAACCAATAGCCATCCCTCATAGAGGTCCCTTGGCCTCTCTCTTCCTTTCACACCTGAGGGTATGTTCTGAATTAGGAGTTATGAAGTTTTATATTTATTGCTTTTTAGTGAATGTGCAGCAAGGTTAGACCCTTTATGTTTTTTGCTTTAGGGTTGCACAACACTGGAGGGGGGTACCTTATACCGATAACATTTTTGCGTATTAAAATTTAGCCTGCATCATATTGAATGGTCAAGATGTAGGAGCATGCTAAAAATGAGATAAAATATAATTTGCATTTTGCAACCTTTTGCAATATCAGTACTACAAAGGCTAATATTGTGATAATTAACCAGCCAATCTACAATTACTGGCTACTGTATTTAGAATGTCTACCTACATTATCGCCATTCTTTTTGTGGTTTATCATTGTTCAGTGCAAACATCTGGGGCGCACCAGGTCAAATTATGTTTCATCAGTTTTCTAAGTGAAAATAATTACACATTCTCTATAGATGTCCATACATTTTAGTCCACAAAACTGTTTATTTGTTGAATTTAATACACTGGGATAAAAAATGCAAAACATAACATGCATAGCCTGTGCAAAAAAAATGATTTCACGTTTAATGTAATATGTATGCGTGTTTGTATGCAAGCATACTTGAATGTTTTTTTGCTTTTTCACTCTTCTATCTATTGCAATCTGAAGGAGAGAGGGCAGGAGACAAAGTATCTCGTCTGGGGGAGGGAAGGAGTGGGACTGTACGGTGTGCCGATATGTTAAGTTCAGTAAATAAATAAAATCTGTACGCTGTAATTACTTCTTTCATTTAGAAAAACCAAGGAATCTCACCAGTGGCGTTTAAATCTTTAGCTACAGCAGAAGGCACATTTCTTTACCATGTTCATAAATGGTCAGGATCTCCTCAGTGCTGGGACTGAGTATTATCTCCTGGTATATTACTATTGGCAGGTAGATTTTGGGTTGTGGATCATTCTCAGCACTGTAGTGACACTGATATGGTAGTGGCATGTTAAGCTTGCAGTACACTTGAAACAACTAAAGAACTACAGATGATTGAATCACCGCTGGACGCTGAGTAATAAGTACACTTACTGTACTTAAAAAGAACTAGTTGTGTGCACTGGAGGAGTTGCAATCAGGGCAAGGCTAACCTTAGCAAGGGGGGAAGTCTTAGAAAGAATTACAAGGTGATGCAAAATTCTTTTTAGCAGCTAGCACTCACTGCACCATGCAAACTGGGAAAGACACTTTGTTCTGCTTGGAAAAACTACTGCACACTGCTGGTTTATGTGTCACTAGTACAAGTGGATCGGACACAGTGGATCGGACACTCTTGAGCAGTAGCTCAAGAGCTGCTATGAAGAACTACAATCTGTAATTGTAGAAACTAAAAGATTTCCACAGATTACATGGTAAACAAACCTAATAATAGTAGATATATAGTATATCATGGCCAGTGAGTGTATTGAGCAGCCCTACTTTGCTTGTGTGTGTTTTAAGGCCAGATTTGATACTCTTATGCACTGTGGTGTATATAAGGTGTCCTGTTTCTGACACAGTGCAGAGCCACTCTGCCTGAGCTTCAATCTCCACAGCTTTTAAGTGCCTGCCCAGAAGCCATCTCTCTCACTCACACACACTTGATTCACTGGCTTAGGATGTCATCTTTTAAGTTTAAGAGCATGTAGTGTGCTGCAGCATGGCTTAAGAGCATGTTGTGCTGACAGCAATAGTGCAGTTTAATGCAGCCTAGCTTTCAACTTTCATCAAACGTGTGTGCAACAGTGAAGAGCCATGACTATCGTAGGCAGGCTTTCAGTTTGGCCCTGAAATTTAATAACATGGTCAAACATGAGGGAAAAAAGCTCTTCTGCGATAATGCTAATTTCTGCTAGCACCCCTGTGCTTCTAGTGGTCTGTTATCACTAAGCTAGCGGCAATTCACATGAATTATTTGGGACTTACTCGGATATTTCTAGGATCTAGGATAAGCTTTCCATGATTTTGTTGAAGATTGTGACATTCATTAACATGTATTTTACCATGGAGCAGGCTCCTTCAGTACAACGCCCTGGCACAGAGCTGTCACTAACATGTGACTTCAGTGCACTAGTCAGGCCAACACTCCTATGTGCGACCTGTGACGTATCTAGGACTTGTAGGATGCTTGGGGTGATGTATTTCTGTTCTAATTTCCTTTTTGTTTTTCACAAATGTTATTGTTAGTTGTTAATCTTCCATGCTAGGTCACGTGTAATGGAAAAAAAAAACATTGCTAATTTATACTTTACAGCTTATTAAATTAAAAACTAGCTAATTGCATTTTGTTTCCACACAAATTTAACAATGACATAAAAGTAGTATTATAATACTTGCATAGTGTAAATACACCAATTGTAATTATTCTATTAAATAAAAACGAACCAAAAAAGTCAACATTTTATGTTTCAGCAATAAATATTATGAAGTTTGTAAAACGAAAATGGAGTTAAAATCTGTTAGAATGATGTAGTAAAGTAATATGCTAGCAATAAAAGGTGAATGAAAGGTAATATATAAATGAGCTTGCTCTGTTTTGCCTAGTAAAACAAGATGTGTTTAGAGGAGGAGTTAAACCAGTAGTTGAGGCAGCAGTTTTGCTATTGCAGCAATTTTATCATCAACAACATGTTGCAGAGTGTTTCTTTTCTTGGGGTGGAAGTTAGAGCAGACAAAAAAATGAAGCTATAATGTTGCATTGAAACCATTATAATAACTATGAATACCTGACTTTTTCTTTATAATTTTATACCAAATTATACAAGTCCTCTCTCTTTGTAATGAAACATGCAACTGGTCAGTTGTTTATGTACTGGCAATCTCAATAAAATGCTCAGAAAAGCATTGTGATGAAGTTTATCACAAAAAACAGAATAACATCATTTTGCCCAGGTTAGTATGCTCGCATCACACAATATTCAGTGATTGATTAGAGGCTTATTTGCGTTTTTCAGACCTTTGCGATATCAGCATTGTGAGGGCCAGTGTTGCCATAATGATTAATGTAACGACTAACGGACGCATGAAAGCAAGCATGAAGGGTACAGTATAAGGACACTAGGTGCAGGTCAGGAGATCGTCTTACCATTCTATTATTAACTTTGCTTCTCTCTGTTTGTCAGTTTGTAGCGCTTTGCACACGCAATTTGAATGAGTTATAAGATACAAAAATAAGCAATATTCAGTAAACAATGAAGAAACACATGTAGATTATCAAATGATAATGAATCTCTCTGTGAACAGTCTGCCCATTCCGAACACCAGGTTTGTGTATCCTCACGTGTATTTCCAGCATTTAGAAATGTGCTAACTGATATAGAGCACAGCAACATGGTGAGCATGTGTATGTTTGCTTTTGACTTAAATGTAAATGAGCCCTAAGACATTTTACTCTATGCGAAAAAAGAACCGGCAGTGCCACTGGGGCTGAACATTTGGGGGAAAATATCTAATTTGTATTTTTGTGACAAAAATTGTGATTACAGTTAAAATGTGGTTATTATGTCATTTAAGCTCAAGGCCTTTTTCCAAAAAGACAAACATACACTTTTTTTATAGCATGAGGCTTAAATGTAAAAAATGTTGAATGTAGTGTGTCAAACTGCCAATTCAAAGTCAAAGAATATAATCAAAATTGCATCTTATGTTTAAAATGCATTTGTTTAAATTTGGATTTTGAGGCTAATCTGTCACTTCTAAATGCTACATAAAAAATTACTATGAAAATAAAGGAATATAAAGATTTTAATTCAGTGTTTCACATACTGCACGGTACTAAATCTATTTAAACAGAACTGTTAATGCTCTCTTTGTGATGAAAAATGTCGTTTGTCAGTGTTCTTTAATTAACTGTATTCATAGTATACTCTGAAAATATTGTGATACAATTTCTCACGATTAAATATTAAATATTTAATATTGTCCACCCAATTTGTCACCCAAGTGCAACAACCATTTAAGTGTGAGGACATGGCACAGCCATACGTGGAATTCATAATTGGTCTGATTTCTCAGGGTTGATGAGATGGCTCTCTGTCTTCCACAATCCCCCGGCTTGATGCTAGCCAAAACAGGCTTCCTCTTGACTGACATAAACGATGTGGAGCTAGTTCATGTGTCCAAGAGGAGGTGCATCGATACCATTTGTATTTTATGTTTTCACAATAGGCTAATGATATATAGGTGAAATGCATCTTTTACAAACAGTTTTATTCAAAAACATGCCAAGGTACTGAGCAAACACTGTGAGAAACTGAGTGCCTTTGCTAACACTAAACCAGGCAGTGATGTAAACCTCCTGGTAGATCAATCTACAGCCTCTGTACAGCCTGTTTTACAAAGACTAAACTAAAAAAAGATCACCCTTATAATGTTTATAACTTGTAATCCTATTCAGTCAAACAGAGCAAAGCTGGCATATATGTTACGCAATAATTGTCTGAGTGCCTCCATCCATATTGGGGAAGCGGTTGTGATTGTGTTTGAATAAAATCAAAATCCCATATTGTATTCCTGGGGGGAATATGCCATGGTGGAATGTTTAAAGAGACCAGTGACTTTGTGCACAACTTCTACAACGTACATTACATGGTATCAAGTGGTACCGAATGTTGGTGTTGGTGCCTTTTATAAGTCTGCGTAAATGAGCATGGTATCAGGTCCCATACACAATACCAATATCAGTATCGATATGTCGCTAGTCTTGACTCATTCAGGTTGGTAGCATTCTGTTAAATTGGGAGGCCTAGACTATAGATGGGAATTGGCCATGACTCAGTTGGGGAGGAAGCTAGGTAAAACTATGCATTTCCAGACTTTCTTGTTTTTACCACTCAAATAATTGTTCAGTTGTATGTATGTGTGTGTATGCATGCATGCTTGAATGTTTTTTGCTTTTTCACTCTTCTATCTGTTGTAATCTGAAGGAGAGAGCACAGAAGACAAAGTGTCTCGTCTGGAGCAGGGAAGGAGTGGGACTGTATGGCGTGCGTCTGTTGAGTGTGCTTGTGCGTGTTTATAGCTGTTGTGTTATCTAAGTTAGATAGAGGTTTGCAGACATGATGTCTCGTCTGGCAGCAATCTTAACGTGTGTGTGTGTGTGTGTGTGTGTGTGTAAAATGGAGCAAGGAAATATGAAAGGTTGGAAGGGTGAGCTGGTGCTAGCCTGGGAATCTTCACCAAAGGCATGAGAGATCATTATCAGCATCAAAGAACCACCATTACACTCATCACTTCCCAACATTTCATTTGGCAACTATACTTTGCTCAGACAGACTCCTAACTACAAAGCTTCCAGAAAGTGTTCTTTGGAGCAATACCAAATTTTGGTTTCCTAAAGTACCTTTCCACTGATTGTAAGCATTTCGGTATATGAGGTTTTTAAGTGTGATTTAAATATTTTTAGTTTCTTCAAAATTCAATAGTGGAGATCAGTAGTGGTTTGATGTAAAATACTGACTGGTGTGTGATAAGGACCAGGGGTCATATTTTGTTAAATATTCCAAAACAATCATAAACCTACATGTGTCTTATGATTTTTATATGTAATCCTGATAATGGTAAATCTAGGGGAAGAAATCTGAAAATGCTTTACAAATGCCCGACATGTGACATTCTGCCTTAAAAACGTTTTAGTTCAACACAAATCTCAAAACAATTGTAAAACAATGTATTGAGCATCAGGCAGAATATTTATTAGGATTAAAACCTGTTTAATGACGGGATCCTATCACGATCGCAGTGAACCTCTCTGTCTCAGTAACAGAACATTTCATATCAAACCACTGTTTCACGCTTTACATCATATAAATAGATTCATGCATAAATCTATGGAATTACACTTCAAAGAAGCTCCACATAATGTAAATATCTAAACCAATTACATATTTTTTCCTAGTATATGTATTTTTAACAATGTAGTTTGTATCTGGTATTCTTCTCTCTTATAATTCCCATGGCTCATCATCCCATCCCCTCTCTGTCCCCATCTTGGTCAAATCTCTTGTGCATCTCCTGATCTAAAGTGTTTTCTTGTGTCCATGCTGCAGGGACGAGATAGTTGATGTAATTCTGTCCAATGTTTATTTGCCTGTCTTGAGACACTCACATGGTTAATTTCCTTCATCGTTTCCATTGTGCATTGAGTTACGGGTGGTTGTAGGGTCAAATCCCCTCCAGCCGAGTCCGTGGTGGATTAATAATTAAGCCTGCCCTTTCACCTCAGCTCAGCCCAACTGGGCCAAAGCAGCTCCAGGCATTGATTCAGCTCGCTACCAATTGAGCATAAAGGCCTATTAAACTCTCATCTCCCTGCTTAAAAAGGCTCACAATAGTGGAAGAACAAAAATATAGTACAAATCACATTTTGTCCCCTCTTTTTTGGGACTGAATAAGTAATTTTGTCTGTCATTGTGGCAGGGCCTAGGAAAATGTTGTAGGCTCATAATAGGATGTGATACGTGGATTATGGGTTTGTAAAGGATATGATAGGAGGATTAGGAGGATAAGAGAGATAGAGTGAAGGAAAGACTGAAGCGGAAGAAGAGAGGAGAGAGGGGCATGTCCTTGCAGCTTCTCCGTGCCCGCCGGACAGCAACAAAGCACCTTAATTCGGTGTGAAATTGGGTTTGGACATCAGCGACTGTAGATTCAGGATCTTCCTTTAGAGCCTGGAACACACACAAAGACATCTATGTATATGTGTATGTATGCATACACACACGCATGCACACACACACACACGGAATAGGGGTGGTTTGCACAGTTGCATCACTGCAGGAGAGGAAAGAAAATTCAATCGGCCAATTATGACGCCAGCTGAGTCCCTACTGCGCCTTGTCCTCCTGATTGCCTCTTTGTCTATCTCTCCCTCACTTTCGTTCTCTTTCTCTCACAGTAGATTTTATCTAGTCACTGAGGTCACGGCATGAACTCCAGGTAATTCTTGCTGTGCTGACAATGTGGACAAAAAGGAGCCCAACCAACAGAAAAATATAGAGGAAAAAAAATCCATAAAACGTCCTTGATCGCCAAATGAAAGAAACCCTCAACATAAAAGGACTTTCTTTTTTTTTCTTTCTTTCATTTTCTCTGCCCCCCTTCTATTTTTCCCATTTTATCACTCTCTGCTTTGTCTGGCTTAGGTTTTATCTTCCTCCTACTCACAAATGTCTAACGCCATTTCCAAACATCTATTTCTGCTTGATCTCTCTTGGCTTGTTATGGGCAGAAGTACTCTACATTTCTCAAGCAGATTACAGTTTCTTATTGGATGAGACAGAGTGAACAGTATTGTTTCCCAACGGAACATGGAACGAGGCAATTGCATCTCCTTCTCTCTCTTTTTTTTTTCTCTTTCTCTCTTATTTGCCTAGTCCTTGGGTAATTTTGCCACAGCTGTGCTCCAGCACTTAAATCTCCCGTTTAGTCTTTCAGCTGCAAAGAAACCAATGGGAGGTCATGGCACATAATCACCACATACTTAATCCATCCTTTAATCCATAGTCCAAAAAAACTCCTACAAATATGCCCATACCATGGCTGAAACCCCTTGGCAGTACATTGTCCAAATATACGGGTTATATTTTTGAGTTCTTCTGGGCCCTTATGAACTTTGCATGCTCAGGTATTGAATTATACACTGAAGTGCAGGTGCGGCACTAAAATATGCCAAGCATTAAACACTTCAGGCTACAGACTTTGCATTGTTTGGTTGGAAAACAGAGAGTACTGATTAGTACCTGATCAATTGTTTAATCAGGAAGAAAGAGTGGTGGTCAATAGCGCTAATAACCTCTGATTGGGTTTACTTCATTAGAACTAAGCCCAAACTCAGAATCGAAAAAAAAGTACTCTTTTGACCCCGAACCTACGTATGTTCTGTTTCTTTTTGTAAATATACACTCATCGTCAAAAGTATAGTTGCACCCAGAATGTAGTGTCAGATTGCAATAATAAGTAAATTATAAATGTAGACTGATATGGGCAATATTTATTGAGCTACACATATGGAAGTAGTGTCTCTCAGAATGGTTATGGGCCACCATGTTTGTTAACGTGACATGCAAATGGAGTTGTAGAGGTTCCTAATAGTGTCCTGGGATAATCCATCCCATGCAGCTTGAATATTCTTACAATATTGTGGTAGGGATGAAGGTGGAGTGACACCAGGCCTTCTGGATGTGTGATGTGTGACAACAAACCAGTTATCGTGGCGGTGACTATGGTGCATTCGATTCGTTGGTCATCTCCACCAAAACAAAAATGGGACTGATTTTTGAAGATGACCTGCTGCCATTCTGAGTCACTCCATGACAGTCTGGCACAACACCATTGCAGTCTTTGGTAATGTTGACGTGGTGTTAAAGGCAGTCATTGTAACGATCTGCATGCCTGTAGTCTTGCATTGGGCAGCCGTTTGCCAATGGTACTGACGCTAACATGACTTAACTTCTCGCTGAATGTCCGAATTGTCGCTGTTGGGTCAGTCAGGTACAATGATAAGGCCCGTTCTTGCTTACGTCTTATGCGTGGTTGAGCAAGAAACTTGAGTCATTTTTATGTCTCACAACATCAAACCTATCCACCAGGTTTTTTGACACTGAGTGTAAATAAAAAATATTCAACTGTGCAGTATATGGATTCTGCATTTATTTCTTAGTCTCTTTTTTGCTGAATAGTTTATGTATTTTTTGTAGTGCTGTTTTTACTAGCCCCATAAAAAGCAAATGAAAAACATTTTTCTCAGTCGTTGTTGTTGTTTTGTTGTTGTTGTTCTTCTTCTTCACTTAAATTTTTGATGATGGAAGAAACAAGATTTAACAATGTAATGATGCAATTGCACATTCTTTTATGTGTCAGTGTTTCAGACTCTGTTTTTCTCTTTTAAAGTCTTAGGGAAGAGGGAACAACAATAGAATTGTGTGATAATTAAAACTGAGCGTTATTTTAAACATCCATCAGTTTGAATGACAAAAATCCAAGATAGAAATATGATAGAACACCACTTAAAAACTGCTGAACGGACCCATCTGTGAACTGTCTGATTGACATACCAGCCTGCACAAACTGCTCGCTAACATCACCTAGCTTGTATGTGTTGACAACTTAAAGAAGGGAAGGCTCTTATTTACTTTGGTTCTGATGTGCATCCAGGAATTGCTGGCATAGCCGAACACGTGAAATAACAGATGAGTGGCAAACAGTTAGATGAGTGGGCTTTGTTAGCTAGATTTGTTCTCTCAGTTGTTAGATTTTGCTTGATTATTAGCTTTTTGGGCAGGAGCCACATCTATTACATTGGTAATGCAACCACAAGAGCTGCCAAAGAGTAAAACTGCCCAGTTACACTGGTGAAATACATCAGACATTTAATGGAAATTGAAAAGTTGTTCAAATGACAAACTTATATAATCCGTGAGGCTTTAAATGACCTTCTTTTGTTTATGTACTCGTGTCCATCATTATCCTCGGCCAGTGCCCCAAAAGAGAAACATGCTTTTCTACCAGAAGACTAAGGGGAATGGACAGATCATGCATGAAGCAGTACAGAGAGAACAAAGGAAGTAAAAGTGCTTGTCCCATGGTTTATGCATCATAGCTTCTCCTAGGGGAGTGATTAGCAGAGCAAGTGTTAATCAGAGAAAATCTGGGGGGTGGCTAATTTTTCTAAGTTATGTTCCTGCTTGCTGAACTGGTAACAGCCTCTGGAGACAGAACTGGGGTACAGAAGTACTCTCCTGGGAACACTGTCCACCTGTATTGATGTTAATTGAGAGGATGGCAAATCTTCACCAAACCGTCCATTTCTTTGCCTAGATAATGCTACAGACTGTTTGGTGAATATGTATGAAATGTTGACAGTGACTGAGTGAGCTAATTGTTGTCATTACTCCTTTACTCAATGTCTTCCCTTTCAATTTACATTTTCTCTCCATCTTTTATGCCCATTTCCCTGATTACACATTCTTAAGGGCTAAGGGCTTTTCTAATGTTAGTTTTTCCCCTTTTTGGCATTTTCCTTCCTGTTATCATCTTATGTGCCAGCTGCTGGTTGCCCTGTGTGTGCCAGCCAGCTGTCAGCCTCAGGGAAGCACAGGAGGAGGAGGGAAGACTGGGCCTGACAGGCAGCCTCCTCCTGTGGGTAATGGATGTCAGATAATACCCCCCAGACTCTTGAGGAAGAGGTTAGCTTTACCCTAGAATCTCATAAAACGGAGGATGTTTAGCAGTCAGGAAGGGGAAATTGGCTGACTGTATAGGAGGGAAAAGGGAGTAGAGGGTGGAATCAGAGTAGAGGGAGGGCTGGAAATGAAGGATTGGAATAGAAATGTGCAGACAAGACAGATTAGAGCGAGTCCACCGCCAGTGAAATTCTCACAACCGCAGAGATTGACCTTTCACTCCCTTGGTTACTGTTACAAATGCACACAGAAAGAAGGAGAACCTTGGCACTTGACAGTCCTGCCTTTGCCCCCCTATCCTGATCAATGGATTGCTCTTTTTTTTTCACCTTGCTTGCTCCTCTGAGAGAATCCAAGTGAGAGGGCTCATTAAATCGACCTGAAGCTGACAATGAACCCATTGGATTGTCCTTCTCAAGTCCAGTCTTTTTCTCACTCTATTTCTCCTCCCAGGAGGTTACCACCAACTCCATCATGGACTGTGATGTCCATCACTCTTAGCGCTATTGTGGAGATTTAATGTATATTTACTAGCAAACTACATATTATTGTTATTAAGTTTATCACGAAAGTCTACCCATCTGCATAAATATGAAGGTGGAGGCATAAGTATGAAACCGCTTATTATGTACATGTATAAGCTGTTTGGAATGGGTGTAGTATGGCTGATTGTCTGCCTGAATCAAACCTGCATGTCCAAGCCTTACCCGAGACAAACAGTAGGTGGGTGTACTCATAGCCCAAATGCGGTGCTAGCAAAAAAATAATACAAGCAGAAAATTTTTTTAAACTTAATGGAACTTAAAAAAGCAACAAGGTTGTAATGGTAATGGTTGTGAAGGGGCACTGGGAATGTTTGAGCTTATACTGAGTTGGAAATTCTCACCTTGCAGTATAAGCAGTGTCATTTGCTGGTGGTCCTTTGCCTAGCCTGGTTGGTTGATACAAGTTGTGACTTTATGGTACTTAAAAAACTTTCAAAAGCCTGTCTAAAAGAAGAAATTAGCTACTACTACATAGCACCCTTTACATTAGGCAGTCATGTATGAAAAGAGGGTGCCTCACTGGTCTTTGCCTCTCAGCCTGTCCGTTCAACAACACAGAAAGGCTGGGTCAAGAGTTCATCTGACACTGGAAGGGCTTAGTGCTCATTCTTCTGAAAACACTGAGTGAAATGAGGGTGCCGTCTGCACTGTGAGTGGGAAAGGATAATGCTTCCTCTTTACAGACCTGTTACATCATCCTGGTCTCTGGGTGTCTGTACGGCATGATGTTGGCTGACACTGGGCCTTGCAGGTTTTGAGTGGCTGTGTTTCCGATATTAAACTGACTGGATCTTTTGTTTCTGCTGACAGACTTGAGGTAGAAATCTGCAGGACAATGTTTCTATCAGCGAGCTGCAGTGTGTGACACCTTCAGAATGAGTTCCTGTGATTCAGTTGATTTCTTTTTAATCGTAAAGTCTTGTATTCGTAGATTTTATTATAGGTGTGGGCAGCTCTAGTCCTGGAAGCACAGCTGATTTTCTGTGATTTTGCTGTTCAAACACACCAGCTCACTAGTTAACTACCATGTTGTTGTATCAGAGCACAGGAATCAACAAACTGTGCTAAACTCTGACTCTCGGTTACCCACCTTTACTGGATTAGAACAAAATTTTGAATTAATCAGTTTGCAGTGTTTAATTAGATTAAAGTTAACAGGAGAAATTTTTGTGACAAGTCAAGCAGTCTGTTAATGTTTACCATGTTGCTTTTACATTTTCATCTTTATTCTTCAAACATTGCCTCATTTTATTCTGTCAGTGATTTGTACTACCTAACCTTGGCTCAGGTCCTTAGGACATGCTGCAGTTCCCATGGTAACGCAAGGTAAATTGAATAATACAGCACATTTTTCATCCACACCTCCTTGATTGACTAAAACCATGGTGCATTACTTTGCATGGTCTCGCCATAAAACAACATGCGGCCTTCGTGGTGGAGTCCGAATGCAATATTGTACCGTGCAACTCTTTTAAATCTTTCAAAGAAAGAGAAGTTCCATTCTTTTTTTCACACATGTGAATGTGTATTTTATCATCTTTATCATAACTTCTCTGTCTGATACCGTCCAGAGGAAGATGGACATGTCTTGGTTCTTTTGCAGATCTGTATTCAAATAATAACCCCCACTCCCAAGTATAGAACTCTTTGCTACAGGCTAACACACTGGAGAAATTAGGATACAGTGACCAGAGACAATGATGCCACACTGCATCTTTCTATTACTGTACTAAACCAAAGTCTTTATAGGAAAGTCAATCCAGCAAGCTGGATTTTTACTGTACCATCAGCAAATGCGTAGTTGGGAGATTTGCTTTTCAATAATGTCTTTTGGGTTTTTCAAATACTAGGGAGTGTTCCGAGGTAGTCCAAAATGAAAGGGTTAATATGTGGCATTTGATGTAAATGCTTAAACATTTTAAATAGAAGAATGCATTCAGTTGTTTTGATGTCGACTTCTAAAATAATATTAATTTCTTGCCAGCTGTTCAGTGTTCAGTGTGCAGTGGCAAGGAAACATACATAGATATACAGATCAATTGCAGTCTATTATGTATGTCTATGAGGTATTCTGGGAGTGTGTGGCTGTTATACCGCCGAGTGAAACTGAAACTACAGCAAGAATGGGATTGTTACGAGCATAAACCTGTCAAGAAAGCAGAGCTTCAAGCTTTTACTGTAAGAAAGTGGCTACACATTCACTGCTTGATAATGCCCAGTTGAAATTCTTGCACATAAAATCCAAACACATATATCCCGCCCTCTAAGGACTCATCCCTATTAGAGGACTGAATATTACAGGTAGAATAGTAGGCTATATAATAGAAGTATGGGGGTTAACTGTTGGATTGTAGGGTTACATGTTGTGGCTCTTGGTGATCTGCATACTGGAAACTGTCGTTTTCATGTTTGCAGCATCCCTGGACTTTGATCATGGGGTCAGCATGTGACCAAGTGACACGGTAAATACTGTATTTTTAAGGTATGGCGATAAGGCAGCGCAGGCCTATCATCAGCCAGGCGGTTAGCAGAGACAGCTCTGTCTGCATCCTGCTCTCAGCTCTGTGTCAATACCAGCACTTAACAATGAAAACAGATGTTCAAGGCTTGTTCCTGCTCCATTCCCCTCCCTGCTAGCAGTGCTGCCTGTGTTTTAACAAGCTGTTTATAACTGGTGCAGTAGGGGGCTGGGCGGGAATTTCTAGTGTCTGTATTGATTAGTTACCTGTTACCTTGGCTGAAACCTGGCACCCTGAGCCACTACGTCTGTAGTAAATAAGGGGAGTTGCAATGTGTGCTCTAACAAGAAGGTGTGTTCTAGGGCTGCCCTCTAGAAGTCGACGAGTCGAATCGTCAGTCGGAGACCCTTTAAGATGACTGAGAACCTTCAAGTCGACTGACAACAGTGATGAGTTTTTTTTTTTTTCTTTTGTAAAACAGACAAAAGCTTACAAAATGCACAAGAACTTTAAGAATTTAAAAAGACATTTTAATAATTATTAAAAGGGGAATAATAAATATATATTTAAGTTCTAGCTGGGCTATGACGCATGCTTGCTAAAAAATTAAATCCATGTGACAACGTGCGCTGGCGGTTCACCGTTGAAGGGAGCTGTGAAGCTGAGAAACACGTGTGGAACGATGTCTCAAAAAGTCTGGAGGAGCTTTTGAAGAAGAGAATCCGAACAAATTAAACCTAATTCTGCACGTCATTTAGTCAGACATCGAACACTGCTTCAAACCAGTGAGTTGACTTTCGTTTTAGACATAATGGCTGTTTGCGGTGAAGGAAAAACAGACCGAAGAAGTTTATTGTAATTCCATTATTTTAGAACCTAAATTACAGATATTTTTATTTATTTATTTACAGCTAAGATTATTTTTATTTAAAGATAAGTACAGTCACTTAATATGCCTGCCGATAAACAAGGAATAAATATTTCAGCGCGGGTAATATAATAATTAAACGGTCTACCATTCTTCTTTTCATCTAAAAATAATTTAAATATTGACTAATTTGGTTTTATTTAGGAGTTTATTATTTATGAGAGATGAAAGACGAAGGGTCATCCTACTGAAGAAGCTGTTAAAAGTGAAATTAAAAAGACAGGCTAGAAGCGCTAATTTTTAGCATAAATACTTTGCTTGCTGCCGGACGCTATATTCTGTAATTAAATCAGGCTCCAATTCAGATCGTTCGTCATATGCCACGTCTCTTTTAGTTCAAAAATATGTTCCTGTGACTCTGCTGACTTTCTAAATGAGGAGGACATCAGATCTGAAACGTATGCAGATTGATTTACTGATTACTAGATAAAGTATATGGAGAAAAAACATGAACGAATAGTCGAATAGTCGGCCAGGATGGGCGAATCCGATTCAACTGACAAAATTCTGAATCGGGTACAGCCCTAATGTGTTCTGAGTTAGTTCTTATGTTTGGAACACAGGCCCAAAATCAAGTGGTAAATGAGTGGCTTGTGTCTGTTGCACATTGTATTTGAGTTTTTTGTTCACCTGTGTTGTTCACCTGAGAAGTTCCCTTTACAGTGTGATCCAGGCAAGGCTTCTTTGACAGAGCATACAATGATACAAAACATTGCATTTTACTATGGGGTGTGTGGGTAGCTTCAGTGTTCTCTGAAGTGCCTTTATGGCTATTTCAAGAGCTCACAGTGAACTACTAATTACTCATTAATCATTTCCCTCACCCTTAAAATGTCTGTACAGATAGCCCATGACTCTGTGTTAAACTTTCTCAGGGCTTGGGATTTCTCTGTTCACTTCAGTAGGCAGAGGGTTTTGGTGGCTCGAAAACCATATGTCTGCACTGAATTTCCCTGATCTTGAACGTTAGTGTGCTTTATCTCCTTCTTCCCTTAAGCAAGCCACTTTTTAAAACCAACAGCGCCGAGAACGATTAGCCCAGCTCTGTCCTGGCTAATGAGCTGCTTGTTAAAGTTTAATGTCTGCATTCCACTGCAGTCAGGAAATTTTGCCTCTCTCTGTGTCTCTTTCTCAAAGCCCTTCTAATTTAAATGGAGAAATGTGATGTTAAAGAGAATGGTGATGATACAGTTGTTCAGATGTCAGAGACCTTACTCGGCTTGGTTGAGGGCTTGAATGTTGTCTTTAAATGACTTGACTTGAAAGAAAGTAAGCTCATATTTGGTGATATTACTTTATATAACTACTTATGTCACTTTACTACAAGTAAATAAAGGTTATACATATCTCTGTGTACTCAAGCAGGTCTCGCCCATCCACAGTCTCAATTATTTCTCATGAGTAGGTGATTTCATTTCCACCGCAAAATGATGGACCCAATCGTTTAGAGTTGCGTGTATCTTACAGTTTGATTGATATGTTTTATGAACCAGTTGGGTAACAATTTGGATTTGTTCACCCTTTTCTTGGAAGTAGTTTTGGAAGCAGAAATACCTATAGTAGTCAGGTTGTCGTAACCTAAAAAACATGCCTGGACCGATGAGTAGAATCACATGAGGGGTAAGCCTTGAAAGACGGTGTCTGGCAAGTTAATGAATAATCTATGTTCATGTTGCATGCCTGCACCGGCAATCTCCATTCTCCAGGAATAGAGTATCAATAATAGATGTTCTCCGTTTTTTTTTCCCTTGCTCCTTGGCAGAGATCATGCTGGAGCGATGAGAGACACAGGACCCCAGATGAACTGAGGGCTTAGTTTCTTCAGCAGGTGAGATCACACATCTGATAGAGCAAGAACAGAGTGAAGACTGAAGCAGGAGAAGG
Source organism: Semaprochilodus insignis (assembly GCA_034552555.1). NCBI lineage: Eukaryota > Metazoa > Chordata > Actinopteri > Characiformes > Prochilodontidae > Semaprochilodus > Semaprochilodus insignis. Next base: position 13,299,586 of record CM067489.1, read on the forward strand.
AGTGAGAGAGTGGAAGGAGGTGTTTGGTTGGATCAGCTGACAGAGGAAACAGAAGGGCTGGATGCCAGCTTCCATCAGCTCCAGCAGCTCCCAGGTGCCTCAGAGATGGCCTCCAACTTCAATGACATCGTCAAGCAGGGTTACGTCCGCATGCGGAGCAGGAAGCTGGGGGTGAGTGGAGACAATAATTGTAGTTTATCATAACAATGTGCAACCTATGATAAATAAACTGGGGCCTGCTAGGGCTTAGTATTAAAAAGCTATCCTAGTTTTGGTGTCTTACAGGGCCTGCGTATTGGTTTAATCAGCACTGTGTTTGACATACCATAAGTGATCACTTGACATATTTTTTGGATCATTTCTTCTTTTGATGCATTGTGGTTTGATTGTAGCTCTTTTGTATTGATGTCGACACTGATTTTTGAGGAGCAATAGAGTGTCGAATAACTACGAGTGCTTGGTGATTATCTTAGAGGATTTTAGGGACTGTTCTTTTGTTGTGGCAGGAGATGTGCTTTTTCAAGTGTTGTGAAACGTGGTCACCAGTAATGTCATACTGTTTCATTTTTGTTTCTTATTTGTAGGAAGTCACAGATTCTTCACATAGTCACAGAGTTGAAATGTTTTTCTTATAGATAAAGAAGGTACAGCGGGTTAAATGATCTGCAACATAGGCGTTTAACCTTACTTTTAGCTCTAAGACCTCATTATGACTTTACATTCAACCTCTGCCAGAAATGTCAACCTTCAGCTCGCACCACCTGCCTGCAGCTCCTGTAGCACTGATGCCCACGTGTTTGCAGTACCGCCCACAGTCTTATTGTTGCTATTGTGTCATTAAATAAGGTGTCTTTTGTTTTTATTGCTGTCGTGTTCATATATCCCTCATGTCCAGTTCCACTTCCCCAATCACATAATTCAGGAGCCACTCAGGAGCCCCATCAATACTTTTTAAATAAAAGAAATAAATAAATGTTAGTTAGTTAGCTTGTATGTTAAATGCCCTAACACAGTCCCTTGGCACAGAAGGTCAGCTTCTTCTATTTTCTGATACTAGCATTTAAATACAGTTTTGGTATCTGCAATTTCTGATATACACGCGCACATGCAGGCCAGCTTATCTGAAGCAAGCAGCATCTTGGCAGAGTGGGATTGTTTTATATTTAAGACAAGCAACAGTACAAATGCTTATTGCAAAATCTGTAATGCCAGTATTTTGAGGAGAGGCAAAACCAGCAAGGGCTTTGATAAATCACATTTAATTAAGCATACCACAATAAAATATTTTTAAGCACCTCTTGCCTTAGTGTAGTCGGGTATCTGTAGTGGAAGGGAAAAAGTGGTATTGGTGCATCCCTGTTACGTACTATTACATGCTGTAATCTTTTTAATTTCATGGAGGATATTCACTTCATTAATTTTCCGATCTAATAGACTTCTTTAATGTTCACTTTTTTCCCATCAAATAGTGTTGGGTAAGCCCTATTTGGCTTTTTGGATGCACCTTCAATATCTACATTTTAAAAAAATTAGTTTGAGGTTTCAACTAGATGAAGACAAGATCCTCTTTTAGTTCCTCTCAAGGTTTTATGCTCACATTCCACTTTTACCATTTCTTGCGAAGCTGTTTTTGACATCTGCTTTTAAAAAGTGCTATATAAAGACACCCCTGACGCTTCTACATTAATCACTACAAAAAGCAGCGTTTTCTTCAATACGTATCTGAAATAAAACGAAACGTTGCTGGAGTAGGGACTGATAAGTGATAACCAATCATCATTACTCGACTACTAATTCTAAAATCAAGGACACATCCTATCAAAATATTACTTGTAAAACGGACAGTTCTGGCTCTGAAAATCATTATCTGGCCATTGTAAAATGCTTTATGTTCTGAATACTGAATTCTGTATCAATGGAACTAGTCCAAGTTAAAGGTTTGTCCTTTCATTTTGTTCTATTCATTGATTTTGTTGATCAGTGAATTGTTGTTTTGTTTACATTCACCTGCACCGTCTATAGGTCAACTGATTTGGAGTGACAGGTAATCTAAGACGCAGCCGTGCCAGCTGCGTGAGCAATGATGCACCTCCAACATGGTTTAATGTGTTGTACTGTGCGGCATTTGTACTGACCTGTCTGACATGATGAGCAAAGTGTGTCATCTTCCTTTTAGGTTCATGTAACAATAATTAGGGTCCTGTATCGCTGTGTATAAGACAATATGACTATTATTTTGGGCACTGAAGAACATAAAGCTGTTGTACAAAGCTCTACCACCTGTTGGGTTTGTAACTGCTAGTGCTAACTAGTCTGGCAGTGTCCTCTAGGGCTAACTAAGCTAGTCATACTAACAATGGATGATAAAGTTTAAATATGTAACAGTATTGAACTAAATCAATGTACAGGCAGTTATTACGAATGCTGCACAGTACAAAATATTGCACCATGTTGGAGGCAGTTCATGGTTCATGGAGTGGTCATGCCTATGTGCCAGAAAACCTGTCACTTTAAAATCAGTTGACCAACAGACACTGTAAGACCCCAAGGTGAAATACGTCCAAAGTCAAGAAAAGGTTTTTTAACCAGAGGCAAAAACTGTGTCAATAAATAGAAATAATTATAATTATTAAAATTACTTTAATTCTAAAATAATTAAAGACCAGCTAAATGAGTCATAAACTTAAAACAAGGGGTGAAAAATATGTATTTGGATGATAGTTTAGACATGTTTTGGGACAAAATTAACTCCATACACTGCGTCCTTCTCTATAATTCTACACACACATGTTGATTTCCACACTCCATCGTTTTCCCTTAGAGAACATAAAGGAAATAGTCATCTAGCTTATTGCTTGTAGATGTTTGCTTCAGATATGGTGCATCATGTTGGTACATCGCCATAGTTCTCTCGAAATGTGTCCCCAAACATCACAATGTTTAGCTGTGATTGTCAGTTTTTAGCAGGCTCATCTATGTAGGTCTACTTACGTATTGTACCCTCATGAGCTTTAAAAACATTTAATATACCCACCTATTCAAGTATGATTGAGGACATTTATTGGAAATCTTTTTAACCGATAGAATTGGTTGAAGGATTGTTTGTTTGTTATTAGTTAATCATGACATCTCTGCAGTGGAGGGGGTGGTAAATATGTGAGATGCAGTGCAATACAATCATCAGTCCACTGTATTTAAAGAAAGCTCTTTAAATGGTCCCTTACAATGGGAATAAACCAGACTACTGCTTACTTCTAAGCACCTCTGAGGTCAGCAAATGCCATGCATACTTAAGGTCAACTCTGGTCTGTTAGTCAGCAGGATTGTGGTTACTTTGCCAGCAGAAGGGATGTGACACAAGGCTGCCTGTGGAAGAACAGCAGCAGATTACCTGAGAGGAGTTTCTCCTGCTTGTTCCTTCTCTCTCTCTCTCTCACTCACTTTTTCACTCTCAATCTCCCTTTGTCTCTATTTTATTCTCCCTTCATTCTGCCTGTCTCTCTGTCTGCTCCCCTTTCTCATCTTTTCTTAATTCCATCCCACTCATACACCCATTATGTGTCTGTGAGCATGCATGTGTGTGTGGGGGTGTGTTTGTGTCTCTTCTAGCTGCATTGACTAAAATTGGATGCTGTTGGCTCTCTCGCATTGTTTAACAAATGGCTTCCCTAATTGTAAGTCAGTTTCCCTCGGCTGTTTAATATTATGCTCTTGCACGTAATGCGAGCCCAATATCATAAATCCCTGCTTATGTGGGGCTAATGCTATTTACATCCAGACTGCTGCCTTTCCTCTGGCTTGGCAGAGGCACACAGCACATGGCGGTATTTGCATTTCAGTCTGAGCTGTGACAAAGCCATGCGTCTCCATCGGCTGTGGAAGTTGCCTCCGAGGAGAGGAAAGAATGCATTCTGTCCAAGACCACTACCTCGTCTCCTAGATGGAAGGCTTGCCAGATTAGTGGCTTTATTATTTTAGCTGTATTGACCGCTAATAGAGTGATTGTTGACATTTTCTGAGTTCTTTGTGTGAGACCTTCTCTCTCGTGAGGGCATTTTAATGTATGTCTTGTTAGTGAAATAAGAATAGAGATAAGAGAAGTGGGACAAGAGGGTTTGATTGACAGGTTTGAATTTCTCTGTGGATTTGGACCTGACTTGGTGTCTGGTTGACACTTTAGCTGCATTCTGTCCTGATATTAAAGGGCCCATAGCGTACTTTTTTCCTTGTGTTTGATCCCCCCTGAAGTCCACTTGTAATGTTTTGTGTGGTTTTAAGTGCAGTAATAGTTCTAAGTGCATTTCACATAGCTCTTTTTCAACTGCTCTTCATCCCTCAGGATTTAACGGCCTATATCGTACATTTTTGCCACCCCTGCAGGATGGAATTAAGAAGCTGTTTTAGTTACTGTGGCTACTTTTTTAACCACAAAGTTGAAAGTTCACCACTATCCTTCCAGGTTTTAATAATGCGTTGGTGTCATGCCTGCTGGCTCTCCTCTCACCCCCGATCTCCGGGACTCCATTTCCCATAACTCACCACCCGATGACGTCACTTTCACATGTCCGCCATCTCCCAATCCCGCTCCGTTTTCTAGATCTGCGTCTCCTGAGTATTGATCACACCTGTTGGTAATTCAGTCTGTTTGTACAAATACTCCTCTCTCCCACTGGAAAAAAAAAAAAAATTGCCACTCTGTGCGTACCGAGTGTTTCTCTCTGTGATTACTCTTGTTTGCTACTCTGCTTTTAACGTTGTTCTGTTTTACTGATTTACTGTTTTGTCCTTGGCCTTTTGGTACTTTTGCTGGTCTGATTGTTTGCCTGGTTTTCAACGTCCACTTGTTTCTTGACTCTGACCCTGTCTTGCCCTTCTGTTATGTCTGCCTTGCTTTTGTTGCTGCTGTGGTTGATTACAAATCTGTTAAATAAGCCTAGCCTCGATTTTAGCTCAGCGCTTGTCACAATCTGTTTGTCCATCAACACAGTTAGAGAGTTTTTAATCCAATTACAGTCATTTCAGCATCTGTTTGGCTATTTTTTTACTCAATTCAGACCAGTAATCTGACCCTACTGAGCTACAGTAATCCTTTTTTCCATGACCATGGGATCCATCTTCCCACATGGTTATTTAATAAATTAATTGAATACTTTTTCTTTGGTCAGGCAGTGTATAATATGACTGCAGTGCGAATTTATACGATTGTGTGTAACTGACCTCAGTTCTGATTGCCTGCCCTGTGTCGTGTGTCAGTGTGGTTCTCACAATGTCACAAAAATAATTATTTCTTAATTTTTTTTTTTTTTATTATTTTCCATTTCTGAACTGTATGGAGTAGGAACTGAACAGTATGGTCTTTAAACTTTAAAGAGCGTTTACATACTATGTCAAACTTTTCAATTACAAATATTGAGTAAAATTGAATTTTCCTTGATTTTGGCCCTTTAACTATATACAACAGACACACGAACACAGACTCTAGTCTGACTCATCTCTTCAGCTGTAGAAGTTGTCACCTGCTGTCTGTGCCACAGCTCCTGCCCTGCAGACACTGCCATCACGCGGCTGTGCATGCCTCTATGGCCACACGCAGCCACACACACAACATTTCTACCGTTCCAGACCACTGACCCGTCTCTATCCCTGCCTCAAGCTACCCCCTCTTTCTCCTTTTCACCTCGCTCACCCAGCCTCCCACAAGACCCTGAAGGAGCTAATTAACCACCCTGTATGCCTCTCTATCTCTCTGCCTTTCCCCCCTCTGTCTTCCCATCCGTCCTCCCCCCCCCCCGGCTCACTTAGAAACGAAGAGCCCCAATCAGTCTAATCAGAGGGCTGCTTAGCATTCCGTTCCCGAACTGGCGGCCCCCATATCACTGGACTCAACGTCGCTGCACAGCAGCCCTAATTGCTCCTCCGCCACCCTTCTTCATCGCATTGCTTTTCGTAAGCAGCGCGACAGCAGGCACACAAATTAGGAAGCAGACCAAAGGCAAATCAGAGGGGGATTCGTCAGGATGAAGACAAAAGATTTGTATTCTCTATTGAAGTCCTAAGCTACAAACGAGATAGTCTTTATTAGTGAGATTCTCTTTTGTACGTTGCTAACCTGCACCTGTAAATTCAGTGCCCAGGGCTCAGGCTGGTGACATCTGGGGATCAAGATTGTGCCAGTGAATTTTAGATCACAAATAAAGCCTGATTTGTTCCATGCAGTATTAGCATACGCAGCTGGGCTTTTCGGCATTTTAAATTCAATTTTGACTGACGTTAATTGATTTCTGTCGTTTTGCTGTAGGACAGCTTTAAGCTGACTGGGCCTCGTTATAATGGCCCTGTTATTCTGAAACAATCCCAAGTTGCCCAGCGGAGCCAAAGCCTCGGGGGAGGATCGGAAGAGGGTTCAAAAAGCTGAAAACGGGCCAAAATGAAATCCAATTGCGAGGCAAAGCGACTCTGCCTGCTTATTAAACATGTCAGTGGCCCGGTGCTTTCTCGGTCTGCTTCAGTCCTCTCCTCTGATGGTTCTCTGTTCTTTTATTCGGCTCATATTTAGCAAAATAACCCACTTTGTTCCTCCATTACCTGCTGTGTTATCACTCATTAGCTTGCACTTAGGGCTACAGGTGTTTCACTGTCGAGTCCCTTCCATGCTGGCTCTGTGTGTCTGTAACCTTGTCACCGCTGCGTGAACCTGCCGGTGTTATGTAGCAGACTAATCCTGTTGTTGGAGCCGACTGGCCCAAACCTGACTGCGGGTGACAGGCACCCCCAGGGAGGGGATTACTGTAACAGCACACATTTAACATGCTTGAGGCAGAACTGCCAATTGGACTTCATATAGAGGACAAGGAAATGATTGCTTGTCAACTTATGTTTGTGTGGGTGTTAATCGGTGCACTAAACGTCCGACTTACAGTGATAGAACCTGTACAACAAGGCCCTTCTGATCAATCCAGCTAATGCCTTTGTATCTCACTCAGTCTTGCTCTTGCTTGCTCGCTCTTCCTCTCTCTCTCCTTCATTCACTTCCCCCCTTCTCTCTGGTGACACATGGCCTGTTTACAGGGGATTAGCTGAACCTCCAGGGACGAAATTATGCAAACAAGGAATCCATCTTCTACCTGCTCTGTAAACAGCGTTCCTTGAACTTTCCACTCCATACTGCTATAAAACACCACTCTAGACGTTTATACTACATCAGTATTTTTAGCATGCAGTCCCTAGCTTGCCTTCTGCTACACTTACAGAGGCTGATGCTATTCTGTATACTGTTGGTTTTTAAGCACACTGACTATAAATTTCACAATTTTCAGCTTCATCAGTTGTTGTTTGACATGCAGTGTGACGAAGCAACGATGTCTGATTACCCAAACGAGCTTCGACTGAGCAGTCGAATGATCGGCTAGATTTGTCATACCAGAAATTTTGTTCGCTTGTCTAGCCGCTTGGGCAGTCTCACAAACCTATTTCTCAAACTTACATGCAAGCCACACACACATAATCACAGCCACTGCTCCTACAAAAAAGTGGAACACATTTATGCTGCATTTGTTAACGGTAGATGGACGGGAGCAAACTGGATATTCTGTTGTTTCCAATGGAGCCACTTTGGAAAATGACCTTTGTGGCCAGAGGAACATTCAGTCTATTTTCCAAACTCTTCACAGCGAAATAAACCAGACGTTGTTGTTTTCTTTAATACCTCTGAATGCCCAGTATCTTACTCTTGAAGTCCATATCCAACCAGAATTGTACAACAAAGGAAGAAAGAGCACAGTCTCCTTGCATTTTTGTTACTTTAAATGAGGAATCAACATTGCTAGAGCAATGTATCCATTTATCCATAATTATCCATTTCCCATATTACCATGATAATAGTCAGACAATCGGATATAATTGTGATGTCAGAAATTTGTCTTGGAGTTTGAGCAGTCACACAAATGAAGTCATAGCAAGCCACACACTCATAATCGCAGCTATTGTTCCTGTACACCTGAATGCGACATTTATTGTGCAGAGATAAAATTTAGCAGTATCTTAATTGCCACCAGTTAAATCTTGAATTTTCTGGTCTGAAATCACATACTGCTGTGAACAGGTGCTTCTCAAAGTGCCCCCTTGCAAAACAGACATCAGACTTGAGCTACATTCAAACTGCAAGCCACACTGTACATAATTCAGATTTGTTTTGCTTAGATCCAAAGTATTTGCTGGCTCGCTTTTCTGCAAGTGACTTATGTCTGTCTTTAGTGCGAATGAACCTGTGCCCTGAAAATTCTCTCATGCACACGCAATGTCACATAAATGGACCGTATGTGTGGTCATCAAAACAACAACAACAAAAGAATGAACTAGCAACAAAAGCAGTCATCACCAAGATCAGTATCTCTCAGCTGTTAATGATTAGAGAAGAAGGTGTAAAAAAGGCCAGATACATTAAGCTGTAGCATTTACTAGCATTATTTCACTTACCTGCTGCAACAACACTGCCATCACAAGATGATAAAGTAATACGCGCACATACAGTGGGAAAGCCACAGTTTTATTCAAGGGCCCAAATTCCTTCTTAAAAAGAAATCCATTGTTTTTGTTTTTGTGATTTTAATTTACCCACCTATTCAGCCTACAGCAATTCAGCCCTGCCTTTTCATGCTACAATTATAAGGACTGTTTCAGTCTTATTTTTGAATCAGGCGCAATACAGCACAGCCAGTCAGAGCTGAAGTCATTTATATACACACTCATTGTCAAAAGAATTACAATGCTATTCGGAAGAGAGTTAAAAGTTACCAGCAACAATAAATGATGACAAATTGAGAGTGATATGGGCAATATTTATTGAGAAACACATACAGAAGTAGTGTCTCTCAGTATGGCATCACGCTGCCATGTTTGCTAACATTCAGCATGGAGTTTCTAACGTTCCTAATGGTGTCCTCTGATAATCCATGCCATGCAGCTTCAATATTCTCACACAGTTCCATCAGATTTTGCAGTAGGGGTGGCAGTAGAGTGACACCAGACCTTCTGGACGTGTGACGCGTGACAAGCAACGCCAACCAGCTTGGTGCTGACCACAGTGCCTTCTCACATGGATTGATGTGTGTCGCCTCGACCAAGACATATGCGGGACTTGTCACCAAAGATCGCCCACTGCCATTCTAAATATCTCCATGACAGTCTGGCACGACACCACAACTTTTCTAAAATTATTTGACAGTGATTTATTTCAGATTGTTTAAGTTTTTTAGGTCTCCATGACTTTATATAATATGTTGTCTTCGTAATCAAGGACAGGAGCAATATATGGCACAGGCTAAACACTGTAGTGTCGTTTAAGTTTAGTTTCTCCTAATTGAATGTTTAGTACTTTCGGAATCTGTCAGCTTCCAAAACCCGGAGTTTTGCTGTACTACACGGGTTGCCAGTGAAGACGAATGCGCGCTGTGCTGAATCAATTGGTCCTCTACTCAATGCATTTTGTCTGTGACTCCAATAACGTATTTTTTTACAGTTGTTTCTCACTTTTCGATCCGTATTCATAACCTAGAGGTTGTGTCCGTAATAATCCAAGTCGTATGCCTAAATGTTTATACTTGTACATTTTACAAGTTGTATTCTCACAAAATACACACAGCATTACGACATAATGTTTTTAAGCATGATTCTGTCTATACGTCTCTGTATGAAGGTAGACTTTTGTGTACAAATGTGCTTATGTATGAGTGTTGAGTACACACTTCCATAAAGACATGGCTCCTTTGAACAGATGTGTGCATTATCATCATGTTTTTGATTCAGTTATGATTTTTTGGTTTTATCTTTTGAAACAAAAGATTATTGTTTTGTTTTCATTCTTGTCTTTTACGTGTTTTTTTGTGTTTGCAGGCCCAATAAAATGCTTATTGTTACTGCCAGTTTATTCATTTTTGACTTCTCTACATAAGCCTTTAACTGAAAGCAGCCATTAGAAACTTCCAAGCTACAATGAGGCAATACAGTAAAGTGATGTACGCTGGTATGTTTAAAATGCCATAAAATGTAAATTAAGCCTAAAATAAAAATAATGATAATGTTATTTCTATTAATGAGTGAAATTACAGAGTGGACTTCAGCAGTTAGGCTACTGGATCCTCCTTGCTGCATTGTTGCTGTTCACATACAAAACGCTCCATGGTCTGTGGCGTGGTGGATGGGAAACCTTGCAATGAATATTTACATATAAATGTTAGATATTAGGTTTATTAGAAGAACCATTAGAAGTTATACAGTTGTTTCATGGCCCAACATTGGAAGCCTTTGCGTAAGGTCAGTTTGATGTTTTGTACGGACAGACATAGAAAGAAGGCAGTAATTTTGGCTTCATCGAGTGGTTGAGTTTAAGTGGTGGTTTTGTTTTGTTATTTCTTGGAGTATGTATTTCATTGGGTATATAGGAATGAGAAAGTAACTGTTGGTAAGAAATGTGCAGCTGCCTTTCCTATTGATTCAAACAAAATCTCAAACATGCTAACTTTAACTAAAAGACGTAATGAAACAAACAGCCAAATAGTTTTGACACTTACTCCCCAAGCTTGTTTTTGCCTCAGGGTTTCAAACACAATATTCCACAACTTAGCATAGAAAGCACCCTTTTCCCTAAGTACTCTCTCTCTCTCTCTCTCTCTCTTTCTCTTTCTCCCTCTCTCTCTTGGTTTCTCTTTCTCTCTCTCTCTCTCTCTCTTTCTCTCTCGCTCTCTTTCTCTCTTGCTCTAACTCTCCTTCTGTTACTCCCTGTGCATATGTGTGGTTATTGTGGTATTAAATGATTGAGACACAGATGTCATGGGGCGTATTAGGTATTTAAGTCACATTGTCACATTGTCAACAGTAATGACAAGTAGTGATGCACAACTCCAGGTTTTCTGGAATCAGTTCTGACTCTTGACTCCAGCCGCTTGAATCGATGGAATTTACTCCTTGACGTAATTTAACCAAGACAGCCCCTGAGCTGATGATAAATGATATGCAGCAGAGATTTAACCAGCTTATAACATAGTTTATCCACTTTTAGGAAGCTAGATTACAATGATATGATGAAAAGTCATGTTAATTTACATAATGAGGGGCGAGGGGAAACTCACAGTCGAATAGTGTACTGTATAAAATCACTGTAGTCAGAACTCTTTGAAATCGGGACCATTTTCAAATCATTTTTCAGCTCCTTGAAAAAAAGTAGTAGGATGTAGTCTTGTTCTTCTATTTAAGCGGCTTAAATTGGCTTCTTACTTTACTTTTCTGGTCCACCTTACGTGATGCAGCACTTTACTTTAATGGTGCGGTGGCACCAGAAAGTAATTGCAGCACCATTTAAGGCAGAATGGAAATTTTAATAAGAAGCTGGCAAAAAAAAGATTCTTTTGAGAAAAAAAAACATTCTTTTTTATTCCAGTTTTACTAGATAGCTTGTTAACAATATGAGTAGCTGTAGGTCATCTATATGATCTATAAGACTGTCAGAGTAAAGTTAGACATTTTGAGGCCATTTGACTGTTCCTGATGACCATACTGTTTAAAAGTATCTCTTGTTTTATTAATAGTTATTCAACTGATAAAGCATACAGTATTATGAACTAGACACCAAATGATCAATTTGTTTGTTTAAAGTCATTTATTCTCCCAAAAGTACTATAAATAGCAATTTCATTAGTGAGATTTGTTCCTTGTTGAAGGAGAACTTCATTTTAGTTAATAAGATTAGAATAGAGATTGTACTCAAGAGTAAGATCTCACAAAGACAGTGTCAGTGTATTTGTGTTTGCGTTGGTGTAATTGTGTGATTATGTTTGTGTGTGTGCATCTGGATATGTTTGTACTTGTGTTTGCGTGTGTGTGTTTTCTATGTGTGTGTTTGCTTGTGCGTCTGTATTTGGTTATGTTTGCTTGTGTGTGTCTAGGTGAGAGACAGAGTGTGTTTATGCATGTGTGTCTTTGGTGTGTGTGTGTGTGTGTGTGTAGGAGTGGTTAAGTGCTTGCTTCTACGTCTGCATGCTTGTGTGTGTGTGTGTGTGTGAGACTGGTCTCAGGTGTGGTCAGTTTACCAAGCAGGTGCCTCAGTATGAGGTTTCCGTGGCAACTGTAGGTTTGATTGTTGAAGGGCATCAGAGACACAAGCGCAGCAGGCTTTTTTTTATCTGAGAGAGAAACAGAGAGACGTCTGGTGCTCAGGGGCTCAAATATCATTAACTTGAAGAGCAGTGTCGATTAGTTTATGATGACTGAGGAGAAATCTTGGCTCAGCGTTTCAGCTTATCTTATTAGCTGTTTGTACAGTTCAGATCACTGTGGGTAGCTGCAAGGTACAAGACAAGCCCTGTAAGCTAAGTAAACACAAAATACAGTTTTAATGTCACCTATATAAACAAAAAGTACCCCCCCCCCCTTTAGTTACTCCATCAACCAGTTAACCAACTTTAGTTGATAATCAGAATCAAATGAGACTGGACAAAGTGACATCTGTGGGAGAGTTGCAAGCCAAGCCACTGCTAGAGGACAAATAAAGGCTTGTCACACATTTAGTAAACAAACACCTTGATGACCCCTTGATAAGTTTTTTGGAGTAATGTTCTGTGGATGAGACCATTGAGATGCAGAGGCAGGACCTTAAATTGGCAGTTAATGCTTGAAAGCCCTCCAGTCTGGCTGAATTAAAGCAATCCTTTTGTCACAACTAGTTATTACGTTTCAGGAGCATTTTTTTTTTGTGATGTACAGCCCCAATTCCAGGAATGTTGGGACGCTGCGTAAAATGGAAATACTAGTACCACATACTTTTCCAGCCCCTGTCCCAACTTTTTTGAGATGCGTTGCTGCCATCAAGTCCTAAATGAGTTAATTTTCATGAAATGGTAAAATGTCTCACTTTCAACATATATGTTCTATGTTCTGTTGTGTATGAAATACGAGTCTATTAGATTTGCAAATCATTTTATTCTGTTTTTATTTACGTTTTACACAGCATGCCAACTTATTTGGAATTGGGGTTGTAGATGTTGCAAAACTTTTTTCCTTCAATAAATTACATGGTCATTTTCCTAATGACAAATATGCAAAAATAGAGGAAATAAGGAGGGGCTAATACTTTTTTCATGGTGCTGTAAACATCAATTTTGCCTTTTACCTTTTGATCACTGTGGGATGGAACTGTATTACAGCTTCCAAAATTGTGTTTTTATTTGTTTGTTTTGTTTGTTTTTCTTATGTACAATAATCTGTATAATGTATTGGCTTTATAACAGGATGGCAGTTGTATGCATATGTGCCGAGAAAGCATAATAAACGTTGAACTTGCTTTGAAGTCTACATTTTCAAGATGTACCACAAAACAACCTGCATCAGTTTCACGTGCATATAAAAACTAGCCTTTATTTACACATTAGAAGGCGTCTGCAAGCTGTGTTTTGTTCTTTTGTTTATATTAATCATAGCGAGTATTCCGTCAGCTAACACGTAGTAATGGGGAGCTTCTGTTCTTAACAGTATTTAGAAATGTATTTGCACTAATATAGTCTGACAAGTAGACTTTATTCTTCATGAATACACAGTGTTAAATTACACCAGAGAGTAGCTCATGTTAATAAACCCTGTGCTCTGTAAACTTGCAATAATAGGCAAAGATGAATAAGATATTTTCAGTAAATTGTGTGTGTGTGTGTGTGTGTTTCAGATCTATCGGCGCTGTTGGCTGGTATTTAAGAAATCGTCTAGCAAAGGGCCTCGCCGTCTGGAGAAGTACCCTGATGAGAAGTCAGCCTACATTAGAGCCTGTCCTAAGGTACACAACACTCACGGTCTACAGTACCTGTCAAGAGTTTGAGAATTCCCAAACTGTATAAACCTACTATTATTTAATGCTTCATTATGTCTATTTCAGTACTTCAGGGATGTAAATTCAGTGTTCAGTAAACTGTATATGTTAAATGGAAAATAAAAAATAAAATGTAAAATATACATAAAATAGGGATCCAAGTGTGATTTGAGTTTAAAACTCCAGAATTCCGCTGCCCATAGGTAAAAGTTGGCCTATGATGGGGTTTGATTTGGACTTAACCCCTTGCCTATGGGAGGCAAATCCGGCCAAAAAAGAAATTAAAATTAAAAAGGAGCCATTTATGACAAAAATAAAAATAAATTTAAAACAGCTATTTGTCATTTCATTTTAGTCGTTATTCTGGTATTTCATGGCGAATCTAAAATGAAAAAGCTAAAAAAGAAAAGAAAGAAAAGAAAAGAAAATCCAAACTTCATTTTGGCTTTGGCTTTTCTTCATGAAGTGCAGAATACGTGTCAAAAGTAAAATCAAAATTCAGTGTTTATTTCTTTTTCATAGCAATAGGCTGCATATCTGCCAAAATTAAAAAGAAAATGCAAAATGGATAAATCAACAGCAAAGTGACGGTTTGTGATTCAGTTTTCGGCGCGGACGCACTTTAAGTGTCAGAATGAAAAGGCAAAGGCAAACAAACATCAGGGTTAGGGTTTCATTTTAATTTGTTTTTTTTTTGGCTGGATTTGCCTCCCATACTTGCCCTCACCCTGTAAGTGAAGTGAAATTTCAACATGTACAAAATAATGGGTTTATGTGGGCAAATACATTTTATTTTACCATGTAAATAAAAATATCCTAGTTTGACCACAAGGGGGGCAGAAGGAAGTAAAATATACTGCTTGGTAAAAAAATGTTGCTATTTATATTTAAACAAGCAGAGTCATAAGAGCCTTTGATATGGTAAGTACTGTTGGATAATTAGTAATTAATAGCAATTAATATGTTTCAGCTGGCAACAATTTATCAACCTTACCAACTGATGCAGCGAGTAGCCTCTGATTTCTTAAACAATAATGTGGGAAAACGTAACTCCTGGTCATGGAAAATGTTACTGTGTTTCAGTAAAATTAATGTCACATTATTGTTCTGTGACACAACTAAGGAGAATCTGAAATGACTGGAATTGGGTTAAGGGCTCTACAATACATTATTAAAACCTGGAAGGACAGTGGTGAACCATCAGCTCCACAGAAGAAATGTGGTAAAAAAAAAAAAAAACATTTCAGTGGCCATGATTGGAGATCATTCAAATGCTTGATGTGGGGTTGCTTCAATTAGTCAGGTTTAGTTTCACCAACGTTTTGTGGCAATAAAATGAAGTTAATTGACTACCTGAATGCACTGAATGACTAGGTGTCCCATCAGTTGATTTTTTTTTCCTGATGGCTCAGACATATTCCAGCATGATGACTTCCAGGACCACAAGAATGGTTCAGGGAGCATGAGGATTGATTTTTACACATGAATTAGCCACGATGGAGTCCTGCTAGAATAGATTTACAAGCTTCAGCTTCTCAAAACACGCATACTGTACATCTCTATGCACCCTCTGTCTGAAATGCTCTGTCCCTGATGAGACCAGTGTTCAGCTTGATCAGCTCACCCACTCTGTTCCATCTCTGACTGTGTGGATGAAAGCAGCAGTGGCATCGTTCCACAAGTCTGGTCACTACAGGTGCTAATAAGTTTTGTGTTATGAGATGACGTCACCTTCTAACATAGCCAAGGACTGGAATTCCAATGAGTCGTTTAGGCAGCTGAGAAAAGTGGTGTCTAAAAAACAAAAAAGCATAATAAGTCTCCTTTAAAGCTAGGTAAGTATTGTAAAATAATTTTCCTAAAAAACTGTATTCCATTACATCCCAACCCTAAATTCTTAAATATATCACTAGAATTGTATCATGACTGCCATATCATAATCATGGTACCTGCAGTAATTACCTGGCAACCTTTACAGTGTTTAATGCATGCACCACATACTAGCTTGGCATCACTTCGTCTTATATAAACATGCCCCACATGAATTTTAAAAAACTGCAGTTAAGAAATCTCAAATCTCTTCTCTTAAATCTCAATCTCTTAATATATCCAGCTGTATGTGTCCGTGTACATGTGTGTCACTGTGCACGTCTGCTTTGTTCTCTCACTCTGAGGCTCCCTGTTTGTGGTAATCAATACTCCAGGAGGAGACCCTCCTCGCTTTCACAGACACACACACAACCACTCACGCTTGGATGGTCTGTCAGAGATCAATCAAAATGGTTGAAGAAGGAGTATGTCTAGTCCCACCTGCCGATCATGCCCACTCTCTTATCTGATCCACTCTCAGTTGCTTCTTCAGCCCTTTTCTCTTCTTGATTGCTCTGTTAATGCTTTTATGAGAGGACGAGTCTCTTAATTTCTTATAATGGCCTCTACAGACCACAGACATACAGTCATTGCTACACATATACAAATACATTCTACAAATACATTGTCATCATAATCCAATTGATTGTCCTGAATATCCACAGGTGACGGAGATCAGTAATGTGAAAAATGTGACGAGACTACCACGCGACACCAAGAGGCAAGCTGTGGCCATTGTCTTCACTGATGACACCTCTCGGACTTTCACCTGTGAATCAGGTTACACTTCACTGAATTGTATTAAGAGAAAGCATGCCACGTGTTACATAGCCATTCTCTTTTTTGGGATATTTTTGCCCCATGCAGTTAGCAGTTAAGAGGCTAACTAAAAATGATTACCACAAGCTGTCTATGGTTACCACAAGCTGTCTAAATTATTTACATTTATAACTGGCTAATTGCGTATTACTGTTTATTGGGTTCTTGTTTGGGATTTCAATAAGTTGTAGTTTAAATTAGAGATAACCTTCTCAGCATTCTCAGTTCAGGGCTTGGTCTCTTGACACAGTATTTCTTGCTTACCCAGTTAACTCTTTGCTTTATAATGGAACACCAGTTTAAAATGTTTTTTAATAGAGCACTAAAAAGGGTTCCACCATTGTCTCCTTTTTCAGTACTATATAGAACACTGTTTGCTAAGAATGTAAGCTTATAGTTTATGCATTCAAAATGTTCCTTGAGTGTTTAAGGTTCTATACAGAACCATTGCCTTTACTACAGAACCCCAAAAGGGCAATTTTTTAAGCCAGTTTTATCCAACCATGGAGACAGCCTTGCTTTTTTAGGCTTTAGAAATGCTGCTTTATTTAGGTAGCATTATTTTTTCGTTATAAACGTAAGGATTCTCCATATCTCCTTTTTTCTTTTTGAAACATGATTAACCAGTTGCTTTTTTCATGGTACTGTAATAACCCAGAAGTTGTTAGGGAGGCCCCTTTGCGGCTGTGTGGTCTAAGAACTCTTTAGCAAGTACATTTTCAGTACATAGTACAATTCTGCCGTCGAACGCTTACTGTGAGTCTCTGAGCATTAATGTAAAGCAGCTTTTTTACTTCTGTTGTAAAAGGAGTTATATAAATAAACCTAAAGGCTGACTTGAAGTGACATGGCTTGAAGTTTGTGTTCTGTCTGCTAGAGCTGGAGGCTGAGGAGTGGTTTAAAACCCTCTCTATTGAGTGCCTGGGCACCCGGCTGAATGATATCAGCCTTGGGGAACCTGACCTCCTGGCTGCCGGAGTTCAGTGTGAACATACAGGTTGGTTTGGACCTGTTCAACCCAAGCATAATCACTGTTTAAATCTGTAAGAACCCTATACACTCTGTTGTGTAAGATGATGATCATAATCTTTACTGTTATGCTGTTACTTGTTTAATTTATTCTGAAGTAACATTTCCTCAAGCTTTCAATATTGTTAATAGAACGGTTTAGTAAATCATCACATTTACACAATTTTCTACTTTTCACAGATGTAGCCAGTCAGCCAAGATGTGTGTTTTGCTTCTGTAGTTTAGTGCTTGAGCTACAAGGCTAATCTTGCTAACAAACTCTAGAAAT
This sequence comes from Semaprochilodus insignis, assembly GCA_034552555.1. NCBI lineage: Eukaryota > Metazoa > Chordata > Actinopteri > Characiformes > Prochilodontidae > Semaprochilodus > Semaprochilodus insignis. The sequence continues at coordinate 13,317,420 of CM067489.1, forward strand.
GAATAGTCACTTTGCTGTGAAAACACCCCCAAAACTTCCTTCAGCCAACTCAAACCACATCCTGTTCTTATTTAAAGTCGCACAGTGCATATGCGTTTACAACACAGTTTGTACACAGCAAAGATTCTGACCCCTTGACATTTACTTGTCATGTAGATATATGGACACATTTTCTGTTGTTTATTTTTGTATGTGTGTTTACTTTGGAAATTTAAGATGAATAGTTATTAATAAAAAGAAACAACAGAGATTGCGGTGGCCGTATGCTTGAGGTCAGAATTTTTTTGTTGATTTTTATAGTCCACAGTAAGTCATAGTGTGTAGCGAAATACACAATTGGGTTGAGTTACGGGAATGTATTGACAGAAAAGAAGTGGATGACTATTGGGTGACTGTTAACTTCTAGTGTTTTCTAGCAATGTTGGACTTGTAGCTCCTGCAATAAACCAAAGAAGCACAATTTGGACACAGAACATGTCTAGTGGACAATTCTGTAAATGTGATTTTCCACCAAATGTTTAAAATTGAATGTACACCTGGACTCATGCAATTGTCTTGTCCCCTTTTGACTCTTTCAGAGCGATTTAATGTGTTCCTGCTACCCTGTCCCAATCTGGACATCTATGGCGAGTGCATGATGCAGATCACACATGAGAACATCTACCTGTGGGACATCCATAACCCCCGCACCAAGCTTGTCACTTGGCCTCTCTGCTCACTCCGCCGCTACGGCCGCGATGCCACCCGTTTTACCTTTGAGGCCGGCAGGTAAAAAAACAGAGGCAGTAGTAACCATAAAAAAAGACAAGAAAAAAAGAAAAGGAAAAAAAAACAAGTTATAGGACACTCGAGCAGGTGTAGTAAAGTGATTAATTATAAGGTTTGTATTGTATGTCCACTGTAATTCTGTAATGCTCCTAAAAAGCAGTGGGCAATTTGGCAAGAAACTGTAGCACTGTCTAATTAAGGTTTATGATGGTTTTGGTGTACATCTTGATTTGGAGTATTTATGAATATTTTATCAAATTGAACCATGCTGGATGCTTAAGTAAACCAGTTTGTGTAGAATAACAATAGCACATGTCACTGGGAGGTCCCTTCATTTTTAATAAGAATCTTTAATAAGGGAAATCTACTTAACAATAAATGTAAAATGTATATATGGAGGCCCTATCATGTATTGTGAAAACGTCTTGAACTAGAGCAATATTTTATTTTTGCCATATAACCTGCAACTATATATTAAGATTTTGACTTCAGTCAATATTACTTTCATACCCTAGCGTGATGAAGGCAATTGGATGTAAATGCTTCTGCGAGCTCGGCAAGACCTGTGCTGAATGTTGTTTTATGACTTGTCTCATACATTTACCTTTTAAAATCGAGCTTTGACCTATGAGCATCAAACTGTGCTGGGATTTGTTAAACATTTCAAGGGATTCATGCTCTCAGTATTAGCTTAGATGCTGCAAAGCCTCTCAACTTGTAGCGAAGACAGAGTTTGCAACAGCAGCAGAGCCTGAAACTGCTGGCTTGGAGAGGGGAGCTGATGAGCACAGAAAGCAGTTTAGACTACATGCTAGCCTAAAAGCTAATTGCTAGGCTTTTCTTTCCCCTCTGTTTCCCCAATGTAACTCATTACATTACGATGTCTCCTCCTTTAACAACAAACTGCACTGGGACTGCGACTCACTACACGGGAATGTTTAGCACTGTATGTACAATACTGTGAAAAAGTATTTGGTCCCTTCCCAATTTCTTCTATTTTTGCATTTTTCTGATCATCAAACTACTTTGGCCAAAGGGGCCCAAGTAAGCACAAATGCTGTTTTTAAACGATGATTGAATTCATCGAGGGAAAAATGCTGTTCGGTCCAGCGTGTCCAGCTTCCTGTCCAGTGTGAAAAAGTAACTGCCCCCTTAGCCACTAAATCCAAATTCAGTTGACTGTAAGATTAAATTTCACTAACACACCCTGAAATGATTACTCTCACAGACATGATTACTAGGATCACTTAAATACAACCGGTCTGGCAATGTGAAGCTGCTAAAAGGTCTTAAAAAGCAGCAGATGATGCTAAAGAGATTCAAATACAGATGGGAAACAGGAGAATGAACGAGAATGTCTGCCCGTCAGTTTGTGACCTAACGCTCAAGTGCAGTTGATCTGAAGCTCACAGGCAAGTCCACCTCTGAATGGCTTAAAAGAACAAAATGAATGTTCTGGAGTGGCCGAGTCAAAGTCTTGACTTTGACAAACAGAATACCATTGTGATGCTGTGGCAAGACCTTAAACAGGCAGTTCCTGTTAGAAAACCCTCCAGTGTAGCTGATTTAAAGCAATTCTCCAAAAAAGGAGCTGCCAAAATTCCTCCACAGAGACATAAAAGACTTGTTTTGCAAGTCTTGAATTGCAAGAACTTGAATTGCAAGTTATCGCAAACGTTTGATTACAGTATTTTTGATGCTGAGTGAGAATAGTGTGTTTGACATTGATAAATAACAGACAGCTCCAAAAATATGTGTAGCACATATATGAAGAACAGTGGGGAAACACTGTAAACTTGAAACATTGCTCTCTCTTAGTCTGAATCTGTTGCACTCTGCTTTTTGTTTGTAGTTCAAAGATCTTTAATTTGTCATAAAATCAGAAGAAACTTGATTTATTTAGCCCACTGTAAGAAAAGAGAAATGGTTTTATTTTCCCATTGGTCTATTTATTTATTTAAAGTTATTGTACAATATTTTTTAGCTTGTATTTGGTTCGGTAGCATATTATGTATGCATGATCCGGGCTAGTACATCTTGAGAAGGAGACAGAGACAAGCAGAGGTGAGCTCTGTTGAACTGAGGACCTCATAAAGAGATTGATTGAATAGATTAGAGTAAATTCAATGGTGGACGAAGCGTTCTTATCTCCCCCTGGCACTTTGATCAAATAATAAAGAAAGATTTGCAACGCCTGCAGGGTGCCCCTGAAAGGACAAAGATAAGAACATTTTGGAGTAAGAATGATGTGTAGTTCTGTACTGCCCCCTGCTGGTAATCAGGGTTTTATAGGTGCAAGTAAAAACATTGAACATTGTAACAGCTGGAGATTTTATATATCATTATTGGGCTTTATAGTATATATGTGTGTGTGTGTGTGTGTGTGTGTGTGTGCGTGTGTGTGTTTAGGATGTGTGACAGTGGTGAGGGCCTGTACACTTTCCAGACGCGGGAAGGGGAGCAGATCTACCAAAGGGTTCACTCTTCCACGTTGACCATTGCCGAGCAGCACAAGAAAGTCCTTATGGAGATGGAGAAAAACAGTAGGGTAGGCATCATTCAGTCACTAAGTGCCACATGCCCTCATTTGTTCCTATAATCTTATTTTTAGTATGAGAACTGCATAATAGTCACATAAAATGTTATGTTTGATGAAGTTGTTGGATATTAAGGCGACTACATGACTACTGTTGTATACAAAACATTTGGATGCTCCTACTATCTGTCTGTATAGAATTATACAGAACATATTTTGCTGCTTAAAAAAGGTCTTTATGATGAGGCAGGTTTGTTTTGATAGTAGCCATCTGCCATTATGTACATGTGCAGTATCTAACATATTTAATACAGCACACTCAATACAGACTCTCCTGTTCTTGTTCTCAACTGCTGGTTTAGCTCCTATCCAAAGACACAGAAGCAGGCTCCTACCCCTGTACGCCCACAGCCATCTTGCCTCGCAGTGCCTTCTGGCACCACATCACAGGAACACAAGGAGGAATAGACCCCACTAATGGTAAAGAGCCTACACGGAACCCTACCTATATTAAGTAGCTTTAAAGTTGGCAGATTAGTATCATTAATGTCATAAATTGGTGACACATTTTTAGAAATAAATTCATTTTCATAGTTTGACCTTTTTTATACTATCCAGCCCGAACCCTAGCTGCTTACATGCTGTAGCTATGACACAGTGACTGTGGTCCTCTCCTACAAATACAGTTTTTGCATTTCTTTGATGGCTAGCTTGTTAAATTTATTTCCATCTGCTGCCCTGGTGATCACTGAAGTGCGTTGAGTTTATATAATTATATATATATATATATACATGGATACTTGGACATAGTATTACATATATATATATACACATATATATATATATATATATATAATACTATGTCCAAGTATCCAGACATCCCTATTAATGATTTAATTCAGCTACTTTAAGGTGTGCCCATTGCTTGCGCAGGTGTTCTATAGAAAAGTATTGCCAAGCTGCACCTGAGGTCACCTTGCCCAGTGCCAAGCCTCAGCTACAGCTGTAGAGTAGTGGGGCTGCATTCTCTGGAGTGATGAAGCTCCTTTCAATACCTTTGTTGTGATGATGGAGTGGCAATCCAGAGCTAATTATTCAACATCAGAACCTGACTTGGCAAATGCTTTTGTGGCCGAGTACAATAAAATCCTCACAGCAGTGTTCCAAGATCTAATGTAACATCTTCCCTGAAAAGTTGAGGGTATTTCTGCGGTAGTGTGTGACAAACTTTTGAACATAGACCTTTTTTTAGGGTCAAACTGGAGCAAATAAGACATATGTGGTTGATTATGATTAACTATGCAAAATACTGTACTACAGCTGTATAGCCATAGTTAAACTATTCCATTATTATACCATCTTTATGCTTCTGTCTCTCTAGGTGAGATGTACACTAGCTCTCAATCAGGAGCGGAATCTGACCTCTTTTCTGCACACCTTCCCTCTGAACACAACTCCACTCTTCCAGTGGGTCACAACCGGCAACACTCAACACATTACCCTACTTACCCCAGCCAGTGAGGGACTTCACAGACAAACCGTCGGGTTTCACCCCTGAAGCTTCCTCCGATCTGTACGCTGTCCCAAGTCTTCTCATCTGCCTCTTCTTACCAGGGGCAGATCTGTGACACCATGCCGCCCCCAGCCATCCCTGAGAGTAGCTGAGGGCACTTCCTGAGAGGAAATGTACTGTTAAGCATGGAATGGAACGTGTCAGTAGTAGTTTTTATTTTTGTCATAAAGTTGGTTCTGACACAGTTACCCACAGAGATCATGGTTTTTTTGAACACTTTAGGTTTAAAATGCCTCTATCTCTGTCTCTGTAACCCATCCACGGTCTCTGTGTGTGTGTTGGCGCATGTCTCCCGCTGCTGTTGTTGGAGTTTCAAGATTAGTAGCAGGGATGCCCTTGGTTTAGATTACTTGGAACACTGCCAAGGATGAATATAAGAACATAGAGCTAGAGTAGATAGGCTTCCACTTCACCTTTCTGCCAGCTTTGAACTACTTCAGCACTGGAACTCTTGTTCTTTAGCATGAGAGCACCAAAAATTCTGTCATGCTTTAAACACGGAAGCTCGGCTTGAAAGATATGCCTGTGACACATCCCTGGAGTCTGGGGCAGAGGGGGAAACTTAAGAGAAACCTAGGGTACTTTCATGAGGAACTCTGAGACTTTTCATCCTTCATTCACTTTTCTTTTGCTTTGTTTGTCTCTCATTCTCCATACTGAGACACCTTATGGTGGATTTATGCCCCTCTGCCTTCCGAAGAATGGTGACTGAGGATGTTTTTTTTTTTTTT
>CM067489.1:13324932-13404022 GCA_034552555.1 Semaprochilodus insignis
TTTGTTTTGATAGTAGCCATCTGCCATTATGTACATGTGCAGTATCTAACATATTTAATACAGCACACTCAATACAGACTCTCCTGTTCTTGTTCTCAACTGCTGGTTTAGCTCCTATCCAAAGACACAGAAGCAGGCTCCTACCCCTGTACGCCCACAGCCATCTTGCCTCGCAGTGCCTTCTGGCACCACATCACAGGAACACAAGGAGGAATAGACCCCACTAATGGTAAAGAGCCTACACGGAACCCTACCTATATTAAGTAGCTTTAAAGTTGGCAGATTAGTATCATTAATGTCATAAATTGGTGACACATTTTTAGAAATAAATTCATTTTCATAGTTTGACCTTTTTTATACTATCCAGCCCGAACCCTAGCTGCTTACATGCTGTAGCTATGACACAGTGACTGTGGTCCTCTCCTACAAATACAGTTTTTGCATTTCTTTGATGGCTAGCTTGTTAAATTTATTTCCATCTGCTGCCCTGGTGATCACTGAAGTGCGTTGAGTTTATATAATTATATATATATATATATACATGGATACTTGGACATAGTATTACATATATATATATACACATATATATATATATATATATATATATATATATATAATACTATGTCCAAGTATCCAGACATCCCTATTAATGATTTAATTCAGCTACTTTAAGGTGTGCCCATTGCTTGCGCAGGTGTTCTATAGAAAAGTATTGCCAAGCTGCACCTGAGGTCACCTTGCCCAGTGCCAAGCCTCAGCTACAGCTGTAGAGTAGTGGGGCTGCATTCTCTGGAGTGATGAAGCTCCTTTCAATACCTTTGTTGTGATGATGGAGTGGCAATCCAGAGCTAATTATTCAACATCAGAACCTGACTTGGCAAATGCTTTTGTGGCCGAGTACAATAAAATCCTCACAGCAGTGTTCCAAGATCTAATGTAACATCTTCCCTGAAAAGTTGAGGGTATTTCTGCGGTAGTGTGTGACAAACTTTTGAACATAGACCTTTTTTTAGGGTCAAACTGGAGCAAATAAGACATATGTGGTTGATTATGATTAACTATGCAAAATACTGTACTACAGCTGTATAGCCATAGTTAAACTATTCCATTATTATACCATCTTTATGCTTCTGTCTCTCTAGGTGAGATGTACACTAGCTCTCAATCAGGAGCGGAATCTGACCTCTTTTCTGCACACCTTCCCTCTGAACACAACTCCACTCTTCCAGTGGGTCACAACCGGCAACACTCAACACATTACCCTACTTACCCCAGCCAGTGAGGGACTTCACAGACAAACCGTCGGGTTTCACCCCTGAAGCTTCCTCCGATCTGTACGCTGTCCCAAGTCTTCTCATCTGCCTCTTCTTACCAGGGGCAGATCTGTGACACCATGCCGCCCCCAGCCATCCCTGAGAGTAGCTGAGGGCACTTCCTGAGAGGAAATGTACTGTTAAGCATGGAATGGAACGTGTCAGTAGTAGTTTTTATTTTTGTCATAAAGTTGGTTCTGACACAGTTACCCACAGAGATCATGGTTTTTTTGAACACTTTAGGTTTAAAATGCCTCTATCTCTGTCTCTGTAACCCATCCACGGTCTCTGTGTGTGTGTTGGCGCATGTCTCCCGCTGCTGTTGTTGGAGTTTCAAGATTAGTAGCAGGGATGCCCTTGGTTTAGATTACTTGGAACACTGCCAAGGATGAATATAAGAACATAGAGCTAGAGTAGATAGGCTTCCACTTCACCTTTCTGCCAGCTTTGAACTACTTCAGCACTGGAACTCTTGTTCTTTAGCATGAGAGCACCAAAAATTCTGTCATGCTTTAAACACGGAAGCTCGGCTTGAAAGATATGCCTGTGACACATCCCTGGAGTCTGGGGCAGAGGGGGAAACTTAAGAGAAACCTAGGGTACTTTCATGAGGAACTCTGAGACTTTTCATCCTTCATTCACTTTTCTTTTGCTTTGTTTGTCTCTCATTCTCCATACTGAGACACCTTATGGTGGATTTATGCCCCTCTGCCTTCCGAAGAATGGTGACTGAGGATGTTTTTTTTTTTTTTTGCTGCACTGAAAGAAAAGAGGGAAAAGTAGAAGAAAGTGACAGGGAGATGTTCCCATTGGTGGATTAATCCCTCATCTAAGGCTGGAACAGCCTGTGACTCTTCATGCTCACTAAAGCATGAAGCTGCTGACCTTGTGAAGGAGACCAGAGATCCAGTTTACCTGAATGATCTTCTGAGGGTCAAAGCTAACAGGTCCACAGGTAAAGAAACAAACCTATGGATCTGAAGACAATGAATTTACCGAGTTGAGATGGTTAGGTGACATCTCATGTTGGATTTTTGTAAACCATGTGTGTATTTACATTAACCAACAAAGCACAAATGAATGGCATTTTACTGCAGTTCCATTTTACCAACTTTCCAGTGGTAGCCCAAAAATCCCACAGCTAAAAAATTGTGTCATTGCAGATGGGACTTAGGTTTCTAATAGCCCTTCTATTCTTATTCATTCACTGTTTTTATAGATGCACATCAGATAGAGTTCTGGTTGCTCTAGCAAATATTTAAGTAATAGGTTTGGTGATTAGCCACATGTTTCTGAAAAAACTTTTGCGTAGGAGGTTTCAAAACTTTGCTTACTATGTTCCACTATGAAGTCCACTGTAGAAACTAATATTTAGTGCTCTGAACATCTTGGGATTACCTTTCCTAGAGATGTAGTTCTCTATGATCTTTACTAATTGGCCAACCGAATGATCTTACCTACCACATGGGATTCGAAAACTACAGTCAGTGGAAATTCCGGGTAACGTTGTTTATTATGTTTGATATTTTGTCGGCCCAGAGGAGTTGGTGCCATTCATTATGTTGAGATGCACTGAGCTTTATGTCTAATGCTTATTCAATGCTGGAATCCATAAACATGCATGCAAACTCTTGTGCGCACACACACACACACACACACACTGTATATTATTTATGTTAAACAAAAGAAGGGCTAAATTTACATGCACATGTTTCTCTTCAACATTTTGTTGTTTGTGTAAACTGTTTTTGCCACCCCACTAAGCTCATGTATATAAACTATTTATATCACAATCAAGTGATTGTATGTTAGTGACCAAAAGGGAAGTCACTGTTTGTGTGTCTGTTGACTGTCTGTATGTATGGCTAAATGGATAAAGAAGGATGGACTGCATCATAATGCATTTGTAGGAGATCTTTCTCGAACGACTGTTGAAATGTGTGTGTGGGGCTTACTTTTCATAAAGGAACAAAAACACCCAAGAGTTACGTTGTATTCTCTTGGGAGCTTACGGACAAATCACACGTCTGCGTTCTGCACCCCTAAATGAGAGTTTCTGTGTAGTAGAGTGTGCATGTTGTGTCCAGTAGTATTTCAGAGTTTGTATCTTCCACACCCCTCTTTGTTATCTTAAAGAAACTTGCCTTGCTCATTTTCATGCGTTGCCCTGCTCCTCTTGCTGTTATCACACTTGCTTTTCCTTGTTAAACTGAACATAGGATAAAGATAGTAATAGCTGAAATAATTATGAGCTTTATACTATATCAGCATCCTCATGAATATTGAGACTGCTAAAGGAGGGCTATGTGTATCTTAGGAATGAATTTAGATTATACTTCAGAAAAGAGGCAAAGCAGTCTATGGATTTTAAAGTAACTGATGTTGGAAGCGTTAACCACACGGGAAAAATCACCTTCAGTTGATGCAAGGAGCAGTGAGTAAATGTTTGTCATGTCTAGTTACATGTGGTTCAGATATCCATCAACACCTTTCATAACAATACAACATCGATAACAGCAGCATTGTGCAAATTTTATAGTGACCTGTTATCTTCATAATTTATTTGTTGTTATTGACATCAATTCACAATATGCTATTGTTTTTTTCTATACTTAGTACTGCTAATAAGAAGTATAAATATACCGTGCTGTGTAAAAGTTACGTCAAAATGGCCATAGAATTACTTAGAAGAAAAAACAGGAGATTCACCAACTACAAAGAATATCTCATTTTAAGCGTTTACTATGCCTACATTTTGGTTTTATTACTGTTTCCATTTGTTTAATGAACTTGCTTTTAGAAATCGACAGGGATATTTCATTTTTTAGATGTTGGTTGCATTTTTTGCTCCTAACTACCCAAGTAAGATTTGAAGCCAGAGTGGACCTTGATTTCCTCCTGTCTCTCAAAGCTGTTTTTCCTGGTGGTGCCAGGTCTTGCACTTTTAATCATTATTTGAACTCACTTATTTTATTTTGACTTTCCCCTACTTATGCAAGTGGATTGTCTTATATCTAATTTTCTCAGAATTATCACCTGAAAAATTATTCATTTGCACTTAATAATCGTTTTTAGTGGAAGTTAAATAAATGAAGCAGCATGGCTTTCACATTGTATTGTACATGTAAAAGAAATACCAAATAGTTCTGACACAGTACAATATGGGCTTGAATTAAAAATGCCTAACAGAAAAAAAAGTGTAGTTGGATATGAAACCCTTTTTTGAAAGGTCCAGCACAGTTTGCGATCTAGAGGATCAAGATGTTTTTGATACAGAGCACTAAAGTAACTTAGTAAGTCATAGTCCCTGGCTGATGTTTTCATGTACACCCACCAGCCACTTCCTTAGGTACACCTCCTTGTATATACGCTCATTGTCCGTTACATTAGCTCCACTTACCATATAGGTGCACTTTGGAGTTCTACAATAATAGACTGTAGTCCATCCGCATACTTTGTTAGTCCCCTTTCATGCTGTTCATCAGTGTTTAGGACCCCAACAGGACCACCACAGAGCAGGTATCATTTGGGTGGCGGGTCATACTCAGCACTGTGATGTGTTCCTATGTCTTGCACCGGTATGTGTGGATCAGACTCAGCAATCTCGCTGGAGTTTTTAAACAGTGTGTCCACTCACTGTCCACTCTATTAGACACTCCTACCTTGCTGGTCCACCTTGTAGGTATAAAGTCCGAGACAATAGCTCATCTCCTGCTGCACAGTTTGCGTTGGTCATCCTCTAGTCCTTCATCAGTGAACACAGGATGCTGCCCACGGGATGCTGTTGGCTGCAACACAGCAGCACTGCTGTGTCTAATCCACTCATACCAGCACAACACACACTAACACACCACCACCAAGTCAGTGTCACTGCAGTGTTTTCTCAACTGTCAAGCTAAGCCTGGTTGGTTAATGACAAACGATTGTGTGGTCAGTGTCCATATGAAGGGCCAGTAATACGATCAGAGACACAGAAACTTGTAAAACCATTGACTTATATTTAAAACATTAACTCCAAAGTTTTCCGTTTTCACAGAGTTGGGGACTTGGAAAGCCAGTGCTTAGACATTTAAGATTCACATCACAGCATGTCGCCTTGGATGGGAACCTGTCGCATGAGTGCAATTCACAAAATACCATATGTGTCATGTGATGTTTGTGGTACAACATTTTGCATTTTTTACAATAAAAAGATGTTTTTATACTATGAAATTTTGAATGGCTTTTTTTTAATTACTATTGAACTTTAAATATTAAAAACCAAAATCAAGGCAACAGGGCTTGATGTGAAAAAAATGTTCTTCTTATTGAAAACAACACTTTAAGGACCTCAGAGTATAAGCAACTTTGACTGCATTACATATATGAGAATCTTTGTTATTGTAGGGAGATACAAAACGCAGTTTATCCAAATTTATGTCAGCCTTTCTAAACGTAATTGAATTTTAGGAAAAGTTATCCGGATATTGCAGTTCAAATTACATGGCTAACCCCATTATCCGTCATTGTGGAATAGCTCTGGGATGTAGTAGATTTCAACATTTGATGGCAGCTGAGTTTGCTTACATCACCAATCTCTCTTCTCTGTAAGAGGTGACCACAACTTACACAAAGCCCCTGAGTCATGTTCATCGACAGGAGTTCTGTTTCTGTTCTGCTCTGAAAACTTCACCAGGTATGGCCATTTTTTTTGTCTTCATAAATTATGATTTGTGCTATAGCGGATGTCAAAAATGGCTGGGTTGTCCGGAACTGTGTTGCAGCAATGAATTTAAGACATTTCGCTTTTTTGTCTTCTGCAAATGATGATTACATTGTATCAATGTAATCAACATTGTCTTTCAATGAAATTTTACTTAAATTTACACTAAAAGTTAAGAAATTGTCTTGTTTTGCAAATTTTGGACAGATATGATTTTATTAGGACAACAATGCACAGCAACATTGATCATAGGGTCACAAAATTTCTTTCTCCAAATCTCCCATCTCCATCTCTTTGAAATGATATCTATGATAATCAATATCTATTATCTATGATACTTCTTAAATCTACTTGAAAATAGAAATTTTAAATTTCCCACTTTGCCACATTCAGGTTTGTCTCAAAACAACAACTGGAGTTCAAATGAAAAAAATGAGCTCAAGGTGCAAACTTTAAGCTATTCATTTTTACCCAACAGTTTAAGAATTAAAATAATTTTCATATATACTTTTTAAAGACTCAAAAGTAATTGGACAAATCAACAATCATAAATTTAATTGTCATTTTCAATACAAATTCATTCCGGTCAAACCCATAGCCATCACAAGACGCTGGCTTTCTTCCCTGGTGACCTTTTACTGCAGCTGTCCTCAGTTCCTCCTTATTTGTGGGGCATTTTACCTTCAGTTCAGGCTTCAGTAAATGAAATGTACACTCAGTTGAATAGAGTTCAGATATCATAACCCAACATACTTCAAGATTCCTATTCCAGTCACCTCATTTGGTAACCCTCAAATTAAAGCTGCACTTTGAGCTCATTTTCACTATTTATTTATTAATTGAATTTTAACTGCAATATGCTTTATCAGTGTATGAAACAATGTTTTAAAGCTTAATGTTTCTTATTTCATTTTATTTTAATTGATCTATTAATAACGTATTCACTGTTTAACATACCATAGTGTAAATACCATATCAGTATTTTGTCTGTCTGATGTCTGTCTGATGAAGAATGTTTCTTTACAGTCTGTATTAAACTACAGCTCTAAAAAACAGACTTGCTCTCATTCCAGTGGTCCATCCAGGAGTAAAGCCAGAAACAGCAGTTCATTCTCTTAATGGAATGGAGAATGGACATCAGCAACTATGCCAAGTCGTGGCTACTTCAAAACATAAATGTCACTAATTTTAGAAATGTGTTCTACGTTCCTTTTTCAGAAGCAATAGTTACCTGGATATTTTTTTTTATTGAGCTCCCAACTGTTTGCATGTCCCTATATGGGCTGTACTTCATGACCAGGACAGATCGTGTATCTCCTGTGTTTGTCATAAACCTTTTAATTTCTGATCTTATTCAGATCTGTTTCAAGCCTTTAATATACATTGTTCCCTTGACAGCAGGGCATTTGATTCTTCTCTGTATTTATATCATTGGCATGATGGCTAACATTGGCTTCATGGTATGTATCTCTCTTGAAAGATATGTAATGATCACACACCCTGTTTGGTATCGATTGTGTCATTCTTTTAAATACTCTGTCTATGTCTGCTTGTTCATTTGGCTGTTATCCATCATTCAAATAGGGATTGTCTTTGCATTTGTGAAGAAAGGAAATGTGGAGAACGCATTTGCTGTGTCTTTATTTTTTTTACTTCTCCCATACCCACTGGTTGTGTTCTTCTTTGTTGGTTCTTGGAGGGCTCTCTCATGCTCCATTTCTGTCCCCCCTGAAGAACAGAGGAGGATTCTGAGAATCCTGGCACTAGTGCTGTTCAATTATACTGTCATGTTTCTACCCATGATAATTGTAAACACATTTTTCAGTGTATCTCGTGAGAATGGGAAAAAATCCTCCCTGGGAAATTTGCGAGTTGTGGCAGGAGTTCTGGTGTATCTGAATCCACTTGTAGATTGTTTGCTGTACGTGTTTATGAGGAAGGATGTCAAAGGCATTCTTTTGTCTTTCTGTTATGTGAAGGGTGAAAGAGGCACAACTCAGGCTCTAAACACCATTGTAAATAGACGCGATGAGGAAGACAAGAAATGAGGATGTCGAAACGAAAGAAGCCTGGTCTTAAACAAAACATAATCTACGTAACCTAACTTTAACCTTATTTCAATCTATGCAAGTTAATTAGTTAGTTAACATTTTGAATAGGATTGTGAAAGCTTGTTGCTACACTGTATAAAAATGCCTGTAATGACTGTATGTATTATGTGATACGTTCTTATATGAGATTATGAAACCTTCCTGTTACACTACATAAAAAATGTCTGTATTTACTTTGTCTATATGATCGTTTGCATTTAACCAGTCCATTGTGGAAAGTGGTCGAAAGTCCAGTCAGAAGTCTAAAATATACAGATATGAGAATCTGAATAAATGATTTGGGAAACACAACAAGTGCAGATGCTTGACAGGTGCACTTTAGGCTGGGGCAGCCAAGGCAGAAGACTCAGTGACAGTCCAGTGATAGTTTCAGAAGGAGCTGTAACGTGCAAAATTTGCGTTTAGACCTTCAACATTGGCAGGGGTGTAAATTGAGCTCAAAAGCGCACGTTGAATGACTGTGATGTTTGTCCATAGGTAAGGAGAATCTAGCAAATGATTGTCAATGCAGGACTACATAGAGAGGGATTTTATAATGGAGCCTCAAGGCATAATCCCCTCACCAGGCAATAAAAAATTATTCTGAGTGATCACCTTTATCCTTTGATGAAACGTTTCTGTCCTGATGAGACTGGTCCTTTCCAGAATGACCATCTACAATGCACTTGGGGTCCCTGAATGGCATGAATGCTGAAAATGAAAATTACATAAATCATATGCTGTTCACCATATCTCAACTCATCTGAACACATATGAAAGATTTTAGATTACCAGCATGAAAACATCAATTGACTGAATGTCTTTAGGAGTAATGGTGTCTTCAGGTCAACCAAATTCATGGCTACAGATGTGAATGTTGTGTGATATCATATCATTGTTTAGATGTTCTAGCATTTTGTAGTTCTACGGTTACAGACCGTAGTCCAACTGCTTCTTTGTATATGGTTAGCTCCCTGTTCTTGAATGGTCAGCGTGCCCCGGAGCAGCTATTTGTTGTGTGGTGGTTAATTTTTAGTGCTACAGTGACACTGATAGCGTGTTAGTGTGTGTTGTGCTGTTACAAGTTAATGATCATGTACATTTTCAAGAGAAAATGCAGACCTCTGTATAAACACTGCAAATATGTATGCTACCAGCAAAATTAGAGGTTTAACTGTAAAACATTCAAAATTCAAGAATGTTGCTTGTATGCCACTTGTTTACTTGAGCCAATCTCATTTCCACAGCAACAATCAACATTACCAAAGTTATGGTAATAGGCTAAAACAATAGTTAACAGCAAATTATACAGTTTCTGCTTTATATAACACATTAATTATAAACACATCTTCTGTGGTTTTATAATTTCATGATTTTGTGACTGTATCCAGGGCTTAATAGGGGATGCCATCTCCCAAAAGTAGAAGACAAAAGTCACCCTGCTTGTGAAACTACCATACACATTTACTGCATAAAGATGTTCATTATCAGTATCTATTCCATTTATAAATTAGATATAAACAAAAATTGCCATGAATGCACCTGGAATTGCTCACATTAAACAAACCAGGTACAATATACATTAGTATATACAAGCTGCATTAGAGTGTCTTTCCCTAAAAACTCTTACTGAAAATGAAACTTTCCTCATAAATCTGAAGTATAGTTTTTTTAAAGACTGTAGATAAGGTAAAAAATATTTATTGATGATGTATTGATTTAATACATTGAGATCATTACTTATTTTCTAAAATACTGACTTCTGGTAATTAGCAGATTAGTAGTGTATTTTAGTAGATTATTTCTGGTCATCAAATTTGACCATTTAATTATACAAAACTTTGTTTAAAGGGAACCCTGACTGTAAACACATATAGGCCCTGATATGGTGTACATGTCCAAAAGCATTCAAATACGTTGTATAAACCAAACAAAATAGAAATCAACAATAGAAATCAATGAGAAAGCTAAGAATGGTGTTACTAAGTTTGTATTAGTAATTTTAATGCTAATAGTAATTTTAATGTATTAGTATTTTTAAGTAGTAAAATAAAAGTACAATTACATGTTTTACAGTAGTGGAAACTGGAACTTGACATTGTAACTATACCAGAATGCTTTTTGGGGCTATGTAGAACCCTTTCAAAAAGATTTTGTATAGAACCATACAAACACATTCTCCATCAACTGACCTCCTTTAAGAACCTGTTTATGGTGCAAAGAATCCTTTCATTAGTTAAAAAAAAGTTTTTGTATTTTTTGTTTTGTTTTTTTTTGTTTCACCCAAATATTTGTGTGTTTGGGTGAACGTGTTAACCTATTATTTTTCTTTATTTATATAAAAAAAGAAAAACATTTTTATCACAACATTTCATATTTTCACAATTTTACTTTTGAAACTTAATGTAAGGTCTTATATTCTTAGGTTTGGGATATATCGCATCATAATTATTTTCACACATTTCTGAATTTTAGTATCAGTTATGCTGTGATAAATTACCTGACACAAAATAATTATTCATTATACCATTTGAATGATTATTAAACTCACTGGATTGAAATTCAATTTAACCGTCAATATTTTGAAAAACTAAATCAATATTAAAAATTGATATTTTTATACTGCTGCCAGAAACAGAAATGAGGGAGATAAATGGCTTTCCCGGTCTAGCTTAAATGGGGAACTGTAGGGGCTTCTGTTGTGACCAAGGGTCTGCTCGTGTGGACAGTGGAGGTGAGGATGGTCTCCAGATAATTAGATACTGAGTGAACAGTCAGCAGGAAAAATAAGAATCTTTGCTGTGCATGGGGATCTGACTACTTGAGTTCAGGGAAGTCCTGCTACAGTTCCCAGCCAAACAAACAAACAGCCCAAAAACAGGATCGGTTCATCTGAATTAATACACTGCATTTCAACAACAGGTCAACAAATTAGCTTCGGATGTACATTAACTGCTGTTGTCATGCCCTCAAAGGTTAGCAAAAAGGTACTGAAGTCGACGGTAGATGGCGCTGTCGCTCTTTTAAACATATTCATTAACGCCACGAAAAACCAAAAGCTTTTCATGGTCACATTTTATACTATAACCATAAATACTTTCAGCTGAACAATTCAATTGTTTACGGTGGCCGAGAAGTGCAAAACAAATTAACATTTCCGAAAACGAAATTACAAAAATAAAAATAAATTTACAAGGGCAAAATAATTACATTTCAGAAAACAAATTTACAAAAATAAAAACAAATTTACAAGACGTGAAACACTTTTACCAGTACCGAAACACTTTTACAAACTCCGAATTCTGACGGAAAGTGTAGGTCTAACACACAGGAAGTGCTTGTTGCGGACCCTTGTCAATCAAACTTTTCCTTACACCATTCCCAGCTCGCTCTGTGATTTTTCAGAGCACGTTCCTTCAGCGCTTTAGAGAATTCAGTGTTACGGGTGCCGCTTCGTTGTTCAGAGTAAATTGCTGTAGAATGCTGGTAATTTTCTACACTCAAAATACGCCAGTGCAGTAGTCACGCAGCAGCTACAATGACACTGAGTGCGATGCATAGCTGACTGCATCCAAGCTGAATACGTTTCTCTGTGGAATTCACTGTGTGACACTGACTCTACCGAGCGTAGGACATTTAAGGTGATATTCATGTCCATAACAAACAAACAGGCAGCCTTGCCACTTAATTCGCTACAAAGCTCTGTGTACAAGTGCAAATCATGTCCTCAATTGGTTCTTCATCTCAGAGAACCTGGGCTGGGATTCTCAAATGAACATAAAGGTAGACTTCAGGGGCAGAACTTGCCTAGAGAGCCAATAACGGCAGGCAAAGCTGTTTACAGTCAAAGGGGACTTCAATGATAACAGGTCAAGGGCTACTGACTCGCAGGGCATGGACACCAATAGCCATAGAACTTCACCTCATGGTTAACACTACAACTACATGAAATAACCCACACACTCTAACCCTAACTCTAGAGTGGAAGAAAGAGACGAACAGGCGATGTCTAAATCACTTGGAGTTGGAAATGTTAACGAAAGTAAGTGGGCTGTAACGCTAGCTATAGTGGCTAACCAGCTAGCTAGTTTAAAATGGCTGACAGCTTTTGCAAAACAGTCCACTTTATACAGCCCACGTGGTTTAGACATCGCCTGTTCGCCTCGTTCTTCCGTCTGCTCTTTTAAAACTCTAAAGACCTTCCACAGGAAAAACAAAAGTGTACCAGCTGGCTAAAATACGTGCCACAAAATGGACAAATCATGCTTTAGCGTTGTCATCCTACACTCACTCTGCCACCGCGACACAGTTTGATTGACAAGGGTCCGCAACAAGCGTTGTGTGTTAGACCTACCCTTTCCGTCAGAATTCGGAGTTTGTAAAAGTGTTTCGGTACTGGTAAAAGTGTTTCACTTCTTGTAAATTTGTTTTTACTTTTGTAATTGTGTTTTCCGAAATGTATTTTTTTTGCCCTTGTAAAATTACTTTTACTTTTGTAATTTTGGTTTCTTGAATGTATTTTTTTTTTTTTTTTGCTTTGTAAATTTGTTTTTATTTTTGTAATTTTGCTTTCTGAAATGTTAATTTGTTTTGCAGTTCTCGGCCACCGTAATTATTCGTTATTATCTTAGTTGCAAACCGCTAGTATCTCACACAATCTCATCAATGTGTTATTAACATGTTTCAGTGCTTTGTGTATGAGAGAACGTACAATCTCAAATAAATAGCAATAATACTGCAGCTATTACTCACTTTTACTTACCTTTATAGGGTCTACAGATCAAATACCTTCCTGTTTCAAACTAACGCAGAATTGTGTACAGTCAGTAAGGCCATTAGAACTGGAAATGCTGTGTTTNACTAACGCAGAATTGTGTACAGTCAGTAAGGCCATTAGAACTGGAAATGCTGTGTTTGCCTCGGATGCACATCCATTACATCCACAATAACCATAGCCAGGGAACTGTGTTCTCAACAGGAGCGACATCGTGCTGCATCATGTAAGTGGTGTAGTTCTTTTCCCCATCGAAACGCGCCCAATCTAGGAGGAATCCGCCCAATCTGGCAACAGTGCATACGTAGAGGGGGTGTGGCTTGAGGTCTCCATGGAAACACTGCAAACTTATTGGATTGTAAGCGGATCCTCGAAACAGTTTATTCTTCATTTCTAGTCCCCGTTAAAAATCTGTCTCAAATATGCTAGCAGAACTGAATGAGTGGTCACTGAGCGGTGGGGACGGAGCGCAGGATGACACTGTGAGGAAAGACGCTGGATGTGACGGTAACTGAGCGTAGCAACCGTTTGATAACTCAGTCTGTTTCAGTAACGTTATCAGGCTTTCTGCTGTTTAACGGTTACAGAAAAGTTACTTTCATTATATTCATTCTTATTTTCTACTATGTTATCTAGAGCAAAAAAATGATGGTATAAACGATAAAGTTTCCGAAGATGAGCGTTTGAAAAAGGGAGCTGCCAACACCGGGAGAACCATTCTAGGTCCTAGGTAACGTGCTGCTAATATGTAAACACATACCTCCACTGGCCACTCCATGAAGTCCACCTCCTTGTATCTACACTGTAGGTGCACTGTGTAATTCGACAATTACAGACCAACAGTATACCATCTGTCTCTCTGCATCCTTTACTATTCCCTTTTCACCCTGGTCAAGACCACCACAGAGCAGGCAGTATGTGGGTGACTGATCACTCTCAGCACTGCAGTGACACTGATATGGTGGTGGTGTGTTAGTGTGTGCTGTGTTAGTGTGGTATGAGTGGATCAGACACGGCAGTACGTCTGGAGTTTTTAAACACCTCAGTGTCACCGCTGATCTGATAATAGTCCACCAACCAAAACTATTCAGCCAACCACATCCTATGTCCTGTAAGGAGCATACTGTGACCACTGATGAAGGACTAGAGGATGACCAACATAACCTGTGCAGCAACAGATGAGCTATCGTCTCTGACTTTAGATCTACAAGGTGGACCAGCAAGTAAAAGCGTGAACAGTGAGTGAACACAGTGTTTAAAAACTCCAGCAGCACTACTGGGCTTAATCCACACATACCAGTTCAACGAACAGCACCACATCAGTGTCACTGTGGTGCTGAATGATACGCCACCCAAATAATACCTGCTCTGTGAGGGTCCTATAGGGATCCTGATTACTGAAGAACAGGTTGAAAAAAGCTAACAAAGGTTGCAGGGACTCAGGTGGACTACTGTAATTGTAGAACTGCCAAGTGCACCTATATGGTAAGTGGAGCTAATAAAATGGACAATGAGTGCAGAAACGAGGAGGTGGACCTAATGGGTATGAATATACATCGCTCTATAGCCTACAGTACCCTCCATACTTTACATAATTACCCATACCCCACATAAAACCCAACTATTAAGGGAAGTAAAACCACATGTGCGACAATTAGCATCACCTCTGCATTTAACATGTGTACAACATGGTGTTCAGTAAACTGTTTTTTTTTTTGTTTCTTTGCAGAGGCAGACAAATTTAGATTTAAAATGTTCTGGTTCTTCTTTGGATCTATAATGCCATGTGCCCTAATAAGGTTCATAGACCCTACTCCATACTTAACAGTGGGCATCAGGTTCTTTTCAGTGTGGTTATCCCTAAATATGATTATTTGTTGATGAGGGATTTTTTTTTTTCTCACAGTAAATTTACTTTAATTAAAGTCTGGATTTTTAAGTGTGAGATTAAGCTAATTTACCAAAAAGTGAATTGTGTATAACCTTTTTTACTCATCTTTACCAGGGGTGCCAATAATTATGGAGGGAACTGTATGTATTTTTCATGATAAAAAAATGAAGTTAAATTAAAGTTACATACAATCACTACTGTGATCTTTTCTTTTTAGGCAGGACTTCCATCGATCCAGTCTAAAATATGAAAATGGAATGCCCAGTGGTGATTGTTTAATTAGAATACCTTATTGAACTTTTTTGTGTATTTGTTGGCTTATTTTAGAATTACTAAGACGTTTTTAAGGGACCACTGCAAACAAAACAAACTGTATGTGACGCCGTGGCTGAATGACACACTCTACCTTCACTATAAAGGTTTGATCTTTTGCATGCAAGCTACATAATGTTCTGTGGTGTTAGTTTTGTAGATAATTTGTTAATAAACATGCATCGAGGCTTTATCGTGCCTTTTTTACAGGTTTTTCTGTTATTGAGGCCTTAGAGGAGTACACCGGTTTGCGCTGTCTCTGGCTTGAGTGCAATGGGATAGAGAAAATTGAGAACCTGCAGAACCAGACAGAGCTTCGCTGCCTGTTCCTCCAGCAGAACCTGATTCGCAGTTTGGAGAATCTTGAACCGCTCAGCAAGCTTAGCACTCTTAATGTTTCACACAATTATATAAAAGTCATCCAGAACTTATGTGAGCTCACACATCCATCCACATACAGAAACATTTGGCTAGTCAGTCTCACTTTTACTTGGAACCTTGACATATAATTTTCTTCTTTTTTTAGCATGTTTGAATGAGCTGTCCACACTGCAGATCTCCCATAATGCACTGGAGAATGTGCATGACGTGGAGGAGCTCTGTCACTGTCCATCTATCAGTGTTCTGGACCTGTCACACAACCGTCTCAATGATCCTAAAATCATCATCGTTCTAGAGAAGATGCCTGACTTGGTACACTTCTGATGTACACTACGTAAAGAATATTGTGAAATAGGAAACTGTTGTGAACACTAATAATTATTATGTTTTTATCTCAGAGAGTGCTAAACCTCATGGGTAATGAAGTCATCAAAAAAATTCCAAACTACAGAAAGTCACTAATCGTTCGCCTAAAGCAACTAACATACCTGGATGACCGTCCAGTGTTTCCAAAGGAAAGGTGAGCATGTCAAAATTGTGTGGTATACTGTCAATAGCTTTGTATGCTAACTTGTAGGGTAATGTCTGTAACATTTAGATTATGGTTTGATTGTCTTTAAGCTTTATAATTGTTTCTATTAAGTATAAAAGTCAGTCTCATGGTTTGTAGACAATTTAGCATTTAGCAGTGTACTAATACACTAAGTCAATCTGTCTTGCATATTGTTGCTTTTGGAACAAACACTTGTATATTCATTTTTTTCTGTTTAACAGAATTTAGCAGTCCTTTATGTTGTTTTAAACACTTTAGGCAGTCCTTTAAGTTGTTTTAAAATGTTATGATTAATAGATCAATCGAAATGGTCCAAAATAACTTTCATTCAAGGCAAGAACATTTGACTTTTTGCTGTAAAATTATGAGGTTTGTCGCCACAGTGACAATACGCATGTACTGATGCACTGAATGTTGAGGCAAACTGTCGAATTCATCCTCCAAACTATAGGGACAACATATCGACAGAAAGTGCACAGTCCCTACCTCCCTACTTCAATTCTTACCAGTCTAGAAGAAACATTGCAAGTTCAGCATCTATCATTCCTTGCCATGAGCTGTCTCCAGCTGTGGAAGCAACACAAATGTTAACTCTTATTTTGCTGCTATTTTTATAACTTTTTTTTGTTTGCTACTGAATGTGGTTGCTTGCTGAGAGCAGGCAACATCAGTTGCTCGGTAAGACCTTCAGCCATCATTGAGTTTACTCTTCTTTTCATTGGCTACTTGTCCTTAAATAATCTGGCAGCAGGACCTTCAACATGACTGACAAGAGTTTGCAAAGTGATATTACAATACTGCCTGGGCCAGAGCTATCATCACAAAGTTGCCACAATAATATATATATATACACTCAAAGCTTATATAACAGCAACAGCTCAGTCATCCACTGTGTAAAGTTGTGCCTTGTTATATAGTATCATTTTGCAGAATTTGTAAAGGGAATGAATTCTTTACGTATACCAAACGTGTGCATCAATATAGGGCATGTGCAGAGGCATGGGCAACAGGAGGCTTGGAAGGAGAGCAGAAAGAAAGGGAATTCTGGCAAACAAGAGAGAGGAGGAAGATTCAGGAAAGTCTGGATGCTATGGCAGCTATCAAAGAAAATGCACTGAAGCGGCGANCTACTGAATGTGGTTGCTTGCTGAGAGCAGGCAACATCAGTTGCTCGCTAAGACCTTCAGCCATCATTGAGTTTACTCTTCTTTTCATTGGCTACTTGTCCTTAAATAATCTGGCAGCAGGACCTTCAACATGACTGACAAGAGTTTGCAAAGTGATATTACAATACTGCCTGGGCCAGAGCTATCATCACAAAGTTGCCACAATAATATATATATATACACTCAAAGCTTATATAACAGCAACAGCTCAGTCATCCACTGTGTAAAGTTGTGCCTTGTTATATAGTATCATTTTGCAGAATTTGTAAAGGGAATGAATTCTTTACGTATACCAAACGTGTGCATCAATATAGGGCATGTGCAGAGGCATGGGCAACAGGAGGCTTGGAAGGAGAGCAGAAAGAAAGGGAATTCTGGCAAACAAGAGAGAGGAGGAAGATTCAGGAAAGTCTGGATGCTATGGCAGCTATCAAAGAAAATGCACTGAAGCGGCGACAAGCTCAGGAGCAGCAGGAAAAAGGCAAGTAAACATATTAAAATGGCAAAAATACATTATTTTTTATCTTTGTTGTTCTCTTTGATGTGTGCCATGTTACATCTTTTGTAATAATGAATTGACAGGAATCCCTGAGCTTCAAAGTCCTGCTGCTGAAAAGCCTCATGGAGAGCTTGACGTGTCTGTATTAGACATAGAACAAAATGAGCAATTACAATCGGACCAAGAACAGGCTGACATGTCAATGCCAGAGATGGAGTACACGAATTCTTCAGTATGGGATAGCAGAGAGATGTTCCACTCGGGCTCTGAGCATGAGCAAACTGACCAGATAACACAAGAGCCAGAAGTGGCTACCCCGTCATTGCCAGCGATGGAGCCAATAGCATATCAGCAATCAGCAGTGTGTGCAAATGAGGTACTCCAGTCAGCACTGGAAATCGAGCAGATTTTCCAGTCCACATCGGATGCAAACAAAATTCTGCGACCAGGATCTGAAATAGAGGATTTTCTCCGATCAGGACCACCTCTCAAGTTAACATCAGTAGGGAGTCAGAAGAAGAAACAAGATGCACCTTTATGGTCAGGATCAGGGTCTGAAGAACCATTCTTAATGGCCGGCACAGGTGGCCCCATTACTGAACTGGTCCCAGACGATGAAATAGAGACCATAGTTCTATCTGACATCCCATCACTGAAAATCAGTGTGAGTTCACACATTCCTTTCTATTCCTTTCCTACCTGTACCCGAGAGTTTTATTCATGAAGTTAACAGCATAATTCTCCACAGGATCTACCAGATCTGAAGGATGTGGATACAAACTCCATACAAACAGTGCCTCAGGTACAGTAAACAGAGCAAACAGCCACAGTATAGCATAGACAAGACTGGCAGCGTTTAATTGATTTCTTTGCACAGTTGTCATTTCTCAGCAAAGTAGATCTGATTGAGTAAATAACAAAACATTTTGCTTTTGCAGGCTGTATTCCCCCCCAAAATCGAGGTAATTTCTGCCACTGATACTGACTTGGAACAAGAACGGACTTTTTTTGAAGAAATTCATTCTGAATTACAGCCTCCTGACCAGCTCTTTGGGGTATCTACCAAGAGCTTGTCAATCTTGGATCAGAATCTTCTTTTCACCAATGAGACAGTACCATTAAAGGATCCTGATGCACCAGCCATTGCTAAAGAAAACAAGAAAAACATCACACTGATTGAGGAGATGGACTGACTGTGATACACATACATATGGAGTTGTTAGAAATCTGAATCTAAATCTAAAGTCTAAATTTCATTGTTATTATTGTCTGAGGTATAAGCTGAAATCTGAATCTAAAATGTACTGTTGGTGATATTGTGTAATACTGTATAATTGAATGTCTAAAATTCATATTCAAAAAGCATTCAGTTTTTCTGTGAATTCTTCATTTCAGACTCAATTCGCTTAACATCTGGATATCTTGCAGGCAAAAGAAGTCATACCCGTACGCTCTTTGTTTAATGACAGAAATGTGCAGTTGTCTCAGCAGTCATACTTAAATGTTTTATGACTTTTTATAGAAAGAATACTGCTGTATGTAACTGACTGTTTAACTGGTTTAACCGGTTCAAAGTTGCAGACAATTCCATGGAATTATACTCTTTAAGATGCCCTTTATGTTGTGTTGTTGTCCCTTTTGGCACATAGCACCACACACTATAAGAAAAGACTTAATTAATATTCTTGATTTTATTCAAGAATATGAATGAAGTCTTTTTCACCCTTAATTAATTTTTGTCACTCTGATAAACTCATAACAACTTTATGTCTGTCATAATGTTAGTAAGTTCATTAACTGAAATGGGCTAAAATGTGTGATTTGGGTTATATTCAAAATACTAAAAACATCTTCCCTAAAAACATCAGGCGCAGCTCAGAAGACACTAAACTATTTTATAGTGTTTTCCCAGCTGCCTTTAGACTACTACAGGTTGACCTAAGACCTGAATGACTATGACAATGTATGTCAACTTAAAAGACAAAAACATAAACAGTTTTACCAGCATTTGAATCGAAACTTTCATTTATACACCCAACATTCACTTTATTAGAAACACCTATCTTTTATTTACACCCCCTGTCCACTATAGGTCTCACTAGAATGGGAGTAAACTGTCACCCAACATAAATATATCCAGATAGGATCTTTTCTACAGCCTGACAGTCTACATTTTCTAAATGTACAAGTACCTATTTTGAATTTCTAACAGAGGAGAATCCTTAGGACCTTCTAGGCCTTTAAATAAGGTCTAGTGACTTTGTGATTGTAAGCACTGAAGAGAAGCGTTAAAATGAAGTTTTACCATAATTGTGAAGTGTCAGAAGCATCAGCCAGCCACGTTTTATTTCTAACAGGAAAGGTCAATTTTGTAACAAAACGGTCACTCAAGGCCTCCTGGTACTCACAGATACGTCCCTGACTGTAAATACAAGTAGCAACCTAACCAATGGGTTGTTAGAATAGGCAACTCAACTGAAGTCAGTTAACGTTTGAGTAAATCTAACCAAAGTCAATTAACATCAGAGTAACACGCTTCAGTGTTATAATTATCAGATGTGGAATTTTAATAAAGCAAATACTTACATACAAAGAGCAAAGACTGAATTTTGTTACCTTGCATGTCTCATTGTTACGCTATTATATGTATCAATTACACTGCCTGTCTATTGTCTACCATTAGCAAAAGTTGCTTGAGCAAATGTAAGAGTTATGTAAGAGCTACTATCGTGCCGCAATGAGAGAGATGCATGCCAGAGGCAACAGCACAGAGTGGATATGGTCAGTGGCGCCAGCAGACCCTATTAAAGACTCCTGATTGGTCTGGTCAGTACTGGGCAGAGTCTGGGAAGGTTTCAGGGTAGTAGCTTGGGTGCGGCTGGCACACATTTCATAAAGGTTCCCAGAGAACTGCGTCCGACGAGATTCTGTTCTTAGGGACTCCCAAACCTCTGCTGCATCACCGCGGCAACCTGACAGCACACCACTCACACACACTTGGAAGGCATCCCAAGATCTGCCAAAATACAACATAACAGAGAGTGAGTGATGAAAGTGTTTACAGTCATTACATTAATGTGTAGTAAAAAATACACAACATGTTTTGGGTTATACGCAATACTTAAGTTTTTCTTTCTTTTTACTTTTACCTTTTTTTGTCAATCAGTATTTTTATGGTGAATATATTATAAACAAAAATGGAGATACAAGTTGTTCAGATATATATATATACAGTATATGTGTGTGTGTGTGTGTGTGTGTGTGTGTGTACAGATGAGCATATGAGCCAAAACGTAATGACTGCTAGCCTTGTGTGCTGTTTTCCTCCGCATGCCACCAAAACAGCTCTGGCTTGTCAAGGCATGGACCTCTAAAAGGTGATATCTGGCATTAAGATGTTGGCAGCCTGTACGTTGTGAGGTGGACCTGTTTCAGATCGAGTTTCTTGTTCCAGCACATCCCACAGATGCTTGGTTTGAGATCTGGAGAATTCGGAAACCAGGGCAACACCTTGATATCTTCATTATGTTCCTTAAACCATTCACAGACAATTTGTGCTGTGTGGGAAGGTGCATTATCTTAAAAGAGACCGCTGCCTTTGGGAATACAATTGCTATGAACTGTCAAAGTGATGTCCTTGTAAATTCATGGTCCCAAGGTTTTCCATCTGAACATTTCCCAGACCATCACACATTTCCAGCTGAACACTGCCTAGAGCATCACATGCCCTCTTCTTTCCACAGTGCATTCTGGTATCATCACTTCCAGGTTGTCCATGTGATGAAAAGAAAACAGGATGCTGTTTCTTGATTTTCTTCCTCTGCTCCAAGATCCAGTTTAGATGCTTACATGTGCATTGCTGGTGAATAAGGGTTAGAAAGGGCACTCTGACTGGTCTAAGGCTATACTGTGACACATTCATCCCATAACCATCTTCAAAAATAAACAGTAGTCCATCTGTTGGTTTGAGTTGCATAGGATAGCCTTTGTTGCCTTCAAGAATCAATGAGTCCCGGGTGAAACAGCACCTTGTCACTTGTTTGTGGTTTGTTCCTCCACGGGCCACTGACATCACTGCTGACTGAGAGCACCCCACAGGGCCCATTTCAATGATGCTCTGTCATCTGGCCATAACAATCTGGCCTTTGTTAAAATAGCTCACGTCTTTATGCTGTCCCATTTCTTCCATATCCACCATGTTGACTATAAGAACCCACTGTTTGGTTTCGATCTCATATATATCCCAGACCTTAACATGTGCTGCTGCCATGATATATTCTAAGTTGTTCACTTAAGTGTTCATAATCTTTTGACACATTGGTGTGTGTGGGCAGGGGAGGGGGGCTCACTTGCAGATGGAGTTGATGTCCTGAACATTGTCAGACTGGCTGCTTACACTGTCGCCCAGAGTAACTAGACACTCTGCAAAGCCCCTGTATACAGAGCTACAGAGAGGAGTAACTGCTGCACCCAAGGCAGAACAACAGAGACCTAAAAATGAGACAGAGAGAGAAAGAAAGATGTCAGGAATGTTACATGGGTCTGCATTGTTGTAGTTCTATGATTCACCGTATATTATTCTGCCATATATTTTATATATTACTCTGTTGCTGTCCACAAAAGAGTATTTCTAAAGTGGTAACTTTATAAGGCAATTTACAAGGCTAAAATTGTCTTATCTTTTAATGCAAGTTAAACTAAATTAAGAGGTAAATGGTTTTGGAGCATTTCTATTGGTCTATTTGTCATCAAATGTTTATACCATGTGACAGACAGCTGCCGAGTTTGCATAGCAAATGGCATAGCAGAATAAAAATCAACAAAAGTGGACAGAGACAGCACGTATGCCAACAAACAGCGATTTGGTGGCTCTTTCCTGTGCAGGGCAAAGAGACAAAACATCCATAATAATTTGTGCCTCTGCATTTATGCTAAGTGATGTGCACTTGTATTTTATCTCTGTGTGTTTGTATTATGATTGAAACAAAGGTTATATGACTACATGATCATGACTATGTATTTCAGATGATATGTGGAGAGAGATGCACGTCAGTGGGAGTTAATCTGGGGATTACAGCCATAGGCCAAACCTCACCTAATCCTGCAGCACACCAGCTTGTAAACACAAATCTCTCTATTTGTCTGCTTTCTCTCTCCCTGCCCTCCCATCCAAAGCCATCTCAATGCTTACTTGTGAAAAAAAAAACACAGTATGGCAAATCAAACAAAAACATAGGAGCACAAGACTTCCAAGGTGCAAATATATATATTGGCCTATGTCACTTTACTGATTTTTTTTTCCTTCTTCTTCTGCCAAAAAGCACAATAAATCAATGCATTTTGCCCAACCGTTTTCTATAAATAGAGAGGTTCTCCCACAGACAATATACTGGCCTTATACAGTCAAATATAAAAGGCACCCCTGGTCAAATTTATGTTTTCTAAGTGGAAATAAGTGAATACATCCTCTACAGTGAACACCCACTTCACATTTTAATGCACAGTTACTGTCTTGCATTTTTGTTTATGCTGAATTTCAGTATGAACATATTGGAAAAAATAAAACACGAAACTTGTGGCCGTGTAAAAGTTATGCAACATTTCACATTGTATGCTTTTCCCTCCTTATGTTAAACTCAGCAAATAAATAGAAATTGTGAACTAAAATTAGCAGAAAAATCAGTTATTTAAGTTTGTTCCCTGTAGATGCCGTGTTCACTTATTTTCACAGATCATGTTGTTTGCTGCTGTTCAAACCTTTGCACTGCTATTGAAAGTGAAACAATGTTATCATGCCATTGTAATTATATTGTAAGATTGCAGAATCAGAAGAAGAAACTTATGTTGAAAAACCTGGCTATGTGCACACACACACACACACACACACACACACACACACACACACACATGCTTAGGAGATCAAATAGAATTTTACTCACTGAGGCAGAGTGAGAAGAACAGCAGTGGATGCATTCCGTTGTGAAGCCTGAATCTTGAAAGGACATACATAGTTTACAAACAGGAAAAGCAGAGTGACTTGATAACACAGACTCTAACACTCTACCATGCAAAAGCCTTCTGGTTGTATATCTTGTCTGCTACTGTTTCCCAGCATAAATGCAGCACTTGAGACAACCATGAAAGTGTAATAGATCAGGAAGGATTGTGGTAGCATCAGATTATTAAAAAAAATGGTGGGATTAAAGATCATTTCCGGTTGCATAGTGCATCATGAGAAAGATGCAGTGTGTCCGTGTATGTATCTTGCAGGATATTATCTCAATCTATCTGAGTCTTTGATCTCTTACACATAGTCTCATACACACAGACAGAAAACTTTGTTGCAGTATTTTCTTCATCCACTAAAACACAAACAGACTCACGCAGGATCCTGTATTGTTTGACTGACAGGCTCGGATTATGTCATTGCGTAAAACTACCGGGAGAATAAAGCCAGATTAGGATGTTTGCTACACAACCACCACCTCCCTCTTTTTTTATCTGTATTTTATCTGTATCCCTTACAGTGTTCCTAGTTGTTAAATAGACCCTCTGCCTCTTCAAACTCTGCTCCATGTATACTAATATCCCAAAGTTTGTAATCTTGTCACATTTATAATTGCTGTTATTTCATTCCATGATGACGTAATCAGTATAGACTAATATACTACAGACACCAGAACATGTACCAGAATAGGCACTCCTGGCAAACATGAGCAAAACAGACTGTGGACCACTTTTTTTATTGCTTATCCTTTTGAATATTCAAAATATTAATTTAAATCTAAACCTTGTTTGAAGCACATTGATTAAAAGAACATTAATCTTGTGTAGTGTAATATTTCACAGCTTTCTCAATACATCCTGCATATTTCTTTTCTTTCTCTAATAAGGTTCCTTGGAACATATGCCATAATAGGACTGATATAAAGCTACAATAAAAAAAAAAAAAGAATTTCTGTTCTGATTGGCCTTGTATTGTGCCTCATTCAAAAGAAAAAAAAACTTCCAGGCGGGAACACTCCTTATAACTTGAATATGTGGGGCTAAACTTGATGTATGCTGAACAGGTGTATATGTGCGAATGTCTTAATTTTTCCTGATGTCATAGAAACAATAGGTCTGATTCACCAATCGCTCTTAAGAACTAATTTCTTTCTGTTAAATCCCACTTATGCAGTTTTCACAAAAATTCTGATTTACAGTGATTTCTTATATGGGATTTGTTCTTAGGTAAGCACAGAATCTACTTACACTCAGCACTACTGTGCGAACAATCCTGTGATATAAGAACATGTCATGAATCTGGGCTAGACTTTTCATTAGGACTATTCTCAAGAACAAATGTATGAAAAACCTTTTATAAGGCATATCAAACTGCAAATTGTAAAAAGAGTTTTTTAATGGAATCATCTACAGTTCAGTTCATCTTTATGGTTCATCATTTCTTTAAAGGTTAATACTAGGTGATTTATTTTAAATCTACAAAACTGTAAAGTAGTAGCATAGAAAAGCATTTTTTTGTACATTAATCTGCAATATTTATATATTTTAGTGAACACAATGGTGACTCCAAATGCTAGTGTATTTCTATAGAAAGTACATAATACAGTTAAGCCCTGGAAGAATTTCTACCATGACATAATATTATGTTTTCTATGAATAGTAGTTTTTCATGGCAGTGCTTTTTTAACAACTATTGGGGTTTCAATGTCTTGCACACCAAGATACCAAATCTCGTGTGACCCACACCTGGGGCTAGCATTTACCTGTGGCCCATGTACAGCATTGAATAATGGCCCAGGCAATACCCAGATGTGGTTGCCAAAGCCCAGCATATTTATTGCTGCCAGCTATCCTTTAAACCACCATTGCCAGAACTGACCCAACACTCAAAACCTCTAGTAAACGTACCAGGCTTCCCTGTTGCACAGTGCACTAGACTCGGGAAATGGAGTGTAGTGTATGCTTCCTCCTCTTTGGCTACCAGCTGCAGATGGCTTTGAAGAGATCACACGTATACTCTAACTAACAGGGCAAATGTTTAGCCAATGTTTTTTCAAAGCCTACATGTCCAAATTGTTCACCACAGGGTGAAAAAGAATTGAATTTAAAACATATGCCCTCATAATCCAGTTAATGTCCGTTTAAAACATCAGTGACTGGCTATGGATAGTGGCTAGGATCTGTGTTAAGACACCAGGGGCCATCAGTGCCATATATTTTGCCAGAATTGGGTCACATCTGCATGCTATGTAGTCAGTTCCAATTATTCCCTACCCCCTACCCCTAACTCACCTGACCCAGAGCATTAGGTAATTCAAGCCCTTATTGAGTCTGAGAATGAGTAGTTCAATTATCAGCTTTAAAAACACACCAGCCTTCTAATCATCTGCTCTGCTCTGCACAAACTCTGCTCACTGAAACGGTTTATACGTCCTGGATCGCAGACCTTCATGCTCTACGTGATTCAGAGTTTTTGGCAACGTTACAAGACATTTGTATTTTCCACAGAATGTTGTGGGTGGAAAAGTGGATAAAGCTGGGATTTGCTCCGTGTTCAAATAAATTTCTGTTCCACTTTACATAGCGCAGCAGAACATACGGCCGCCAGCGCGCCAGCATCAGTTAAGTTGGACCGGAAAAGTCGTCATATTGCTACTCAAAAGTGTTTAAAGTAAGTTGAAGATGAATTAATCTTTTTGTCGCAGGATCTGATGCCTTCTTGGTTAAAATGAAATGAGTCACGGAGTCATCGATTCCAGCAGCAGTCGAGTCGAGAGTCGGAGTCGAGAAAACTTGGACACTATTAAAAAGTGCCGTTTTATGGGAAAGACAACAGATTATTTATCAGTCGGTCGTTTTGAGGACCGCTAGATGGCGATATTGTCACCTGCTGAATGAAAAGGAACGAAGAAGGAGGAAAGCGACGTGGAAGTGACGCAGACTGTGTATATGTGGGAGAGTGATGGAAGAGGTTAGTTCTCCGGCGGCTCGCCGAAGCTGCCCTGCGGGCCTCTCCGCTGTCCGGGCCGAGACTATAGAGGGTCTTACGGAGCTGGAAGACCTGGAGCGGGTCTACGCTCAGCTGTGTGACGAGGAGGTACGTGTTCTGTATGAGACAGTCTCACCAGCCAGTCCGAGCTGTAGAAGCGATACAACACGTAGGCATACAAACCTGAAAGTCCGGACCACGGTACATTATTGTTGTTTTTTAATACATTTGATGCGGTTAGTTTGGTTAGTTTTGGTTTTAGTATGCCGAGCGCACTAAAGAAATTTCTTTGCATGACATCCCCGTCCTGTCGTCAGCACCTAACGTTACGTAGGCTGGGTCTCAATATACAGTGACACGCCAAAAGCAATGGGACAGCAGTATGTTAATTGGTCATGAAGTGGCGTTACCTCAGGGGATGGCTTGGGAACGCCCACACCTGTGTAAGTTATGAGGTGTTATCTTGTGAGTAAGGGTAAACACTGGCCAACGTGCTCCTGGCAAAGCGACGTGAATGATCGGAATAAATTCTTTAAGTTCTGTCCATTTTTTTTTCATTAATATCATTTAACAAAGTTTAATTCGGTGTTCGATAATGTTTAAATGATCGATTCACTTAAACTAGTATCTTACATGCCACAAGACTTTTTTGCTTGTCAGTTCTGTGCGTTCTGTGTTTTCTTATTCACCAGCTTAATTTGGTAGCAGAGGAAGAAGAAAAAAGTACTTCCTGTTCTATACCACCATTTACAGCAGCATTTTTTGTTTTTATTGTGAGATAATTTACCCATCCATCCCATGAAATTAATGAATATTTTTGCAAAAGAATCAATTCTTAAAATTAAACTTCACTTGTCTGTTCTGCCAGGCAGAGGTTCAAACAGAGCTGGAGGCCCTCGCAAGCCAGCAGGGCAACATTGAAACCAAGATGCTGGCGCTACAGAGGCTGGGGTAAGTGTGTGAGTGTACATTAAAGGGCATGTGTCCTACTTTTTTGTGTTTTATTTTTTTTCATATCAAGATACATTCATAGTAATTGTGTGGTGCTGTAGGCTGACAGAACATGAATTCAACACGTTGCTGTTTTTGTGATACAGATGTAATGATTTGATATATCACAATATGTTATGATACTGTAAGCAATGCAATATATTATGGCTTTTAAAATATACTTTTAGGAAAACTGTCACAGTATTAAAAAAAACATATGCATAGGTTTGCTGATGCTGACGTTAGATATGCATCCTTATGCTACATGTGTGTGTTAGAGTGTCTGCTGCTATTAAGAAACCATGTTTGGCAGCAAACAAGAGAAGTGATATAAATAGAAGCAGAACAAGAGTTAACATTGCTGTTGCTTTGCAGTGAGTAAAGGGATGATTTTTGAAGCTGAACTCGCAATGTTTCTTCTAGGCTGGTAAAGAGTGAAGAAAGAGGACTGTGCGTTTTTTGTTGATATTTTGCCTCCTATTTCTTGGAGTATGAATTTGACAGGTTGTGTCATTTTACAAATTGCTCCTTTAAGACAACAAGAAAAGTACTACCTGAACCTAATGCACAGTATGGACAGTCTGGGCACTTCCCCCATCACTTATGTCATTTGTATGATTTAATTAACAGGTGTGATTATAATAAAGGTTTTTGTCCTGTGGCTGTTTTAAAGAATTAGGGTTTTTTTTTAATCTCTGTATTATTTTGTTGTCCAGATGCAAACAAAGTCAAGCAAAGATGACAGAACACATTGGTTAACACAGGGATAGAACAATAGAAACAATGTTTTAGGTATCAGGCAGTGTGTTCATAAATATTTCATGTTGTAGCATTCTGTGAGGTAACTTTAAGAGACGTTAAACCAGAGGTCACCAACCTTATTCACCAAGTGCCAGTGTGGCAACAGGTTTTAGTTCCAAACAAGGAAATTGGAGGGATTCACCTTTAAGTTTGTATTTCTCAGTCCAAAACTACAGTTGATTGAGGGTGATGCTGCACAGCTATCTGGAATGATCAGCTTCACTTGCAGCCTAGCAGAGAATGTCAGCAGCAAAGTCAGACAGTTGGACCTCACTAAGGTGATTTACAAACAATTCCACCAAAAACATACATTGAAAAACTATGCTAGATTGCAGGTTCACTTGTCAAACATGAAATTGATTGGAAATGTGTGTTCCTTACAGAAAAGGCTGTACCAGGCAATCCAGCGGGCAGATGATATTCTTGACCTGAAGTTCTGTACAGACGGTGTCCAGACTGCCCTGCGTAATCAGGACTATGAGCAAGCCGCTGCTCATATCCATCGCTATCTATGTTTAGACCAGTCAGTCATTGAGCTGAGCAGACAGGGTGGAGAAAGTGAGTCTAGTACATCTAAAGTCTTTCAGTCCTGGGACACATGATGAATGCTCTCGGGTTAACTTATATATGTCTCGTTGTAGGCACTGCTGTGGATGCCAGTCTTGCTTTGTTGCAGGAAGCTGAGCTTAGTTTAAAGGCGCTGGTTACTAAGCGACTAGAGGAGGCAGTTGCTTCAGGGGACCTGCCTCAGGTGGAACGCTTCTTTAAAATCCTCCCCCTCCTTGGCCTCCATGAGCAGGGTCTTGCACAGTTTGCTCAGTACCTCTGCAGCCAGGTATGTATATGTGTCTGGCATACATGGTTATCATACATTGTGTTTGTGCAAAAAATCATTGTAATACTCTTTTTTTTTTTTTTTTTTTTTTTCTTTGTTTTGTCTTTTATTCTGTGTCTTATTTCACTGCTTACTCTTGCATTCTCTTACAGTTGGCGAGTAAGGCAGAGGAGAACTTGCTCCTTGCGATGGGTTCTGATCTTGGTGAGCGCCGAGCACCTGTGATCTTTGCTGACACACTCACACTGCTGCTGGAGGGTAAGATTCCATGAGTCACTATCTCTGAATTATACAGGGGCAAGGCCATCGCATTTACCACTTATGAACCCACTTTGTTCTCTGCGGAAAGCCAAATACTAGGTTAGCTTGTCATCAGTAGCCCACAGTTACAGCCCACAGTTACAGCCCACAGTTACAGCCCACAGTTACGAGGTCTGCCAGACTTATGATTTAGCACAGAGACTCTCACAGTTTGAGGCAGAAGTAACTTAAAGCTTAACACTTTACTGTTCACTCAAAAAACTTGACCAAAAAGGTTTTCACTGTCTTGCGCTGCACGTTGCTGTCAAAAGAGAGCCAGCAACCTGACCAAGGTTGCCAGATTGGGCAGTATCCTGGATTTGCCATTCTAATGTAAAATGCTGTGCAAGTAGTTATCAGTGATGGTATTTGATTGCTTTGTAGTTCAGCAAAAAACAATACAATAAATAATACAACACTAACACCGCAATAAGAATAAAAACCTTGCTGTCAACTGTTATAGTGAAACATGTAAAGAACTTTTATTTTAGAATATTTGCTATATTGATTGACTGAGATATATGATATAATGGATTTTACATAGATACTACTTGAAGGAGTATTTAAAATGTAAATATTCAATACGATATATTTTACATTAATACGGTCTTCCCCAAAGGTACTGCAGCAGTGGAACAATTAGTCTTAGTATTTGTTAATTTCCAAGCCTTGTGCCTTGTCTTCCCATTTCAGTCAGGGACTGTTTCACATAATTTTGACTCAGGATGGGGATGAAAGTTAAAAATGAGAGGAAAAGTACGGCATTTTCACTTCAGAGTAATTCTGGACAAGTGTGCTTTGAAATAGAATATTGTAATATAATGGAGAATGTATTTAATTATATAGGAGCATAATTCATGAGGATTTGTTTGGGTTTGTGTTAGGTATTGCAAGGATTGTGGAGACGCATCAGCCCATAGTAGAGACGTACTACGGCCCAGGCCGACTCTACACACTCCTTAGACACCTTCAGAAAGAGTGTGACATGCAAGCACAGAAAGTGGTGGATAAGTTTATTCAGCAGAGGGCCTATCACAACAAGGTGCGTCTGAACAATTTACTGAGGGGCTTCACTAATGTCTCAGGATGCCTTTGATTTATTATTTATTTTACTGTTTGCTTGATCGTGTAGGTAAGGCAGTTGTCTCTATAGTTTCAGGTAGTCCAGAGCAGTATGATGAGGGGTGTGCCTGCTGAGAAGATCGAACCAAGGTATTATTCGTGTAGCAGTTCACAGTCATGGTTATAGCATAATCCTGTCAAAGTGGGTTTACTCGTGACTTTTCTGCCACTATTTGTTTTTGCATATGCCTAATTAGGAATTCATAAATTGATAAGTCACCAGTAGGAAATGATTAGTCCTGCTGGAGTGACTCTGGTTAACATAGGTTTGTTTGCATGTAGAGAGCTGGACCCAGTGTTATGTGAGGTCACCCTGATGAACTCAAGAGCAGAACTGTATTTGCGATTTTTGAGGCGGCGCATCACGGCTGATTTTGAGGTTGCAGATGCAATGGCAGCTGAATCAATCATTCAAGGTAACTAGCGATATTCTTATGTTTAACTTACATTCGCATTTTCAACAGATTCATTAACAATATATTCATCTTTAACTTCCCGAATAGATTTAAGATGTTTTTATGAAAGTGAACCTGAGCATGAATTAATGAAGCTTGTCTTGTGTTGCAGAGCACCATCAGTCTTTAGAGCGTTTGCTTAAGGATTGTCAGCTCAGTCGCACCATGCAGGAACTTATTGGTTACTACATCCCCATGGAGGAATACTACATGAGAGAGACTGTGAATAAGGTAGCACAGACAGAAACATTTAAACAGTGCAAAGTTTTATATATAAAAAGATACAACATCTCATTCTAATCTCAAAGAGTGTGAGTCTTGCATGAGAATCCAGCAGAGAACATGGTAGAGAACGTTTTACATTGTGAGGATCGTAATTGTGCAGCTACGTTTTGTTTGCATTGTACGGCTAAATAATGACGCACAGTGCCATTGATGTGAAACACTGCTATTGTGAAGCATCAGAAGCAATCTGACTGCTTATGTGAATTAGTATTCTGTGAAGCATGAATGAGTTTGATGGGAGCAGCAGTCTAAAAATATGCATATTTTTATTTTTAGTGTAAGCCTGCAAAAACAAATTCATAAATATTGCTTGATCTTTTCACTGGCACACATGGTTTAAGCTTAGTGGAGTGGGGAAGCACTTTGTGTTTAATTCAGTCACGTTGGGAATGCATGTTATTTCAGTCGTTCTGTCGTCGCTGCCCTTAACAATGTGTTTATTGTGTTAACACTGCATTGCAGCAAGGATAAAAATACTATTTATCTTGCAGCCCTAGATCTGTGATTTTTAATACAGCACAAATCTTTAATAGTCAGTAGTTTTTACAAGTCTGCTAAATAATTAATAATGGAAAAGATTACCTTCTATAATTTGTAAATACCCTGAGTTCCTTTGATCAGTTGAACAGTTATAATATTTTGATTGCTGCTTGATTAGAAATAGAATGAAAAAGAAATATCTTTAAAGTTCTCATGGCAGGGCAACTCTTTTCTGATGTGTAGGGTGGCATGTGTTAAGTTGAATCTAGGATCGAGTCCACTAATGCTTTGCATCTGTCATTTCCAGAGAGTTTTTGTTGTTTTGTTTAAAAGTATCCATTTAATTTTAATCTTATATGATCGCCAGGCTGTCTAGAGTTGTGGACATTACATAGACATTTATCCTGTATAAATATGCTAATAAAATCCCTTCTAAATGACATTTCTGGACCTCCTCTGGTAAGACCTGGTCAGCTTAAATAGAGCTTACTATGTAAATGTTGCACTCTGCCCAGGCGGTTGCCATGGACACAGCAGAAGCCGGACAGCTGAACTCCAGCATGGTAGACGACGTGTTCTACATTGTGAAGAAATGCATCAGCCGAGCTCTAACCAGTGGTAGCTCTGACTGCGTGTGTGCCATGATCAATCATGCCACCAGTGTGCTTGAGACAGACTTCAGGTAGGCCTAATTCATATACACAGACATACCTGAAGTCATGGGATAGCAGCATGCAAATTGATTATGAAGTGGTGATACCTCGGTGGACGACTTGGGAATGCTCACATCTATATGTTGAGAGGTGTTCTCTTGTGAGTGAAGTTGAACACTGCCCAGTGTGCTCATAGCAAGGTGATGTGAATTATCGGTGTTTGAACAAGGCGTCATAGTCAAATGCCTTGATTGAGTTATGTTGGGTGCAGGCCACGCCATTTGTCAGAACTCTCCAGAACTTGGTCTTGATGACACTACCCTGTTGTGCATTATCCCATCATTGTGGGGGTATGTACAAAGGTCACAAAAGGTCACCAAGCAGTGAAACGTAGTTGACACTGCTCGGTGATGTGTTTAGGCAGGCCAGTGGACCCAACCCATGCCATGAGAACACACCCCACACCAATAAGGAGCCAACGATAGCCTGCATAATGTCTTGTTGACAACTGGGATGCATGGCTTCATGGCTTCAGTGTTAAATGCCTGCACAATGCATGTTTTGTTAAATTTGGCCTTTAATACTATATGTGCGTGTGTGTGCAGGGAAGTACTGGTGTGCAAGCTACGAGCAGGTTATCCAGCCAGCGCGCTCCAGGACTTGCAGCGTGGTGTCAGCAGTGCTGTCAGCCTGATGCAGAGCAGCCTGCAACATGGAAAGATACAAACTCTCGGCATAGAGAGCCAGGAGCAAGCCAAAAGTGCCTACTTGGTGAGTAACTCTTGTATATGTTATGTATGTTATAATGATATGGCTGGACTGTTAATATAGCGCCCCCTCTTGGGTTTCAGCTGTAGATATCTTTAATGTTGCATTTTCACGTGTGTAACGATTAAACTCTGATCCACTGGGGCAATTAAGCTGTATGGAAAATGTTGGGAGTTCTTCTCATAGTAAATCACTCTGTGGGCAAACCTGCAGCAGAGAAAACGAGGGAATTCTCTGTAGCCTAATGATTTTTTTAACCGCCCATAATAACCCTATAGTTACCAGAGTGCTGGTATACCAAAAAGTGTTTTCTCACCATCTGATCATTAAAGATCTCGCACGTGTCGTTTCTGTTAGTGTCAGTAGCCATGAGCAAACTTTGATATATATTAAACCTATTAAACACATTGACATTTTGACGTATACTAAACCTAGTTGTACCTTTACTTACCAGTGTTAACTGTATATTTATGCAGGTGACTCTGAATAATGTGGAAGTCTGCAGTGAGAATATCAGTACTCTGAAAAAGAACCTGGAAGTATGTATCTTTCTGTACTTCATTCATCTCTAATACCTACTTTTTAAATGTGTTGCTGTATAAACAACGAAAGGTATTGCTAATTGAAAATTGCTGTTTGTTTTTCTCTCTTTGTTTCTTTCTCTCTCTCGTTGCTATGTTGCTTAGAGTGATTGTGCAAAGTTGTTCAGCCAGGGGGCAGGCTCAGCGCATGCTCAGGCCAAGATAGACAGCTGTCTGTCTGACTTGGTTAACACCTCCAGCAAGTTCAAGGATCTACTTCAGGTCAGAACATCTGAATATTGGTGTGTGTGTGT
This sequence comes from Semaprochilodus insignis, assembly GCA_034552555.1. Lineage (NCBI taxonomy): Eukaryota > Metazoa > Chordata > Actinopteri > Characiformes > Prochilodontidae > Semaprochilodus > Semaprochilodus insignis. The sequence goes on from CM067489.1 coordinate 13,359,133, forward strand.
GTGTGTGTGTGTGTGTGTGTGTGTGTTTGATACTCACGTTTATCAAAAATACATTTCCTGATCTTATGTGTATGTGTGAGTGTAGGAGGGGCTACAGGAGCTGAATAACACAGCTGTCAAACCACAAGTGAAACCCTGGATTAGCAACTTTTTGTCTGTCTCACACAATATTGAAGAGGTATGAGGTTTAATTTCATTTGGCACGGAGTAGGTTTTTTATGTCCCGAGTTTGACTGTTTTTACCTTTATTAACAACTGATACCTTTTAAATGAATTTATAAGGCTTGGAAAAAGAATGAGATATGCAGCTTATGTGTTGTTGATGGAATATACACTCATCATCAAAGAATAGTTGCATCCTGATGGAAGTGTCTGATTGCAGTGCTATTCAGAGGGAGGAGAAAGGTTACCAGGAACAAGTTTAGACTGATATGGGCAATATTTGTTGACCCACATATCCAGAAGTAGTGTCTATCAGTATGGCTTTGGGCTGCCATGTTTGCTAACTCAACATGCATATGTCTCAACATGGAGTTGTAGAGGTTTCTAATGGTGCCCTGCAATACTCCATCCCATTCAGCTTGAATATTCACTTGCAGTTCCTGCAGATGTTGCATGACAACAAACCGCTCATCTTGGCACTGACCACGGTGCCTCCACACACGGATTTGGTCTCCACCAAGACAAAAGCAGGACTCATCACTGAAGATGACCCGCTGCCATTCTGAGTCACTCCATGACAGTCTGGCACGACACCATTGCAGTCTTTGACAATGCTGATCACCACATAAGGGCAGTCATCGTAACGGTCTGCATACATGTAGTCCTGCATCATGCAGCCGTGTGCCACTGGTGCTGGCACTAACAGAATGACTCATGGAGGGCATCACAGCTCTCTGAATGTCTGCAATAGTGGCTGGTGTGTCAGTCAGGTACAGTGATAAGGCCCATCCTTGCTTACGTCACATGAACGGCCGAGCGTGAAACTTCTGCATGTCTCACAATTTCAAACCTACCCACCAAGTTTCATTCCTGTTGGTTGATTTGACTGTAAATCCAGTCTTGCAATACAGCATTATATCACCTGTATGTGTAAAGAAGCTCTTTTGTGTCCACAAACTTTGTCTGGCTGCTTTTTCAGGAAGAATTCAGTGAATATGAGGCCAATGACCCATGGGTTCAACAGCTCATTGTGCAGCTGGAGCAGCTCATGGCTGAATTTAAGGTAATGAAAATCACAGTCACTTGAGTCACATAAATGTAATCACTGAAAAGTTCTCTCTAAGTGTACCTCTCTCCTCAGGTGGGGCTGTCTCCAATGATCTATGATACTCTGACTAGCCTGATGACCAGCTTGATTGCCATGGAGTTGGAAAAGACTGTTTTCAAGTGTACCTTCAGCAGGGTGAATTCCTCTTTCTCCTCAGACCCAATCTCACACACATATTACAGATATCACATATCATAGAGTCTCTTAATACTTATTCTGAATGTATTGTTCGTCTGTCACAGCTGGGTGGGCTGCAGTTTGATAAGGAGTTGCGTTCACTGGTGGCCTATCTCTCATCTGTCACCTCCTGGACCATCCGGGACAAATTTGCAAGGCTTACTCAAATGGCAACGATTCTCAACCTGGAGAGGGTATGTGCATGTCAAGCAATGAACTGATTATTAACACAACTTCTGAACACCATGGTTTTGGTGAGGCTGCAATATGTTTTGATAAAACGTAGTAAATTTGATAATTAAAGTATTCAAAAGCCCATACGCACTTTGAATAACTAGGAGTTTTTTTTTATCAGCATGTGCATCAGCTTTTATTAGTCCAAAGAGAAACGGGGAGTTAACAGTAGCATGCAGCTGTGCATTCGTAACTTCTTTCATATGTTGCTTTGTGGTTATGCATTCCTTCTTTCACGCATTGCTTCGTCAGTCTGTTTGTCTGTCCATCCGTCTGCACATCTGTTTGTCGGTGACTTTATTTTGGTCCAGTTACCATCACATAAAAGCTAGATAATGTTTTAGTTTTGTATGAGTTGCTGAGCTGTCAATCAAGCTGCTCATTAGCCACGCCCATCAGAGATCAGTGGTTTTTAAGTTGTATATGAACATTTTAACTAATTTACTGTTCCCGGGCCTTCCCTAAGACTAACTTCAGAAAACACTCCTGGCAGTGAAAGGGTCAAGGCAGCCAGAAGTCCCTTTTGAAATTTTTGGTATCTTCCTTCAAATATTTTTTTCCATTTGATGTTGGTTAATAAATATAGGCTACCCTGGTTAAGCACTGGGTGATGTTGGTTTCCCAAGAACTGTACATTTGCATGACCACATAATCCAAGCAAGTTTGCTAGAACCATGCTCTCACTTTGAATTGCCCTTCACTGACCAGTTGAAGGCTGCTTGAGCAACACTGAGTGATTTTATCTGCATGAAGAGAAATACAGCTGAATTTGGCACATCCTTAGTTATAAATCAGTTTGTGAGTGGTGATAGAATCTACAATATGGTCGCCGCTTTCACACAGACAAGAGATGGCCAAAAATGAGGGCTGTACCCGACTGAATTTTGTCAGTCAGATTGGATTTTGCCGTTCTGTACAAAGTTTTGAATGTTCATTCTTCTCTTTTGGTATTATCTAGCAGTCAAATTTCACTGCAATAAGCTTCAGTGATCATTTCAACAACATTAACAAAGTCAATGCAAAAGAGTCATGGGAACATATTTGTAAGCATTTATTAATTAAAAAAATAGATAATTGCCTATGATTTTCATTTTAATTTTATTATGTTCATTACGGAATAATGAAATGGGCAGATGTTTTTCTGTTTACAATAAGCTCTTATTGCCTAACTTTTTTTTTTTTTTTTTTTTTTTAATTCACTTAAAACATTAAAAACAACATGTAAATCAATGAACAAATTAATTTGTTTAAAATGAAGTTTCATCATCGCCCACTATATAATACCTGAAATCTGTTAAACAGTTGCGATTCAGAATTGTAAACAGATTAGTTTGCATGCTTCTCTGAGTCAAGACGGGGTTTCTGCTGTCTAAGCGGCAGGTCTCGCACCAGGAAGTGAACAGGCTTAGCATGAGGCTGCTTTTTTTTTACTTTTGATGTACAAGGCTGTATTTTTCTCTGTATCTATTCTTTATTCTAAGTCTTTCAAATCACATTTTGGACTTTTAATGACCTTATACCTTAATGTTTATGTTATTAAAACAAATGGAACATTTCCATTTTGTCACTGCCAAAACAATCATAACAGTACTGAAACTTTACGAAATGTTTCTGTAGTGTAGTATTCTACTACAGTTCATGACTAGCAAACACAGTTTTGAACAGTTATACACATACAATTGTAGTGTTTTTCAATAAAACACAAAGTTAACTGTGTTGTGTGTTTCGGTAGTTGCAATTCTGAAGATTACATGGTGATTTTCAGATTTTGGGACATATTTACTTCAAAACTATGGGATCTAACTGCTTACCATCTGAACATAGGGCACAAGGATGCAGTCTGGCTTCCTGCTCTGAAATACAGGGGCATGTTTTATTTTCATAAGTTGAAATTTAGAGGTTTGGGACAGCTACCTTCTAAAATATATTGTATATAAAATTAGATTTATTAATTTAATACTGTGGGATCACAGCTTGAACTAATTTGGAAGGTCCAGACAGAGAAGAGAGAGAGACCTTTGATTGAAAAAAATATACAATTATACAATAAAAATAAAAACAATTATTGGGGCCAACATGATTAAACTTAATAGACTTAATATATGATCACTAAAATGATATCTTTTGAAAAAAGACTATTACTAAAGACATACTTATTTTCTAAATAACCCAAGTATAACCTGCCACAGTCAGGAGACCATGGTGACCCTCATAGCTCTGCTTTCTATCTGCAAATAAAAAGGAATTCTCACACAGCAAACAGTACCTGTTGTCTGTGATCATCTAAGATAACTTGAGTATGAAGACCATCATTATTATGTTGGTTAAGAAAGTAAAATGTAAAAATGTTAATGTTTTTTTTTTTTTCCCAGGTATCGGAAATCCTGGATTACTGGGGACCAAATTCCGGGCCTCTTACCTGGCGTCTGACTCCTGCCGAGGTTCGACAGGTCCTGGCACTCAGAGTAGACTTCCGCAGCGAGGACATCAAAAGATTACGCCTTTAACACAGTAGTGGGGATTGCTGGGTTCTGCTTGGTTTCTGAAGACAGTCAGGCGACTGTCTATCTAAGTTTACAGCATACAGGGGAAGAGGTTAATTAATCAAGGCACTGTACATTTGTATACAAACACTGGCTAAAGGTTTGACTTCTTTTGAGTGACTAAAAATTATTCCTGTATGTATTTTGTGTTTTATTCAATTCCCAGTGTTTCCTGAATATGCTCACTTCACTTCTACAGAACCTTATTAATTCTTATTAGCACACAATATGAAAAGAGGAGGTGTGCTTTTTTTTTGTTTTTTTTTAAATTTACTCTTCTTCTTTCTCAGTTATCACACTGGCCACTCTTCAAAAAGTTGTGTACCACAAACCTGTAGGGTAAAAAATATCCCACCTGGATTTTGTATTTAAGAGATTACATTAACACTACAACAAAAATTAGGCTCAAGCATAAATCATTTCCATTTTTTACTTCAAGCCCTCAGTTATCCTTTACAAACAGGTGAGGATCCATCAGTCAGTAACAAATCCTCTGATCATTCCACTCTGATATCAAAAAATAAATTGAGGAACAAAGCTTGTTATGTACTTAATCACATGAAATGCCTTCAGTCAAGAACAAACAGTTCAGCTGCATGTATTTCGTATGTGGTGGCAGGAAGAGGAGCAAAAACTCCGGTCATCACAAACTAAAACAAAAAAGAGAAATAAAACGCATTAAAAATGAAAAATAGTCTATTAAACGTCTCAGTCCGAGCTATTTGCAGGTGTGTGACAGTTCTACACATACACACTGGTCAGCTAACTCAGTAACTTCAGCATCCTGCTGGTACACGCGCCTAACTACTAACGGTAGAAGTAGCGTAAAGACAAGAGAACTTGCTTGAGCAAATGAACTACAATGAGAGTCAATTGTCGTCGCCTTGCATCCGTAATTCACGGGAGCACTGAAAACACTGTTTTTGTTGTTGTTTTTTTGCTTTTTAGCCGGTCGTTAATTGAGTCCCCAATCGCCTGTCACACTTTCTTCCTCACTGCTACGGCAGCGGACAGCATACGGTCCCTCTCGCGCAGGTCCTCCTGCAGGCGCGCTTCGGTGACGCGCAGCTGACGGATGGTGTTTTTCATCTCCTTCATCTTCACCTCCATGAGAGCGATTATGTCGCGCTGCTCGTTGAGTTTCCTGAGAAGCTCGGCGGAGGTCGTGCCGTTGGTCAGCGAGTATGAGTGGTCCTCTCCGCACAGCGTGTTGAACTGACCGGTGACGGCCTGCATGGGGCCAATCGGACTAGACCCGGCAAAATCCTCCGGGTTGGAGACCGCCGAGGGGCACGAAGCATCATTCGCCACGGCGGTCACGTCCACGGGTGTGATGTACTGGCCGTTCTGTCCAATTTGCACCACAGTCGAGTCCGTGTTGTCCTCTCCTTCGATCGGCAGAGCCTCGCTGCCGATCGACACTACGCTGGTGATGATGGGCAGAGTAGCGGAGACCTTCCTGCTCCTGCCCCGCCGACTCCTTCGCTCGTTGACTCCGCGGAGCGGGAACAGAGTCGGCACCCGTATCGTGTAGGTCTTCCTGCCTCCTGGGAAGTGAACACTGCAGACCCGGTGCCCAGTCGTGGGCTGGAAAGTACTGAAGCAGCCACTCACTCCGGCCCGCGAGATGTTCTTGAGCCAGATCTCCCGCTGAGTGGGATCCTTCGGGAAGGTGTAGAAGCGCAGCTCGCGGTCCCTGTGGGAATTGTTGTAGCATCCAGGCACGCAGCATGTGAACCCAGGCATGGCCGTACGGAAGTCTCGTTACTATTTCAACAATTATTCAAAAGTTTTGGTAATTTTGTTTTGTTTGCCTCCTTCGTGCGCGCTGTTATCAGGAGCAGCGGCCTACAAGCGGAACTACACGTCCCACAATGCTTACAACATCCTGTTTTGGTTTCCAAAGCGAATCAAGGTGGTCAAGTTTGCGCGCAAATGCGCAGGTGTGCAATGAACAGATTAATTATAGGAGGTTTTTACGTTTTTGAACGAGATTATATTAGTGCACAGCTAAAATATTATACACACAGTGAAATATTTCTTTTAAGTAGTTGATTTGAGTGTTTACAGCAGACTTATACGCGCATGGTGTCCTGAGTGGTAAGGTCTCAGAGAATGGGCTTTTCCGATCCCTTGCTGCCTGGGCTCTCTAATTCGTTGGTGACTTTTTAATTTTATTAATATTTTTTAATTCGTATAAAGTGGAAATTACAACTATTAAGGTTCGTTGAAANTGGTGTCCTGAGTGGTAAGGTCTCAGAGAATGGGCTTTTCCGATCCCTTGCTGCCTGGGCTCTCTAATTCTTTGGTGACTTTTTAATTTTATTAATATTTTTTAATTCGTATAAAGTGGAAATTACAACTATTAAGGTTCGTTGAAAAAAAAAACTACAGCTAGGGGATTCGAGAATAGACAGACAACATTGTATACAAAATATGAAAAGAGATGCACAGTTTCAGTGTTCTGACAGCGTCCTTATTATTTGAACCAGTGACCGTTTTAAATAGTTTTGGATTCATTAACAAATGTAATATAAAAGATATTTTGGTTTAAATATTAACAATAGCTGACTCGCATTAACTTAAGTAAAGGCCCCGAAAACCAATTGCGAAACTTCATATCCCATGATGCCCCCGTGAACGTGTTTCCGGGCGGGAGACTGCGTCATCCATGTTTTATTTGAATGCTTTCTTGTCTCGTTAAGCTGTGATGTGAATATATTTAGGTTGTTTGTCTTTTTTCTGCGACCGCGCTGGTGTCGTTGAACTGTTTTAGTTAAGCTGTAATAGTTTTTACTTTGTTTTCCTTGGCCAGCCTGCGATGGATTCGGTCGAAGAGGACGTGTCTGCTCGGGTTTTGCTGAGGAACGTTTTGCACTCAGAGCTAATCCGCTCTCCAGTGACTAGAAGGTGCTTTTCCCTTTCGGTTAGCTATTGAAACAAAGTGTTTTGTGCTTCTAAGACATTCAGAGCAGAGGTGGGTCAAGTAGCCTAAATACAGACTCAGGTAAAGGTAAAATTACCTTAATAAAAACAACTTGAGAAAAAGACAAAACAGTACAGATGTGATCAACAGTAAAACAGAATTGGATACAAAAAGGTAATTAGTAACTAAATGACAGAGTAAATATTAGATTGCTTTACTGACTAATACGCGTAGTTAGCAAAAATATAAAAAGTAAAAATATTACTAATAGAAAATCCATCACTATTTTAGTGAAGTGCATGAGAAATGTAACTAGTTTTTACCCACCTCTGATTAAGAACCCTCCCAAAGGGTTTTAGAATGTATGGCCTAGCTTTCACACCTGTTTTCTGTGATTGTTGTCCTAATGTTGCTTCATATTAGCTTTGCCTATGTTGTGAGAGGCATGATTCAGATTTGCAAGTATTTTGGTTGTATTTGCTTGCACGCTGTGGCAGTTGATCACAGACACAAGTAACACAAGTGGTAAATTACTATTATATGAACCATTATACTATTATTATATTACTGTTGTATTATATTAATATTTATTTGCACAAATGTGCCTGTGTTCAATTTTATAAATGTTCATGTTGTCCTGTAATATTTTGTAAATAATAGCTTTTATAATATAAGTCTACTCATACTTGCATGTGCACAGCACATCCATATATGTATAGAAATACAGATATTCACATATCACTCTTAGCTCCTCTCCAGCCCTTGATCATTCTTATTCGTACTCATTTAAACACTTGTTAACATTCTGTGTGGTTGTCTAATCTGTTGAGTATGTTACATGTCATGCACATGTCTCACCAAGAGTAATTCCTTATATGTGTAACATATGTTTGGCAAAATAAAGAGATTCTGATTCTGATATGTGAAAATAGTGCATGCAGCAGTATATTCAGATCATAATTAACAGCAGATTCAGTTTGTCACCTATCTGTCAAAACATCACTTGATTAGTTAACTAACATATACAGCTTGCTTCTAAAAAAAAAAAAAGAAAAAAAAAGATTTATTATTGCTTCTGTAAAATGACATTCATAACACAGTGCTGATCCTCCTTGTTTGGCAGTGCGCCTCGTGATCTGACAGTTTCCCGTTTGCGGAGGAGCTCTAGAGTGAGGAACACCCCTGGGATCGAGAGCCCTCAAGTCACTCTCCGACACAAACTCAAACAGAAGCTTCATGAGGTAAAATTGTATGTTGATGTGTTTATATTTATAAGGGTAATTCACCACCTTGCACCTTAAAATCTATGTATCTGTCACCAGGAGATCATTCCTGATTGAAAAGGAATGATTGTAATGCACCATGTGGACTGTTCTTTGGGTAACTTTTAACTCTTGGTGACGTAAACATGAGTCAAGCGTTCCACTTCAGACTAAGGCCCTGTTCAGAATTGCCATTAACATGCGTCCTCTGCTTGCAGGTCTCGTTCGTAGTCTTCCATGTTGAAATGAAGACTATGTATTCAGCTCATTGAATATCTGTCTTAGTATTCAGGTTTAAATAGGTTGTAGCTGTTGTAATGTTTGGAACACCTTGATAAATAACTGCAGACAACAACTCTCGCTTTCACTGTATTGTAACTTTGCGTTACAGCATGCCACAAACAATCAAGATTGGTTTCGTGAACAGTTCATAATCATCCAAGAGGCAAATGCGCCCTTTTGGAATGTTAGACTTTAGCTCAAAATGTAATTGGCTGCCTCAATGTAAGTGGAAGGTACTGTTTTAAAAAAAACGAAGCACATGGGGACCTCATTAGGACTAACTGTGTATATGTGGTTAGGCAATTTGAACCATATTTGTATTTGTTTGCAGGGCCTAAATATTTGAATTGTTCAGTAGGTCAGTGGTAAATCATCCCTTTTGTACTTTTAATGTACACCTTAAATTAAAGCTCAGTTTTCCCTTTCAGAGTGCTTCTCAGTCACCACTCCCTCCCAGCAAAAGGCGAAAATCACAGGGCCAAACTGTAAAGACACCAGCAGTGGCTTCATCCTCGCTATTTGATGAGGACATCACACCTCGTGGTCTGCTTAGGGGCATCATCCAGACAGGTAAGCTTGTTTGGCCGGAGTTGCCTGATGCCTTTCGAGCTGGGTGTACTTGATGTGGTGTTTTGTTTTATTTATTTATTTTTGCTAACTTTTATATGTTCTGCCTTTCAGAGAGTGAGGAATCTCTGCTGCTGTCTGGTCATCCCGCACTACCAGAGGCCGACCAGCAGTTCGTGGAGAATAGCCTCCAGAGCAACGGACAGAGGTGGGGGCATGTCCAACAGTACAAAATCTTACTTAAGACTCATTGCTGCCTTTTAAGACTTGAAATAGATACATTAACTATGAGAGTTAATGTTTGTTAACTAAGAGAAATGTTTGGTAATGTTTTGGACTGTGCTTTTTATGTTGTCAGTGAGGGACCGTCTGGCCTTGAGTTGCCTGACTTAGTCACAGAACCACTGAGTGCCGTGGTCAAGGGAATGAGTCGTAGGAGGCCGCCTCCCACCTTTAATGTGTCAGCTTTTGAGAGACAGCTGCACCAACAATCAGGTACCCAGTGGCTACATATATTTAGAATCATATCATATGTACTCTTCATATGTTACTTATAAATGCAACAAGTTTGCACATAACGCTCATCGCCAAAAAATAGTTGAACCCAGAAGGAAGTTTCGGATTTCAGTGCTATTTGAAAGGAAGATAAAAGATACCAGGAACAATAAAAGATGAAAACTGTAAACCGATATGGGTAATATTTATTGAGCTACACATACAGATGTAGTGCCTCTTAGTATATTGTCAGGCCACCATGTTTGTAATGTAACATGCGTATGTCTTGGCATGGAGTTGTAGAGATTCCTAAAGGTGTCCTGTGATAATTTATATTATTCATCTTGGCGCTGACCACGGTGCCTCCACACATGGATTCATTGGTTGTCTCTAACTAGGCAACAGCAGAACTTGTCACTGAAGATGATTCTGCAGCAGTCTGCCAATGGTGCTGGCACTAACAGGATGACTCTGGAGGGCATCACTGCTCACTGAATGTCCGCAATCGTGGCTGTTGGGTTAGTTAGGTACAAGAGAATTTGTAGTCTAAATGTGACAACAAACTGAATTTGAAACGTCTACATCAATCCCATGGATTGTGTGGATGGAGCTTGAAGTACAGGGAGGCAGTGCACTTGTTAATACTGTCCAGTGGTCAAAAAGCCTGTTGTTGGCGTATGGATGTAATGCAAGTTAGCATGGTTGAAAAGTCCTCCCAAAAAGTTTTTCAATTTAATTTGTATGAAAAAACACATGACGTGGTAATTAACCATTGTAGTTTGGACAAAAAAACAGCATGAAGAGTAGTCCCAATACATGTACTCTTATTAAGAGATCACGTGTGGCTCCCCTTAGGTTGTTAGGTTGTATGGTATATGCTATAACCAGCTTATTCAAAAGCGCCCAAAAGTCACCCAGGGCTAATCGTTGCCATTTTCCGAAGGTGAAGGAGAGGAGACTGATGTCACTCAGGAGAACACAGATGTGGCTGTGGAACAGGATCTCTCTGCTGGATCTAAAAGGTACATTGCTGCTCATATACTGCTCTCACTTTTAATAAAGTGCTTTTGCAATTATGATATTCCCAGGGTTAATTGATCTCCTTTACTATGTGTCATACATAGTTTCATTGTGTTGTTTTGTTATTTTGCCAGTGCTCTGAGCCTCACATTGAAGACTCCATTTACAAACATTAAGTCTGAGAGGGCGGGATTGAGGCGTAAGGCAGCCGGTCGAAAACAGCTTTCTGTGGATGCGTTTGATGAGGCTGTCCAGGAACGGTTTGAGAGGCATTGCAATCAAGGTACAACCATTACAAGCTTGCTCATTTCCCTTTCCATAACCTCTCCCCATATCTCACACACATCTCTCCTTCTTCTGCCTTAGATTATACAGTAGTACAAGATGGAAAAACATTGGGAGATTCTGACTGGCAGAAATTCACTCTTGGACTGAGCAATGTCACAGTGCCTGAGCTTAGCACAGACATTGTCATGAGCAACACAGAACTCTATCCTCATCCGGCAGTTTCTGCATCTGTCCTAAAAGAGGACAATGATAGGCTTCCAGGGATGGACAGTTATGATGGTGAAAAAGCATATGAGATTGACAGAAGGAGAGATTATGTAGAAGTATGTGATGAGCATCAAGAAGAGGAGGTAGTGGATGTCCATCAAGACAAAAAAAATGAGGATTTGAGTAAAATCTGTGAAACTGAACCTGAACTGTTCCAAGAGATGGAAGACGCACAAACAGGTACTCAGACACAGGAAGAAACGGAGGAGCTGGCTATGATGCCTTCACCACAAGAGAATGAGGCAGTCAGTTTGAGTTCTGAGGAGTTGCCTTTTGCACCAACTCAGGCAATGACGGAGCCTGGCTCTCAGATTCAGGACAACGAGGGGCAAGAGTCTGAGATACAGGGAGCGGAGGTGGAAAAAATTGAGACGAGAGAAAGTGAGGAGGAGAACGTTCCAATGGTGGGACTATCAAAGCAAATCATTCGGAGAGCCTACCGCTCAGAGGGCAGAACAGTCATGCCTGCAGCTACAGTAAGAGCAAGAGGCACGAAAAGTCTTGGGGCAGGACTGTATCCTGCAGATAGAGGTGAGAATGAGTCAGACTTCTTATGATCTTTGATGGTTGTATAGGATCAATCCTATAATCGTTTTGCATGTTTATAAGATAATTGTGTTGTGTGTTTGTATGCAGGACTACAGAGTTTTACTAACAGCAATGCAGCAGAGGCATTATCTCATTTGGATGGGGAATCTGATGGCAACCCTGCCTCACCATTATTTTCCCTCACTTTGGAGTCCCATTCATCTGATATGCATCAGACCAGTTCAGCAGCAGGTCAAGATAATGAAGTGAAAGGTGTTACTCAAGAAGATATTAGCAAATCGTCTGATATGCATCAGACCGATTTGGTAAAAGTTCAAGATGAAGTGGAAGTTGATATTCGCGGCGATATTAACAAGTCAGAAGATGAAAATATTGTGGCATCTCCTGTCCATCACAGCCCTACAACAGACTTTCCTGCTGATGAAGAGGAGTCGCAAGAGGAAGAAGAAGAAGAGGAGGAGGAAGATGACCAAAGCAAAGGTATGGGCACCACACACAAGAGAACAGTACAATAAACATTTCTGACCCAAAAAAAGTTGCACACTCTAATATTTCATTGGACTACCTTTTGATTATGGCGCACATTTGCAGTGGTGTTGTTTTGACGGCCTTATGCAGCATTTAGAGTTGCATTCATTTTTGGGTGTGATACTGTATTGGTGACCAGAAAGTGAAATCACACTGTAAAGTCTTTTGTGATATCCCAAAGTCTTTCAGCGGGGTTAGGGTCAGGACTCTGGTGGCCAATTCATGTGTGAAAATTATTCCTCATGTTCACTGAACCACTCAGTTACAATCTGAGCCCGATTAATCTTGGCATTGTTGTCCTGGAATATGTATTTGCCGTTAGGGAAGAAAAATCCATTGATGGGATAACCTGGTCATTCAGTACGCTCAGGTTATTAATCAGATCATTTAATTACCCCATAACGTTGCTGCGCCTAGACCTGACCATCGAGTCCTGTCATTATGCTGCCTAGCAAATGTAAAAAAAAAAGTGGATTAGACACAGCAGCGTTTCTGGAGTTTTTGAACACTTCACAAATGTGATTTCTGTCAGAGTCTACAACAGACAGTTCTAGCCCGACACCACTGATGATGTATTCCCAGTACACAGGTGACACTGTGGATCGAGGAATGTTAAATTACCTGCACAACTTTGGAAATGGAATATCCATTCCATCTGGCACCCACCGTCATTCCTTGTTTGAACTCTGATAATTCACCTCACCTTGCCATGAGCACAGTGCCAGGTGTTCAACCTCACTCACAAGACAACGCTTCACATTCAACATATGCAGGTGTGGGCGTTCCCAAGATGTCCTCTGAAGTAACGCCACTTCATAATCAATTATTTGTATGTATGGATGTGTGTATGTATGAGTATGTGTAAATATATTTAAAAAATTGTGTATATTCAATCTTCCAGAGCTGTCTATGCAAACTCCTGCTTTCATTAAACAAAGGAAGGAAGTACCAACTCCCAGCATGCTGCGCACACCCACAGTGCTCAAAAATTTGAACGCTGGGTAATCGATTTGTATTTTTCGGTCCCTTTGTATTTACATTCCCTCCATTAGACGCCATTTCTGACTGGTATTTATTTTCAGCTCTGCCCCAAAGGTTGTGAAACCTCGCCCAAAACAGAAGAATAAGACTACTTCTGATGTCCTTCCCAAGAGTTATGTTATGAGTGTGTTTAAACACTTTGCCAAATCCAAGGTGGCCGGTGATGTCTACCCAGTCATTAACGAAATGTAAGATAACATTTCCTATATTTCATGACGCTGTGTCAGTTTAAAAAAAAAAAAAAAAAATGTTTAGGTTCAGTGCAAGCTGGTGAGCGCTCACTTTTGTTTGTGTAACTCATGCAATAGATTACAGAAATACTTTGATCGTCTAGCGGACGATTTGGAGGCATATTCTGCTCATGCAAAGAGGAAGACCATTGAAGTTGAAGATGTTGAACTTCTCATGAGAAGGTTTGTTTCAAAGCTAATGCCATGTACACACATACCTATACATTTTTTTTTAAAAACTGTAAAATATAGTTTATTTTTTACAAATGGATGTCATCTGTCTCAAGACAAATTATGAGAATGCATATGGCATAAAATAAATATGCAAAATCTTAAAATAAGTAAAAGAAAGTCTACTGCTTGCTGTCATGGTGTTATTTACGTTACCATAGCTATGCCACCATCTCTGAAAAGCGCATACAGTCCACAATATTTTTAACTCTTCACTCCATTTGAATTATAAAGTGTTATTGTTGTTTTTGTTGTTGTGATGTTTTTCTGCCTTTATGGAAATGACAGCAGGCATGTGCAAGTTAATTGGTTGATTGCAACATTTCTGCAATTTGTTATTTTTTGAAGAGTAAAATTGTTTTTGGCCTTCTGTCTACACAAAAAGACAAATATATCTATATACGTAATGTAACATAAAAAGGATGCATATGAATAATTCACTTGTGTGTCTTTTCTAGGCAGGGTTTTGTGACTGACAGCACCCCAGTCAATGTATTAATTGAGAAGTTCCTCCCTCTCGAGTACAGAAAGCTTCTTATACCAGTGGCAATGAGCGGCAACAAAGTCATTCCTAATCAAAGGAGATAAACCTTTACCACTGTCTTCTTTGCCCTTTTTTGTTTACTCTTAAAAGTTTCTTTATATATCTAATTTACATGTTTAATTTCATTATTGTTTTTGGATGTGGTATTTTCTTGAATGTATATATACATGTTCTGTTAGACCAGTCCAGTTTGGAGAGGCATTCAGCACAGGGGTTTACCATCGTTGATGATAAAAAAATAGTACAGTGAAATGCTTGGAATGCAAATTGTTGAAGCATTTGTAAAATAAAGACGTTCAGTGAAAAATGCCCTTTTTATTCAGTAGCCAATCTTTAATATTACTAGCCTGAACAAACTGCAGTGATACGTTATTTGCTAAGTGTTGAAGGTTATATACTAAGTTTAAAAGTTTTGCTTGGGTTAATTTGTTCTTTCCCTTCTGATCTGTCTGTTAAAGGGAAGGGTCACTGCAAATGAATCAGAGTTACTCTGACTGATTACCTTTATCTATGATAATACATTTCTATCCCAGAGAGAATGATCTTTTTCACAATGGCAATGCTCTTCATCCACAGGCCATGAGGGGTCACTGCCTTGCTAGAAAAAAGCAGCATAAACCAGCTATCATGTTGCTTTTTGGATGATGGTATGCTGTTCAACAGGAGTGGGGATGGATTAGGTAGTACACACAGCAGGACTTCTCAGTTAGCCGCATAATGCTTTGTGGGTTACCCCAATCAAACAGTGTAGACCATACATTTGTGTAGGTGTGTGTGCAAAACCGCAATTCCGAAAAGGTTGGGATGCTGTATAAAATGTAAATATAAATCCAATGATTTGCAAATATCATAGACCATATTTTATTAACAATAGAATTTAGAACACTGTATTATGCATAGAAGAAGCCGTATATCAGCACGATCCATAAACACTGCCAATTGGTCTCTTCACTTCCCAGACGTTTACAGACTGTTTAAAGAAGAGGGGATGCTACAATGGTAGACACGGCCCTGTCCCAACTTCTTTTGAGATGCGTTCCTGCCATCAAGTTCTAAATGAGTTAATAATTTCCTAAAATGGTGATATATCTCCCTTTTAACATCTGATATGTGTTCTATGTTCTGTTGTGAATAAAACGTCTGATTTTTTTACACAGCGTCCCACAACTTTTTGGAATTAGGACTGTGTATATCATTTTTGTTGTTTTTTTTTTTTTTAAGCGTTAATAAAAAAGTGTCACTATCAAAATGGAACTTAAATCACAAAATACTACTATATGTGATGCAGGGTTACTATAGGGTTCTTGTATATCATTCTGGGGCTGAATTCCTGATGTTTATTCGCAATGGGCGTGGTAAAGATAATATGTAAAATCCGGAGATGCGCCTGCGCAAATGATCATCGTTTGTTTCGGCGAGCATGTAGTACCCTGTAACCTGTGAGCCCGCTGAGGTGGTTCCGTTTGCGATGAGAAGGACACATCGTGTTGAACTATTCGCCGGACACACGAATGAAACGTCTGGAGTTTTACGCTGCGGCTTGAGGAGCGAATGATGCCGAGGATGAGAAAGAAAGGGACTTTGAAAATGGGACAACCGTAACGGGTCTGGCCTGTTTTTCCTCGTGCCGTGTGAGAGATGGCGAGTTAGTTCACAAAGCGACCCCTTGTCCCTGATCCTGAGGGAGGTGGGTGGCTTGTCTGCCTCACAATCTGCTTGTTAGCGATTCGGCCGAAGGAGTTTTTACGTTCTCTAACTCAGTAAACAAATGTAGTTTTAGCGAGTAAACATAGACATGAACGTTTACCTATTAGCTAGCAAGCTACTTCTGACTGACACTGCACTGTAGTCTGACAGCCTCCAGTATACCGCACAAACAAGCTCTGAATAGTCAGATGTGATAACATGATTTGCTTATTTATAACTTGCCGCTAACAAGAATTAGGTATAGACTGTATTCATTGTCTTGTGGAAAGGTACTTACAATAGTGGTAGCATGCTGCAACAACTGCTAACTGCATAACTAGCTCTATTTTGAAATGCATGTAAGATAATGCTAACAACGGCGTTTTCGTTGAAGGTGTTTTAAGATGAGATAAACGTCTTGTGCCAGAATTGTACAGAACAGTTGGGTCAACATAAGAATTAAAAGCGGTACAGTAATGTATATAACTATTTCTTAATAATAAAAAAGCAGTATTACATATATTACATGGTATACCGAAACGTATTGAAACGAAATAAAAGTCATTTCTGTACATGATTTAAAAAAAAAAACACGATGCACATACAGTTGAAAGGTATATTGCACATTACATGTGTTATTCACAGTGTCCGATGTTTCATCAGTACAGGAGGGGAGGAGTTAAACCGATTAGTTCTGTGGTGCACCTTGGTGGTCTCAGTCTACGGCTGAAGGTTTACTGTTCTCTTCAGGGACAGAAAGCATGTCGGTCGGTATATGTGTAGATAGAATGTTGGGTATGTGCATTTTGATATGTCTGAACAATGTTGGAGGCTCATAGACGTGAGTTATTGGAAAGGAAAGGCCGAATTCTTATTTGTTCGTCACAGGCAAGTGCACATACTTTCAAATGTAAATGACTCCAAGTTAGCCAATAATGACAGATGGTAGACTAGCAGGGCCTGAGGGCATAAACAAGGGTTTAAACAAGCATGGGTGTTTCAGTGATGGCTGTATTGTAGGACAGCTTATCTACTGAATGTGTTGTGTTTTCTAATCTGAAGAGGCTGGGCTTAATTTAGCTTGCTGTGAAGGGGATCTGGTTCTGCCTAGACCTGCCTCTGTCCAAGTACTAACATGTTTCATACTTTTTACAGACCGTGCAATGTCTTTATCTCTGATTGCTTACTCTTGAGGTCTAAAGCCTCCTTTAGTGTTTATTTTAACTAGTTACAGCGCTTTCACATTTCTGTTAGCTGGCATGATCACACAGGTGTACATTGTGTAACCTAAACATGCCCTTTCTCTTTAGGTTTGCCCCACGAACGGCTTGGAACTTTGATTTCAGATGGGATGCACATAATGGCTGAAGAAGAGTGAGACAACTGGGCTTGTTATTTGTTTTTATTGACTGTGTGCGAGCAGAATGTTGCCAGGTGTGGGTGTGTTTGGAACTGGTCGGACAGTACGGGCTCTTGTGCCGCTGCTCCAAAAGGAAGGCTTTCCTGTTCAGGCTGTTTGGGGACGGACTCAGGAAGAAGCAGAGTGCTTGGCTAATGAGCTGGACATCCCCTTCTCTACCAGCCAGTCGGATGATGTCCTGCTGCATCCAGAGGTCCACCTCGTTTGCATACTTACACCACCTCCGCACACTCGCCAGATTGCGGTGAAAGCTTTAGGTAAGGCCTTACATGCTTCTCTCATTCTTTTTATCTAATGTCTCATCTGTATACTGAGCGGATTAGGTTGGGTTCCTTCCTGAACTCCACCCAAGGGCTTACTTCACCAGAGCTGTAGCTGAAGTGGATTGTTCCCCCAATGTTGATCAAACGTTTCCTCAACATTCTTTGAGCTCAAAGGGATGAAAAGATCATGCTGATAGGATGTGTTCCAAAGAATGTTCACACCAATTAGTGAGGGAATGTTTAACTTGCTGCCTGTTTTTAACTTAATGAAAAATATTAATTAAGAAATTGGTTACATCATTACTTGTGCTCTGCATTAACTGATATAGGTTGTTAGATATCTTATTCTGTTGTTGTTTGTTGTTGTTGTTTGTTGTCCCTGTCTGTAGGCATAGGAAAAAATGTAATCAGTGAGCAGGCTGCCACTTTAACTGATGCCTGTAAGATGGTGACGGCAGCACGGTATTATCCGCAACTGATGAGCATCATGAGCAATGCACTGCGCTTCCTTCCTGCCTTTGTCCTGATGAAACGTCTTCTTGGGGAGGGTTACTGTGGGACATTGCAGGTATGTCACCAGTGTCCGTAAGAGTTAATGATTAGGCAACCGCAGTGTGTCCACACACACACACACACACGCACACACATCCTGACTAGCCACTTAATTAGGTATACCACCTTTTGTCTACCCTCATTGTCTATTTAATCAGCTCTACCATATGGATGTACTTTGTAGTTCTACAATTACAGACTGTAGTTCATTTGTTTTTGTCATTTCCTCCTCAGGTTGTAGAAATGGAATAGAAATACTACTGTTTGTTGTGCTGGTTCATGCAGTTTTAATTTGTAAGTGACATCGCTTGTCAACCCGTATTGCTTAATAATTAGAGAATTAAAATGTAAACAAATGTTTATTTTAGTGGCACAAACAGAACACAAACAAAAGGATTCATTTTAGTGTCATTTAGACATTTACGAGGGACAGAGTAATGTTATTCATCAAAACTTTGTGGCTTAATAACGTAAGAACGTAAATGGGACAAGCATAGCACAAACAAATGAGACTTTTTGTGTGGTTTAGAACTGATGTCGCTAAGTGGCGCCACAGGTAATACGATATGATGTTTCATTTCTCAAAAATGGAACCAGCACAAACGAAGATTCGCACAAATGTATAGTGGTATTTTATACCATTTCTGACCACACTGGGGGTTCGCTTCATTGAAGTGAATATTAGTAATCAAGGATACAGATGACCGATATCTGAGGCCAATATTCATTTATTATAAATTTTATATTGGTAAAACTAAAAAGAATGCAACTCTTACTGCCACAATTTTTTTTAAACATTAGACCCATAAGGTGCTTGAGGTTTAAACTGTATAGGCTGCAATTATAGCAACAAACATTTTAAAGTAAGCTTTAAGATAAATGGATGCAAAAAATAACAAATAGCTCTCAATGATGTTTATTTGTTTGTGGTGCTCACTCTAACATTTAAAAATCGTTGTTGTGTTAAGGGAACCAGCACTGACCAGTAATGAATTTGCCAGTTGTGAAAAACACAGTTGTGTTGGTGTAACATATTGTCCCCCTTTTTTTTGACAGGTGTGTGAAGCACGTATATACGGAGGCTCTTTGCTTAGTCAGTCATATGGCTGGGCATGGGAGGAGCTGATGGGGGGTGGTGGCCTGCACACAGTTGGTTCTGGCATTATTGACCTCCTAAGCCACCTGACAGGGGGGCGGGCTCTTCGTGTGCATGGAATGCTGCGGACCTTTGTGCGTCAGGGTAGCACTGGAGGCGGTATCCGCTCTGTGACTGCTGACGATTATGCTTGCTTTCAGCTACTGATGGGTGGGGGTGTGGTCTGTAGTGTGACTCTGAACTTTAATCTCCCAGGTGCCGACCTGCATGAGGTTATGCTGGTGGGGTCGTCTGGGAGACTAGTTGCCAGGGGGACTGAACTGTATGGCCAGCGAAATGGCACACATAGGGAAGAAATTCTTTTGAGTGACAGCAAGTCAGGGGCTGGACCATCTGTCACAGGACTGAACGCTATGGTGACTCAGCTCCGTCTGTCTTTCCAGGCACAGGAGGACAGGCGGTCATGGGAACGGCATCCAGTTTCCATGGCAGCTACTTTTGAGGATGGGCTGTATGTTCAGACAGTTGTCGATGCTATCAAACGGTCAAACCGCACTGGAGAGTGGGAAGCTGTGGAAGTCAGGACCCAGGATATAGATACAAATCACAACCACAGAACCCCTCCTAACTAAGGTCAAAAACAGGCCATATTGTACACACTGAAAATGCCAACTGCTCTGTTACTCAAGCCTAACTCAATATGACGCCTAATTTTTATTTTTTTTTGGTCTGTAACTAAAGAAACACTGGAGCAATAACTCTACAGTTGATAAGTTTATCTGTGAAAAAAAATCTTTTTTATTATTTTATTTACAAATGCTAAAGATTAAAAGTAAATATCATTGAAGGACTTAATTGTTTTAATATTCATAATCCTCTTTTTTAAGGTGCTCTTTTTGTTTGTGAGCATGAAGTCATGCTCTGTTAAAGTGAAATTCCACCAATTGTGCAAATTTCTGCATAATCACATACACAGTCATTCAGGGTGGTGTGACCCAGAATTGTTCACATTAGTGGTGGTGGGAACCAGAATATGCTGCCTCTGAATGCTACATAAATATTACATGAAATGGTTACAAATACATTGCCTGATGCCTAAATCATCATTTTCAGACGTGATATCAAGAATCACTGATCAGTTAGTGACTATGTTTGTGTTGTAACCATTGCCAGACCCAGATTTTTGCCATATCCAGATTGATTTGGGAGTGGTCTAAAATTGAATCTACAGATGCATCTCAGTCTGGACGCTGTGGCAGCTCAGATTGGATTTTAAATGTCTTCTGCATTACTTGATGATGATATCAAATCCAGAGCATGGAACTGTGACGGAACATCGTTACCACAGCAACCCATGCAGATGTGAGGTGGTTGATTTCTGGACACTTGCAAATAACAATGCGGACAGGTGTCTCAAAACTTCTGATTTGAGAAACAAATCTTATTTGCCTGCAGTCTTCATTGTGATCCCTGTTTCCCAAACACCACTGAAAAGAGTCTGAGCACTTCAGAATAAGGCATTTAGCGTCAAACCACTCTGAATGATTTTCTGTATGTACTGCAAATTGAATTGTGCACTGGTGGAATTCCCCTTTTGATTAAACTGATGAATCTGCTTACTGAACTTGCAGATGTTTAAGTTCAGTGTACCTCTTGCTGTAAGTAATAGTCTACTGGTGGTATATTAGAAGCTGATTTCTAATAAGCTGCACAAAGGTATGTTTTATTTCAGGATTTGTACTACTGTCTGCACTTATTTGTGTGGGTTTAAGATACCTAAAGAAGATGTGCTTTGTGAACTGTTTAACTTTATGGTTTAATAACTTCTTTCCTAATTTAATAAAATATGTTAAAGGTTTAGTTGTGTACCCCTAAACAGTAGGGCAGAACAATTTGGTGAAATTGCATTTTAAGTTGTGATTATGGTTTAGTCCTGTTTTTGTTGACCAGTAAAACATCATATCCACTTTTTTGGCTTCTGTTATGTCTGATTTATCATTTCTTGTGATTTGTTTTAATTCGCCTACAGGCAGTTCACAAGCTCCATGCGATCAGGTAAAAATTGCTTGTTGGCCGCAATAAAAAAAAAGAGTGTGACCTGGCTGAACCATGCAGTTCAGTGTTCATGTGTAAAATGCATGTCATTTTGAAACTACAAGAAATTACAAATTCTAGTGAAACATTTACCACACTATATACTAATTGTTCTTATACATCTATTTTAGTACTGTCAGAGTGACTGTCTCGTTAGCCTCAATTAGACTTGGAAAACCAGGCATGCTCCATTCAATAAATTAATCTCCCCTAGTCTAGTGTCAGAATAACTTGCCTGAGAGATCTGAGAGAAGTCTATAAGTAGATGTACTAATGCTAAATATGGTTCTGATTAAGAAATGCACCTTGCCTACCGTGTTAAATGCTACTTTCATGCCTGCCCATGGTCAACCTATTTGTAGTACACCAAAAATTAACTGTATCCAGAGCTCAGTCTCTATATTCAACTTCAGTAGTTTTCTTTCTCTTATAAGTGTGGACAAATGATACAGAAGAATGAATAACTCAGTTTATTTTTTCTTTAACAATTGATTCTCTCACACTCTCTCATACACACTTCTACATACACAAGAAGACTTAATACTTACAAGCTTAATACAGGTATTAATATTGATATTAACCTTGGAAGCTCATTGAAGTGGTATCACCCACATCTAGGCACAAAGTATGAGAGGGCAGTACCTAGTAAGATAGTGTATCGATACATGAAACAACCTGGTTTTGTTTGAACTGAAGGGGCTGAGAACTTATTTTGTAATGGAAGACATAGCTGTATAATATCAAAACGTTAAACTACATAATCTCAAACACTGACAGCTTGTTATTCAAGTGGACATTTATTTGTAAAATTTATTTGGGCAAATGATCCACCATGATATAGTTACATTTATCTCACATTACATTTTTACAGTAATATGTATTAAACAATTACTAATTAATTTCCCAATTTCTTATTATAGGTGTGATTTTGTTATAGGTGTGGTCGTGAGGAATTCTATTGATTGTTCCATGACGTAAATCACATTCAATACTGAAACATACAAAGGAGTAGCTAGTAGCTACTTTTGTATGCAACTGAACAGAACTGCACTGATAATACTTTTAACTTACTGTCGGGACACGTGAAGGGCGGGGCTACGCGTTTAGCTCCCCCCACGCAGAGACCAAACTCCCAGCATTTTTTGTGGCACTGCTGGAGCTGCGCACCTACAGTCCGCCGATCCTGAAGGGGGCGGTAAAAAAGGATCGTAAAGTATTCAAAACAAAACCAGCTCAGAAATGGCGGCACGAAAACGAAGTATAGTGTGGTCGTTTTTCCAAGCTGAGGACGACAAAAGAGTACTATGTCTCCTCTGTATGAAGACGGTTTTATATTTCGGTCACACAACGAACATGCTTCGCCATTTACGAGCGAAACATCCAAATGATTTCTCCGCTTTGGACAAGAGGAAAGCCACCGCCGTAAAAACAGCATCCAACAATAACAACAATGGCTGTGTAGAAGGTTTGGGCTGTTGAGTTTATTAGCTGACAAGACACTGTTTTCTAGACAAGCGTATTTAGCATTTGATAACATTAAAGAAAATAGTTTGGTGGCGCGCTGTTCAAGAGCTCTTAGCCTGAGCTTGCTTCATGTCCGGAGTCGGTTAGCTGCTGGCTAAGCTAATTCTTGGCGCCAAGGTTAGCGCAGATAGCACAACGATTATCACAAAGCTAAGCTCAGTATTTGGTATACAGTCCTCCTGAAAAAGAACGTATTCGGTCGCCAACGAACTGATCCGCAGGTAGTGTTTTGATCCGTCGGTGAACGTGACGAATCGATTCATTAGAAGAAGTGAATCGAATGTTCGTTCTGCGTATGCTAACACGAAACCTAGCGTTATCTTAGCAAAACTGCATTTTACCCATATAACATGTTATAGCAGGGCATGTATTATTGCACGTGCTTTGCACATAATGGACATTGTTTTTTTATGCTTAAAACATTTGTGGTCTGACGTGAAATGTTAACACTAACGTGATCAAACACCACTAAAGGCAGGAAAATGGGCGTGTGGTGGTGTTTAGCCACACATCTAGAAGCATCAAATTACTGTCCATTTGAAGCAAAACATATAATAAGCTGCACGTCCTGCTATAGTCTGATTGAATTGGAGGCTGTCAAGCGTATTGCATGTACTAACCACTTTTTTTTTTTTTTTTTTTTTTCCCCTCTTCTCTCTTGCTTAGTTACAGTAATGATGGATGAGCAACAAGTAGAGGTGCAGAATGAGGTGGGCGAGGTTGAGATGGATGGAGCCATAAGAGGAATCCTATGCGCTGCTGCAGGGGAAGGAACAACAGAGGGGGAGGTGTCTGGATGTGAAGGAGAG
This sequence comes from Semaprochilodus insignis, assembly GCA_034552555.1. NCBI lineage: Eukaryota > Metazoa > Chordata > Actinopteri > Characiformes > Prochilodontidae > Semaprochilodus > Semaprochilodus insignis. Next base: position 13,383,031 of record CM067489.1, read on the forward strand.
GGTAAAGGCGCTCAAGAGGGCAGTCCAGTACCATTTACTCCCAGTACTCGCAAGTGGAGTGCTGTGTGGGTTCACTACCGAAAGGTGGATCAGGAGAAGAAAGCATTGTGTTTGCTCTGCATGGAGAAAATTCAGCACCAGAGTAGCACCAGCAACCTCATCAGGCACCTGCAGAATAAGCATCCTACTGAGTATGCGCAGCTAGAAGACCATCCACAGAAACGACCCGCAAAACGTAAACCTGACGATCCAGATTATTGCCCCCCAAGTCCTGCCAAAAGTCGTTCTGTGTCCTCAAACCGTAATGTCCAGTCACCGCTTAACAGTAGCATCTCTGACAAATATTCAGGTACTGTTCAACTTTGTGGCAGCATTTGTTTTTCCTTAATTGTTGTTTCTTTCGGTTTTGATCTGTATGAAAGTCTGAACCCGTTCCATAAAAGTTCTTATAAATGGAGAGGTGCAATCGCTATAGACATCAAAACCTGAATGTATTGCCTTATCTTTGCACTTTGCTGAATCTTTCATTTTTAATGTGACTATTTTCTTTGTATTAGTTTGCAATCTTATTCATGTTAGTACTTGGTTTAGCTTTGACTAAACATTGACAGATTATTCATTAAAGTGTGAACTTTCTTTGTCAGGTGTAGATTGGTCCGACGGCCGTAAAATACTGGAACGAGAGCGGGAGCTGACTGAAGCTTTGAGACGGGTCCAGCAGGAGGAGGGCCGAAGTTTACAGCAACAGAGAGAATTAATGCAGCAGATCCGAGAGTTAGAAGCAGAGAGGCGTGCGCTCCAGAATCAGAAACGGGAACAGGAGGATGAACATCACAGATTGAAGAGGGAAAAAGAGGAGCTTGAGAACATCAAATTGGAGCTGCAGAAGGAGAGAGAGGAGTTAAATAAGGAGAGGGAGGAGCTGTATAAGGCAAAAGATGAATTTCGCAGAGAGAGGGAGGAGCTTGAGAGACAGAGGCAGGAGTTGGCAGCAGAGAAGGAGATTCATGGAGACAGACACATACAGGGCCAAGTGTCTGAGTTTTACAACTGTTAATTAATGTACAAAGTTGATGCATCTCTGTGGTAACAAAATGATCCTTTTTTATGGGCGGGGTGGGGATAACTAGTGATAGTAGCTGATAAGATTTCACCACTTTGCGTTTTTTTTTCTGGAAACAATAATCCATGTTAAAATAAGTCACAACGTTGTTGGGAAAGGGTGCGCAATGTAAACGCTGAATTTTTGTGTTTTTAACAAACGCATTGTAAATAATCAAACTCATTTCTCAATACAGTGTTATCACACATTCTTGTCAGTGCGTAATTCTTTTAGAAAATAGCGGCAGCTAAATCCATGATGTTGGAAGTAACCAAAGGCTATTTGATGACTGTATCGTCTGCCATGTCTTCATTGTCATCCAAGGCATACCAATATAATTTTCTGAATGATTTTTCTCCCAAAATTGAAGAAGTACACTCATCATTCAGTACGTCCTGGTGATTTTAAACGTATGGTAAGTAACTTATTAATTGTACTGCATAATTTAAACATGTCTGAAATGCAGCCTTGCAGTAGATAAATGCCTGGCACTGTGCTTGTTTGCCCACTTAAAGATTTGTGGATGGCAGGAGAACTGTAAACTGTAAGCTTCTTATGGGTGGACATCACAAAGCTGTGCATTAAAATATACAGGTCATTGTTTTCTCAGATCTTTTAATGATAATGCTGGTGTTGTATTTACAAAGACATGCTTTCAAAGTAAGACATTACGGCTGTGTTACAACTCGAGTCAGTGCAACTGCAAACTTGTACCAAGTCTCATCTTTCCAAACCAGCTGGTCTAAATAAATATAATTTTTAATACTGGTTTGGCGTATGAATATAGATTTAAAAAGTTAAAGGGAAATTACACCAGTGGACGTTTTGATTGATTGTCCAGCTGGTTCCTATCACTACCACTGGTGAGTGACTGCCTTGGTAAGTTTCTCGAGAGCAAACCGTTTCAGAGCTATTCCGAATGACTGTTTAACTCTTAGCTATTATACAGAGATTTAGAAAAAATATTTGGGGTTCCCCTTGAAGCACCTAACAATTATTTGTTGTTATTGATGAATGATTTTCATTAAAAAAAAAAAGAATATAGCCAAACGGTTTGGATTCAGCACAGGTCTGTTTGTGTACTGTTTATGCCGGATAAGGCATATATCATTTTTGTGGCTTTATTGCATGGCTTGCTCTTAATACTGCACAACTTCAAACTCTTCACTCCTTCAGGTTCAAAGACCACAGTGTTAGGATTCAGTATAAGCGTCAGATATTTTTACACAGTTGCAGCATTAGCTAGTGTTAAAAACCTTAAAGACTATAACTAGTCCCGCAGTCTCGGTTCCGAATATGATGCTGAAAGGCTTTTATGGCAAGCCGTTTTTATCCTAAAATCACACCAAGTCGTAACTCTGGTTTTACTAGTAAAAACTGAAATTGGAGAGCTCTGTAGTGTAGTTTCTACTAAATAAATACTAAGTAAATACCATGATTCCAGATATCTGGTGTGCCATTTCACTAAACATAATGTCAAGCATATGTTACCATTGATTTGGATGGAATTTCATTCTGTTTTATCCATACTTCAGTTTAACTAGTAAAGAATCCGATTATATAGACAATAATAATAGAGGCAATAATATTTCTACTAGTAGAAATTGTAATTACAGATATTTACATTTTAATTCCGGCTAGTTAAATTCCACATCCACATATCCGTAATTGAATTCTGACTAGTAGAAATATTAATTCAAGATATCTTTCATTTTAATTGTGGGCAGTTATATGCATTAGAGATATGTACAGATTCAGATCTCCAAAATACAGTTGTAGATATCTAGAATTCATATCCAGTTTTGATGAGTAATAATTACATTTTATCTTTGTATATGAAATATACAGAATTCTGTAATTACATTTTGACTAGTAGGAATTACATTAGTATGAGCCAGAAATAAAAATAACATATCTATTAAAATTTGTCATAAAAGTTTTACAGATATCTTTAATGATATTGAGATTTAAAATACAGTTTAAGAGATCTACAATTTTTTTGTGTTTCAAAATTATATTTCAGATCTCTCCAATGGTTTCATAAATACATAAAAAATTATAGTATTTGCATTTCATGCATATTTTTAAAATTTTAGCGACATTAGGTTAAAAAAGATGGTATACATGCAGCAAGTCAGTGCAGGGCAGGAAAGGAATGAAGGCTAGAGGAAGAGTCTCACTGATTTAAGATATTGAATACAGCCATACGATTATGACATCGAATTAAAACAAAGGTTAACCAAATAAGCTAAATACAATTTTTTGAATAAATGATAACATGTAAAACATCATATCAATTACTAGATTAATGTGAAAGCCAAAGAATGCCTGCCAAATGTGGGTACATTTTGGCAAGAGGTTTGGCTCATTCACCAGTCAGCACTGTGCCAATGTCAACATTACTAAGTGCAAAGATGTACTGATGCATGTAAGATGATGCTACTTTAACGCTACATAATGAGCGACCATTGGTATATTTTCAAACTTAATGGTAGAACACAGCCCTACAGCATAAGTGACTTTTATTTTGAAAGGTAGTCTGTGGAATCTGTACCAATGGCGTGGCAGAGAAAAGAGGTCTGTGTCTCCTTCAAATTAGAGTTCTGATTAGCAAGAATTTAGTTTTAGATGTCTGAAATTGAATTTAAAACTAGTCATAATAATCTATCACGAAGTAACGTTTTCATGATAGAGACCTGCAATATTTATTGTTAAAAAGGTCAATGTTGATATCTGTAATTACGTTAAAGATATCTGTAATACAGTTTTGACTATTAATAATGCAATTTATACTAGTGAAAATATACATTTTAATAGCCAAAAATAAATTACAGATATCTATAATTCTTATTCTTACCAGTCAGAGTTATATTTTGACTGGTCATGACTGCGGTCAATTTAGGCTAAACGGCTTACATACTCTTTAGCACAGAGGATATCTGGAATCAGTATTATCATTTTGTAGTAGGCGCCATCTTGTTATGCCCATATTTGGAACTCCGGGTCTAATCTGGATTTTCAATGGCAAAAAAAATACATGGGGGTTTCAAATAAATCAGGTTCAGAACCCCGACTCGTTTTGTTCTGTGTACATTTTTCTCTTGTATATCACTTGATCATCAGAATTACGAGATCGTTCAAGAGTCCAAATATGAACATTGCTACATGTAAGCTAATACTGATGCGCACTGAACTGACGTCAGCTCCCTTAAATCCACGACAACAGCATGGCATGCCAGGGTGTGGTAGTTAATTTCCATTTACAAAATGAGGGCACATAAAAAGAAGTATGAAAAAGATTAGTAATGTAGGTTATGATGCAGATCTGTTCTTCATGTGATCCCCACTGAAACGCCACAGATCTTTTCTGTCTGGTCATAGCCCACTTTGACCAGCTCTACAAGCTCCTGCTCTCAAGTTAATGCAATACAGCTTACCCATCTTAATATCACTACTGACCGCCTGGTAAGATGATTTAGGCTGTCAAAACATAATTACTTACGTTAATTATTCTTTTAAGGCCAACATGACCCCTGTGGTCTATTATGATTCCAGATATCTGCTAGTGCTAATAAGCCTCTCGACAACTGTGTAACATCATATCTGGAGATGAAAGTGCGGGTCTGCATTTAGACTCTCTAGGACGGCTCTCTAGTAAATCCGCATAAGACCACACTTTCTTGAAGGCTCAATGATCCACCGCGATCCCATGAGAAAATCACTCTTTAAGTATAACCGGATCTTTTATCTTTTTCTTTATCCAGAATGACGTGTTTTTGAATTCTGAAGTTAGGGAAATTCTGCTCTCAGCCCTCCGACACCTTAAACGCTTAAACCCGTTTTACTCACCCTTGGGCCACGTCATTAAAGTGTACACTACAAGAAGGACCTTAGGGCTTAGGGCAACAATTGTGACAGGGTCTGTGGCTCTGCAAATGGATACTACTGCAAAGACTGCACATTTAACAAACGCGCTAATATTGGCCCACGCCGGTCGCCGTTGTGGTGTCACGTGATCCACGAGAGTAGCGTTTAGCTATGTCGGCCAACTAACGTTTTCCTGATTCTTCCTGCTTTTCCGACGCGGATTTACAGGACAGTTGTTTTTACTTTATTAGTTAAGTTATACAGATAAAATAGCTAATTAACTTTATCTAGTCAAGTGTTGCTGTTTGAAAGACTACTTTCTGCCAGAGGTGCCGTGTGTGCTGCGAAATCTAGCAACGTTAGGCCATCTCTGCCCGACTGGATCAAATCCAACATGCTGTTGCATTACTGCCCGCAGTGTGGTTCAAAGCTGCAGTCTGGGTTCAAGTTTTGTCCGTCCTGCGGGGAGAAACTCCCCTGTGTGGCTGACTCTGCAGACGCAGACGTGTCAGATCCAGTTCCTAATGCCAGCTTGCTCAGCCTTTCTCCAGGTCCACACTCACTACCACCAGCTCTTAACAACAGTGAAGGTAAATCTAGATGCACAGATGGCCGCATATAGCCTATGAATGAGAAATAAGAATTTGAACAGTTTACAGGCACTAGTGGGTTATAGTGTCTCAGAAACATGGGGCTAACTTTTGTCATTTGTGATTTGTGCCAGTTGAATTCCATCCCTAGTACCTTAAACCTACCAAGAGTAGTCTTGGTTAAATTTACATTGTGCTGTTCTTTAGGTGTTGCTGAGGCTTCTGTCTGTTCAGCACTGACCCGCTCACCCATAGTCCGGTCTACACGCCAAACCGCCACCCAGATAACAAGTAGTCCAGCAACACCACCCAGAGTTGGGAGAAACACAGGTTGATGAAAGAATTCAGTTGACAGACAGACCAGTTGACCCACATCAAAAAGCTTATTTTCAAAATTATTTTCTGTGTTCAGGTCAGAAGGCTCTGACGTCCCCCCGGAAACGAAAAGCATCCCCCCAGGTGGAAGAGAAGGAAGAATTAAAGGTGTCATCTTTATCAGCCCAGGCTGCTTCTTCAGGTTGGGAAAATGAAATACAGAAATTCAACTGGCCTTTTGTAAAAACACGTCAATGCATTTCTCTCCGTCTGTGTCATCTTATGAAATGAAATCAAGACTCGCAGGCATTTAGCACAGAAACGATTGTCATTTCTTATGCTAAGCCCCTCCACAAATACATAACCTGGCCTGTCTAAAACGTTGCTGCACATAGTGCTGCTCAAACCTGCAGCATGGATACTAACTTTGATGAGCATGGAGAAGCTCCTCTGACCAGTTAATAGTGAAGGACTGTCATGGGCTGAAGGTTAGGGACCGAGCCATGTGATAGGAAGGTCGCTGGTTTGATTCTCTGAGCCAACAGGTTAAGTGCCTTAGTGCAAGACACCTAACCCCCAGCTGCTCCCTGGGTGCTGTGGATAGGGCAGCTCTATATGTATATATCTGTGTGTTCAGTAGTGCGTGTATGTGGATTTAATTGCAATTTTGAGCAATTCTAAATTCAGTTCTACTTCTGATACAACTGAATCAAACCCATACACAGGCTGTCTTCTGGTTTGAAAACAGTGAAGGCAGATGGAGACATATATGTGATGTCTTGCTACATAAGTACATCCAGCAAAAATAGACAGGAAATCAACTTACATGCCCCAGATTACACTGTCTTGGATAATTGGCAACACTGTCTAAAGTTGTGCAACATGCAAAGGAGTAGCTGTTAACTGATTATTCATTAGATGCCCACTATAAAAGTTCAAATTTTCACTTCAGAGCAGAAGCCATTGACATCACCTCGGAGACGTAAAGCATCCCCCAAGGTGCAAGAGGAGGAAGACCTGAAGACTGTGTCTTTACCACCAGCCCAAACTCCCCCCTCAGGTGATTTAATAATTCCATTTTAGCTGTTATAAAAATCAGAAATGGCTAAATGTTATTTATGTCATTACATATCAGATGAGACTACCAAATAGTCACTGACTGAATGGTAAAACTGTTGCTGATGTTTTTTATTTATTATTATTTTCTTAAATCCCTTATGAATGTCATTTGTAAAATGGCACAAGGCAGCAGACAGACTATGAGTGTAACGTATTAATACCCGATATGGGGAGTTTCTCGGTCCTTTTGTGTTGAAGTGTGATGATATATTGAGCCTACAATTTGGCCTGATTAACAATATTGGGTTCGCTATTAATTATTCTAACAGTAACTAACATTATTCAAATGAAGAAAAATATGACTAAAACAAGGTTTCACAACAACTGGGCCAGCACATGCTGGTGGTCATCGGGTCAGTACTGAGGGCAGGGAAGTTTCAGCTTTCAGGCTTTTTGTGAAATGTTAAGAACCCCGTGGACTGTAATCATGTAATTAAACTTCTTAACAGCACAACACAGCAGCGCTAAAGGTTGTTGTTGGTTGGTGCTGATTATTTGCAAACTTTGTTGTTCAAAAAATACTGTTGCATGAAATGGAATAATAACAATTTTTATTTTTTCTTTCAGCGAAAAGCAAATCAAAGAAAGCCAAGCGACTTTGTCTTCTGGAGCCTGTGCAGGAAGGGGTGGAGTTTTGTGACCAGTCTGGAAAGAAATGGAGGCTGGTGAAACTATTGTTTCAGACAGAGGTGGAGCTGACTTATGGAGGTACAATCTTCAGCTAATCTTAAACTGCATTATGAGGTCCAATAGTCTTTCTATAGCTTAGGGTGAATGCTCTGCATAATAGTAAATCTACTCTTAATAACATAAGCATGGGAGAGGGCACAGATATTCTACAGTTCTAGTACTGTAACATACTGACGTACAGTTACCGCTCTTGCACATTTTGCACGTGTTACAGTATTGTAATTGTATTGTAATGTGTCTTTTGTGTTTTTGTCTTTGCACTATACTTACTATCTATCTATTCTTTGGAATTACTGCATTGGAGAAGTAGCCGTGTTTTGTTATACTGTACAACCCTGTATTGGTATAATGACAAAGTTGAATTGATTCGAATGCTGCAGTTATACTAAAAGTTTTTTATCAGACTAAGTCAGTAACATTTACTGGTTCTACTGTGAGTTGATTTGAATGCCACAAACATCTAAACATGAAGTTCTCTGTAGTGCAACAAGCCAGTGTGGGAACCAGCTCTGATGACTGCAAGCACATTTTGAGACTGGTAAGAAATATTCCCAACTTGTTATAGTATGTAATATGAAATATACAGTGCTTTGAAAAAAGTATTCAACCCTTAAGTTATCAGACTAAACAACACTTGCACAGATTCTTCGAGCCAGTAGTCCAAATTGTCAAAAAGCCAAAATTCATTATTTTTCAGCAGAACCGTTTTGTGCTACAGCAACAACTTTCTGTTGGACTAAGTTTCTGCCACTTTTGTGCATTGTTTGTAAAAGATTTCTTCCCATTTTTTATGGAAGACTGGCTCTAGGCAGTTCAGATTGATGGGATGATGTTTGTGAACTGCATTTTTCAAATGGTGCCATAGACTCTCAATTGGATTGGACTTAGTAGAACATTCATTTTTCTGTACTTCAGCAGCATCTGTGTTGCTTTGACCTTGTGTTTAGGAACACTGTTCTGCGTTTTTTTTTCTTTTTTTTCTTCAGTCATCCTTCAAATTTAAGATGCCCAGTCCCTGCTGAAGAAGAGTATCCTCATGACAAAATTCTGCCACCCATAATGAATGATTGCTGGCCTCTCTTTGTGGTTTCCTTCGCAAATCTCCTTCTTCTCAATAGAAGATCCAAAGACTTGAATATTGTTGTGTAGCTTGAATTTCATTTTATTGGTGAGCTGTTTAAATGATTCACAGGTAGAGGGCAGTTGTAGGCGAAATGTGACCTTCTTAGGGCAGTAACTTTCATCTGTATATACTTTAGAGGTACCCCAGCACAGGGGTTAAATGCTTTAGAAAACACACACACACACACACACACACACACACACACACACACACACAAATCTTAAATGTATAGTACTGAAAGGCGTGCATGTTTATACTGTCTGTTTGTGTCCTCTCCTTTTCAGGGTGCTAAAGAAGGACAACTGTTTAATGAACAGAACTTCCTTCAAAGAGCTGCCAAACCTGCCGCAGGTCAGTTTGCTATATATTTTATAGTGTGTGTGTGTGTGTGTGTGTGTGTGTGTGTGTGTGTGTGTGTGGTCTGCGTGGATACATAACGTGTGCATTCTCCTTTCTAGTGGAGAAATGGATGAAGAAACTCAATATGGACTTCCTTGGGATTCCATCATGTGTGGGCTTTGGTCTTCATGATACATACAGGTTTGTGTGTTTGTCAAATAAGTGCATGTTTGTGAAAAGGTGTTTAAATGTTGTTGCTTGTGTTCATGTAAGTATTTTTTGTGTGACTTCTTGTTTACTCTGCAGATTTTTAATTTTTCCTGATATGGGCCAAACTCTGCAGTCAGTTATGGACATAGAGAAGAAGTGTCTGCCTGAGAGTGCAGTCCTGCAGCTGGCACTACGATTGGTGAGCTTTTTTGCAGCCTTTTATGTACTAGTGTTCATTCTTGAGAAAAATAAATTGTGTCTTTCTAGGTAAAGACGCTGTCAATATAGTAGTACTCTCAGGACTATGTCTAATATACATTTACTTAGGGAATGTAATTTTATCATATACATTCGCAGTTATATTTTGCTATTGTAAAAGTTATGCTATAAAGTTGCATTGATTCTATAAGCAGAGCCTTTTTTCATTATTTATTTATTTATTTATTTATTTTTTGGTTAAAAAGGTAACACAGGAAAAGCCCAAATGTGTACTGTACCCCTAAAAATTGAATGTAGTGTATGTAGTATCTTGCTGCATGTTCTGAAGGTACATTTACATTGTTTGTACCTTGGATGATAAATGTCCAATAGACCTTTTTCTGATAGTGAATAAGGATGTTCATAATTGTTTATGTACTAAAACAAATCTGTGTGTGTGTGTTTTAGTTGGATGCTCTGGAATTTGTACATGAAAATGAATATGCTCATGCAGACATCCACGCTGGCAACATCTATATTAACACGGTCGGATACTCCGAGGTCAGTATGCCCTTTGTGCAATTACTTTGTACTTAATCTGTGTGCCATCCATTCTGTCTAAGGGTATTGTACTTAAAATAAACGTGTTTTTGCGCATGTGTGTTTTAGGTATTCTTGTCGGGCTTTGGCCATGCTTTTAGGTTTTGTCCTGGAGGGAACCATGTGGAGTACAGGGAAGGCAGCCGAACCCCCCACCAGGGAAACCTCAACTTTATTAGCCTAGATTCACACAAGGGGGCTGGTAAGCAGACCTTTATCAGTGCAAATTATAAAACATGGACAGAAGTCAGCGACTACCCTTCATTTATATACATTTATATAACTGCCGGGATATTTTTCCATAGTTCAGTAATAGACATTGGTTGCATTTTCTGTTTCCAAGTAAACCTAAAGATGTTCAGTAATGTTAAGACGCGAACTGGTTCTTTGATTGCTGAATTTGCATCTCATTGAACAAACAGGGATCTGACCTCACATAAGGTTCTGCTGTATCCAAAGTCGCATGTGGTTTGAGTTTTCTGATGTTTGCATGCACAATGCAGGACCTTCTCGGCGTAGCGATCTGCAGTCTCTGGGTTACTGTCTGCTCTTCTGGATGACAGGCACTCTACCTTGGAGTGACGTCACTCAGTCTAGCTCAGCCATCTCTGCTGAGAAGGAGAGGTAACTCATTCTTGCTTGTTGATGTTCAGAAGTGATTCATCTATGATATTACAGAATTCTCAAAAAAAAATTTGTATTTTCTTTTTATATGATTGTATTAACATGATAAAATCAGCATGTCCTTATTTTTACATGCTTTGTAAGCAGTGCTCTTTCTCTCTGAAAAGGTACATGACTGATATTCTTGGGCTAGTGAACAGCTGTTTTAAAAAGAAGAGGGTTTCAGGTGTGTGTGTGTGTCACAACATTCTATAGTCATTTACAGCATACATATACAGGGTTATATTGCCTGTAGTTTTCCTCATGCTCTGTTTGTGTCTATAGGTGCATTACAGAACTATCTTTCTCAGACAATGGGCCTGCACTATACTGAGAAGCCAGATTACTCCCTTATGAAAGATGGGCTTCATGAGGCTTTGCAAAAGATGGGTGGGACATTGAAGGAGCCACTGATTTTCAGGTAAAATGCAAACACCTACAACATTCTGGTGAAGCAATAGAGGTTGCATTGTTCCTGGGGCCTGTCTCACAATGCATGTTTAACTTTGTTTGGGTTAAAGGTGCCACAAAATGCATTTACTCAGCATTTAAAACCTGCTCATTATTGCTTGACAAACTGTCCAGAGTGAAACGTACGCAAACTTTTGAATTAAAGTTATCCGGGATCTTGTTAAAGATGTGGCAGCTGCACTCGTCTTCCTATTCGACAGCTTGTTTTGCAGATTTTTCATTCCAGTTTAATTGGTGTTGCAGTTGCATTGAGGCACCTGCACAAGCTGTAGCAATTACGGTAGAACGGAACATTCGATTAGAAAGCTGGAAAGTAGGAAGCCAACTTGGCCTCATTAACATCAACCATGCCTGTTTACAGTTTTGTTTTTTGAAAAGACATCCCTTTTATAGCCTGGAATGTTGCTCCACTGTCATATGTATATTTTGGAGGCATAAATATTAATGCATCAAGACTGTTATAAAATAGGCTAGGATTTGGGATCTGCCCTCTTTTACAAATGCAGTTTGTATTTGAAGGAGGAGACAACAGTGTTTGAGGGTTCATGGTATTTACTGTACATTTACTGTACTCCCTTTATTCAACTACGCCAAATATAAATAGTTTTGTATTCTGTGGGGCCTTTTAAGTTTTGCTTGTTTCACAATGGTAGTTAAAGAGACCATATCCTGCGCTTAGTTTTTTTTCCTCCTGAAGGTCAATTTATAACATCTGGTTTTATGTACCAAAATGGTCATAATTTATTATTACACAGCCGTCCTCCACCCTCTATTTAACCATTTAGGATTAAACAGGCTGTTTTTGTTACTTTTCTCTTAAGATTGATTCAAGATAAATGAGCTCTTTTCTGATTAGCTGCTGGAAATTATGCCTGCTTCAAAATGCACTCTGAGCTGAAGCACTCCCTAGAACTTCAGTATTAATGGGTGTGGCTATAGTGCTGTAGGCTGAATAGTGGATATATGCAAATGTGTTGGTTCTTGCTAAGTTTGCATATTTCATCATATTGGGACTTCAACAGCATGTTGAGATACTTGGTTTAGGATCAATGCCTGTATTCATGCACATGAATGTGAGATGTTTATGATGAACAGCTAATCATGTGAAACACGGGTAGTCAAGCATCTCGTTTTTCAAAGAAGAATATTATTAATTTAATTATAAATATTGTATGAATCAGTGAACTGATTCAATGTCAAGAGAAATTCCAGATTTAGAATGATCTAAGCCTGAAGTAAATTGACTAAGCAATGAATCCTGCTTCATGAGACAGGCCCCTGGTCATAGTATAGTATATGTTTTATGATGTTGGACAGAATTCTAATAACTTTATTATTTTTATTTCGTACAGATAAAAGGAAACCATGAAGCTGGCATCTGACTACTTCTGCCAAAATGTTTTTAGAGAGAACTTAGAGGAAACTGATATATTTTTTTTTTTTAAATGAATGGTGTAATTCAAAGTTTTTACCACAGTGATTGCATGATTCACCACTAATTGCACCAAAGGCTTACTAATATTACCTGTACTGTTTAAGTTCTGAATCTCTAGTTAATGCTGTTTTACCATGCTTATATAGGTCACACTCACAGGTTTTGCTAGTTATTTATGTGTATGTGTTCATTTGAAATTAAACAATTTTTTATGAATTGTGTAGTTCTTTTTGGTAATATCAGTGTTCTTTTGTTGTTGTTGTTGTTGTTGTTGTTGTTGTTGTTGTTGTTGTTAAAAGACCACCAGAATCTCTCTTAAAGGAACAGCATATGTTCTGATCATGTGAAGAAATTGAGATAAATATTTATTGTAACAGTATGTCCCCACATAAATAACATTTCTAAATTTTAGTTAGGGCTGCTCAGTATGTTGTTTTCAAGGAATATCCATGTATATTTCAGATGAGATATAGGATGACACAATACCGTTTATATTGATATATGTTTATATTAAAATACATGATCTGTGCCAGTGCATTTCTCCTCAGCCCTGTCGCCATACCCCCGCCCCCTCTTCCCTACCCTGTTTCATCTACATCTTGACTGCATTTTATTTTGATTACAGTTATGCCTGATCAGTGTAGTGGTAACCGTGAGGGGGGAAAAGATTTCGTTGGGGACAGTTTTGCTGCATGACACCCTGTATGTATTGTGTTTTAGGCAGAAATTGTATCTCAGGCCATCATTACAAAAAAATTTGCCTGATTCATCATCTGTTCTCAAAAACCCACTTGGGCAGTTTTCTTAAAAATTCTGACGTTCATCAGTGTTCATTTGATTTCAGATTTGTTCTCTATGTGTACTCAAGAGCACAATGGTACAAACAATTCTGCAGTTTAAGAACATGATGTTTTGTTAAAATACATGACCTGTGCCAGTGCATTTCTCCTCTCTGACACTCTGTGCAACCCTGCGACCCAGCCCTATCTGAAACTCTTTGGACACCTGGTTCCTATTACCACTACTGTAAACAAATCTTTAAAAAAAATTTTGAAATTGTTTAATTAATCTCAAACAGAAAGGTTGATATATGAACATCAATTGATTATGTAGTCCTTGAAAAGCTGGACAATGTTTGTCTAATTTTTTTAATGCAAGGTTCAACATGAGGACATCTTACAGTTATAGTCTCGCTCAGTGAATCTGGTATATAAATCTGTAGCTAGGGGACTTCAAAAAGCTTTTATTGACATACTTGTATAACCTTTGCTATAGGGGGAGGACATAAAATCTGTTTAGAGGAATATTTGGAAGAACTCATATTTATGAATGTAATACATAACCAATTACAGTTTATTGTAAAAGAGAAGCAGATACAAATGGAGAATATCTAACGCACCCAATCATATTCCTCACAAAACTCTCAAAACCTTAAACGTATATACTGCTTTCATTCAAGAGGTAAAGAATTTTCAATTCCTTTTAGGTTTTAAAATAAATATTGCATATGCTGTGTAGTGAGAAATTATATTTGTATGTAATTTTCTATAACATGAACGCTTGGTGAAGGGATTAGGATTTTACTATTAAGACAAAAACATAGCGAATGACATTCATAAGCAAGATAAAACGATGAGAAATTATTATATGATCGATATTTAAAAATGTAGAGATCTTATAAATAAAAAAAATACATTTTATATAGAGGTTGTGTTAAGGATTAGTAAAAGTATGTATTAAGTGTTGATATACACGAAAAACAAGTTGCACCCAGAAGGGTTCAAACGACAGAAACTTTGTGTTTAGGTTTGACGTCATGAGACACAAACCACGAAGAGAGAGAACCGACAAATTGTCCGACAAAGTGTCCCAACAGCCACGACTGCGGACGTTCAGCGAGCAGTGATGCCTTCCATGAGTCAACCTGTTAGTGATAGCACCATGGGCAGATGGTTGCACGATCCAGGAGTACGTGCACGCAGACCGTTACGACGACTGCCCTTCAACGTCACCAAAAACTGCAATGGTGTCATGTCAGACTGTCATGGATTGACTCAGAAGGGCAGCGGGTCGTCTTCAGTCACAGGTCCTACCTGGTGTAAACAACCAACGAATCCATGTGTGGAGGCACTGTGGTCAGCGCCAAGATGGTTTGTTGCCACGCGTCACATGCCTAGATTAGTCTGGTGTCACCTTCCCCCCTACCACAAAATCTGCAGGAACTGCATGATAATATTCAAGCTGCATATTAAGCCCATATCAGTGTAAATTTTATATAATTTATTGTTCCCAGTAACCTTTATCTTACTTCCGAATAGCATTGCAATCCAACAATTCCTTCTGGGTGTAACTATTTTTTTCTGGTGTTGAGCGTACAATGTATGGTAAAATGGCTGATTTCAGAAATCTCACCGGAGAAGAAAATGAAGTTTGTATGAAATATATTTTATGTAGAACGTTTTCAGAAAAGTTAAAAGCTACTTTGTGGCCAATAGCAGTTTGAAGACTTCCAGTAACAGCTGTGGTAAAGGGGAATTAGTTAAGACACCCTTGTGCCTTAACTGTTATCGTTCTCGAGAAGTATGGGATAAACTGTAAGATACGGGACTTGAAACTGAAAAAAAAAATCTATATTTTATGAATTTATAGTGAAAATATGACTAAGAATAAGCCTGACTTTGTCTTAATTAAACGACATTTAATTAAAAAGGACAATGAAAAGAACAATGAATATGTTGTTCAAGGACACAGACATGTGGGACTCTGTAGGTCTTTTTAATTAAAGGTTTGTGTCCTTTATGCTCTTCCTGTTTTCGCATTTTCATGAAATTTAAATACATTTTAAAAAGTAAGAGAGCGCTGTTAGAATTCATACAGTTCCTATAGCTACATGAAGGGGGCATCCAAGTTGCACTGCTGCCCTGTGCCCAGACGGAACTCTGAAAGCGTCCACTCGGTTGCTGGACGGACTGAAAACACGGGTACTCTGCTCGAGTGAGACGCGAAAAAATGTTTAAGGGTGAAAAGCTGTAGAAAACGTATCTTTATGTTTTGTGTTGACCATAAGATCTACATTTAGAACTTAAGTTAACTTAAAATTATAGCTACTTAACGTTAGCGTAGCGGCGGAAGCTAAATGACCCTTAACGAAGAACCTAAGCGACTCTGTATTAACCTGAAGAAAGAGAATTTCAGTTAAATCACCAAAAGCCTGCCTCAACACATGACGCTAACGGCCTCGGCACTGTGTAGCTAACCGGCCCTTGTAGATGAAACTCTAGTCTGTCCACTGTCTGCCCCGCCATGCGCAACTACCGATGGGCTGAGTTCGAAGCGGAGCCGTGGATCGAGCGGCTTATTCAAAACTACGGCCAAAGCCAGCGGGAATTCAGCGTGAGAGCACATGTGGTGGGGGTAAGGATGTCGTTCCGCTAGTTACCGAATATGCGTAACTTTTGGAGAGCAGATTCTAAGATGACCATATCTTATGAGTCCAGGTCAGTGACTTGAGTGACTCGGTGCGGACGGATGAGAGCGATGCCTGCATGTTGTTTCTTTCCGACGGCAATGTTTTTATTCCTGCGGTGCTCAGTGCAGCCGCCTGGGAACGTTTACAGGAGTGAGTACACGTCCCACACACACTTATTAAGAACGTGTTATGACACCATTGAGTAAACAACCGAGTCCGGCGGCTAATGTTAATCTATCATCAGCCTACTTTATGAAACAACTCAAAGCTTGACTATTGGAAATGCACGTCATTATGACCTAAATCACCAGCAAAGTCATAACTCCGTTTTTGCTATTAAAAACTAAATAAACCCTCAAAAATATGATTCCACATATCGGGTATTCACTTTTCAGTCATAACATCGAGCATGCATATCTGTAGAGCCATTTTGACTAGTCATTTTGCTGTTGCTGTTACTGTTGATTTTCAGGTCCACATATCCAGAATCAATTTCTGACTCGTAGAAGTACTACATAATAAGATTAGGTCTTTAATGAGGTATGACTAGTTACAATATGCAAATTGCATGTAATATGTATCGATTCAGCTCTCTAAAATTCTAGTTATAAGAGTAATTTTACTGATATCTTAATGCAGAATTATAGTTAGAGTATACTAGTTAGAGTACAGTTTTGACTAGTAATAACTACTTTTTAACTTTGTATATGTGAGATACAGATATCTGTAGTCATGTGTCTAATGTTTTGACTAGTAGGAAATACACCTGAACTAGTAGTAATAAAAAACAAGATTGTTCATAATGGCTATACAGATTTCTTGAATGACATAATTGAGATTTAAAATACAGTTTGAGTGCAGCAAGTCAGTGCAGGGCACAAGATGGAAGGCAGTGGAGAGGAGCGAAGAGGAGAGGAAGAGTCTGACTAATTTACAGTGTTGAATATGATCACATAAGTGAGGGAGAGACTGGAGCGCTCTGGGAACAGCAACAATATGTCAGCAAACAAAAAAAAAGTTAATGCCAATTATCAAGAATTTAACTACTTATCAGGATAAGGGTCAAATAAAGCAGACCTTCATTTGTGATTTTCTTATTTAGATTTTATTTTAGGCCTATTTGTTGTTATTATTTACACCTTATATTATCCTACTATATAGATAGTTTAGCTTTTCGTCTAACCTGCTATGAACTGTGCCTGTTGAATATGTGAGTGTAAGTAAACAGCAGGTTAATTTTGAGTTCAGTTGTTGCAGGCTGCTGTAGGTGAAAACTAAGCCTATTCAAAGTTCTCTTTCTAGCGTAGTCTAGGTCAAAATCTATATTTTGTGCAGCTAACGATTAAAAAAATTATTAGGTTACCCAGAATTTAACCAAATGAGCTACTAATGCATTAGCATATATACAGTTTTGCAGTCCATCACAATACTTTATTACACCAATTAATAGACTGATGTTAAAGCCAAAGTGTGCCTGCCAAATGCGGGTAAAATGTGTGCTGCATATGAGGAAACACTGCTTTAACACTACACAATGAATGACCATTAAGCAAACTTAAGGATAGAAACAGTCATACAGCATGAGTGACCTTTATTTTGAAATATGGTCTGTGGGATCAGAGAAAAGAGGTGTGTTGTTTTCTTCGAATAAGCATAGGTTAAATATGAGTTCTGACTAGTAAGAAGTCAGTTCTAGGTCTGAAACAGAATTTGTAACTAATCAGAACACCAATTTTACCAGATGATGTTTTCATAATTGAGGTCTGTAATATTTAATGTTACTAATAAAAGGTAATACATGTTGATATCTTTGATTACTTAAAAGACATGTATATTTCTGCTTTGACTAGTAATAATTTAGTTTTATTAGTGAAATGATTAATTTACTTGTTAAAAGTTGCTTAAATTACTTGCTTAATTCTTATTCTTGCTATTCAGCATTATATTTTGAACAGTCTGAATTACGTTTTTTTTGCTAGTAAATAATGACTTGCTGCTGTCGCTGGTGTCATTTTGGGCTAAAATGGCTTGTCATACTTTATATCTGAAAGTAAAATGAGATGTATATTTGTAATGGTTTGTATTTTGCAATCTGTTCTGTTTTAGATAGATCAGTACAAGTGACAAATCTAGATGATGTGCAAACATGGAAAGGCTCAAGAATTTCTGGACAGTTATAACTATTTAAAGCAGAGGCATCTGATGAGTTCTTGAAATTTGACTAATGTTTTGAAAACCATGACATCCGTGTTTCAGATTAGAAGAGAGGGAGTCCTTCTCAGGTCTGCACAACACAACGGTGTCTGTACGAAAATTCCAGCTGAACTTCCACATGGACCCTGAACTGGTAGGAAAGGGGTGTCAATTCGGAGGTCAAAATGCACAGCCAGACCAATAATAATCTCCAAATACAGAGTGTGACAATTACAGATTTTTTTTGTAAACTGCAATAAAACAACAATATATGTTTAACTTGTTTATTTGGTTTTTTTTTTTCATTTTATATTTATTAATTGGTAATTTGTTAAAGCTCTCCATTTCTTGATGCAGAAGCAGACTGTATTAGGTGACAGTATTTTTACAAGGTAACCCTGAGCCCATGTGGCTATATTTCCCCTGCAGACTGAGATTTCTCTGGATTCCCTGATTCTTTTACATTTTTTATTATGTATGGTGTGTGATGAAACACCTAGCTCCTTTGCAATCTCGTGTTGAGAGATATTCTTTTTGACCTGTTTGACTGTTCTCTCAAAGGTGGTACGAAGTGGTGAACCAGGATCTTTTTTGTGTGTGTGTGTGTGTGTGTGTGTTTGGTGGAGTTTCTTTTATACTCAGTCCTGATACCAGTTTACCTGCTTATTGGGAAATGTTTCAAAGCGGTGTAACATTTATAAATCTACTGCAAACTTCACACTTTTCCCCAGTTACCAGTTTGAGTGTATTTTTTTTTGAGGGAGACATTTTACAGAATATCTCCACTTTATGCAAATTGCGTTTGTACAAAGTTTCTATTAAACAAAGTTGGTCTATGTTTGTCTTGACATACAAACTTTTGTTCTTGGTTACACTTGTATTTCAGACATCATGTCAGTTTTATCTGACTATCGATCAGATCATCAGTGTGGGCAGAGTCAACAGGCATTATCACCCCCCTAGCTGGTAGGACCCTTCATAATGCATAGCATAGCAACAGTAATAATAGATTTTCAAATACTTACTTGACACTGTCTGTTAGATTAAAGTTTTGTCTTCTTGTTGCTGCTGTTTCATGTTAAACGTAGCTCTGTGGTTCAGGAGAAACGTTTGAAGCGTTTTGTTCTAAAACACATTGTTGAAAACATGATGTTGGGATGGGCTTTGCACATATAAGTCATAAGTGTGAAATATCAGTGCTATGTTACGATTAAAAACACTTTTATTAGATAAAACATTTGACTTGAACTACGTTTCTGTTTAAGCACAACACTCCCATCAGTCAAGCAACAAATCCTGAAAACATGGCGGTGGGTGTATGTCTTATGCATAGCATGTGAACAGGACTTTGAGCAAATAATGTGTTGGATAGGCAGCAGTTGTTGATATGCATTGTAATTTCCAATTTTCACCTCAGATCTCTAATGAAGGAGTGTTCAGTCAACTCTGCGAACTCTCAGTCAGGTTGATTATCACACCCTCACACATTCTTGTACACACTCTTTCTCTCACCCATGCTTGCTTAAGCACATTTTTTGTGTCTGTCTGCAACTGTGACTGTTGCTTTCACAGTCAGTATTATGTTGTTCTTAATGATTTGCTAGGATTTCCTCTTTCCTGCCTAATGGGGGCGTGGCACAATGACATCATTTTGAATATGCTGAATAATGCAATGGAGAAAATAACCACACCCACTGGGTGTCACCCAAGTGTGGCCACACCTACTCACTGGCACACAGAAAGACTTAGTTGGAGGGTAAGTCTGTATCCATAGCTACCAAGTGGCACCAGCTGTCAGCAGACCTTCCAAACAAATGGGTGTGTACTTTTTTTTTTTTTTTCCAGGGTGAGGAGTGTTTCAGCGCTCCTGTGTCTCATCTCCTCATCCCAGAGGAGCAGAGGGAGCTGTTGACAGCTGATCCCGGTACTGTCTGCCATCTAATTAATTGCTCCTTATTATTAAAATCCCTCGTCAATTCCACCAGACGTGTGCATGAGGCTCACAATGCATGTGTTTTTCCCTTAAATGTTCCTGTGCCCCAGGTGCATCGAGTGGGAGTGAAACTCCAAGTGGCTTGGTGCCTCCCCATATAGATGTAACAACAAACCAGCCAGTCAGTGCACAGTACCTTGAAAGAGACTCGCCCACAGTAGTTATGGATAGGCTACCTGATTTGGAACAGCCTACTCTGGACCACACAAGACCAGGTAGGAGAGCCAAGCAGTGATGTGGAAATGCTGAGGAGAGTAAATGCTGCTCAAGGGAGCTTATTGTGCTGTTATTGTATTTTCCCCACTGGTTTCTCAGAGGTCTGGTGTGGCAGAGGAAGAGAGTGTGGGGAGGGAGTGAGCCCGTGGGATATGTTCTGTCCTGCCTCTGACCTGCTAGGAACCCCATCCTCCTCCTCAGAGAGTAATTTTCTTTTTACTCACGTCATTCAGTACACACTTCTACACAATAATACAGCATGTGTTTATATATATATATATATATATATATATATATATATATATATATATATATATATATATATAAATAGATATAGATATAGATATATAGATATAGATATAGATGTGTGTGTATATATATATATGTATATGTGTGTGT
>CM067489.1:13408945-13457640 GCA_034552555.1 Semaprochilodus insignis
TTGTGTGTGTGTGTGTGTGTGTGTGTGTGTGTGTGTGTGTGTGTGTGTGTGTGTGTGTGCGTGCACACTTAGGGTCCCAGAGCAACTGGTGCAGTGGGCGGTGACTTACCTGGGGACCCCTCAGCATATGCTTGTTGCCAGTGGTAGTACTGAGCTGAGAGACATGGCAGTGGTGCAGCAAATTCAAAACTGAAAACTGTAATACCCAGAAATGATGTTTCTTTATGTTGTAATTATATATTATCTACAGAAAATAAATATATGATTCTAAAATAATCATTTTATCGTAAATAGTTAATTTGAAACATTTTCCACTATATTTCTCTTGGTAATAAAATTTGCCCTGTTTGTCAGATTAGCATTTGTTTCCACTGCTCCACTGATAGCTAAACAAATAGAAGTGCTCGTGGTTGTACTTGTTAAGTGTGTATCAGTCTTCAGACAATTAATAAGATGTCCTGTCCTCTTGCTTTGGAAAGAAAACCTGCAGTTACATCGGTGCTTTGTGGAAAATATTGGTCAGCCCTTGTTTATGCCTTTGTGTCTGGTGTCTGTTTTCTAGGACCTCTTTTAGTTTGGACACACCAACACATTAATTGAGATCACAGTTTATTTTTTGTTTGGGAAATGAGTAACAATTCACTCTTTCCACCAATCTTTTTGGGAAGTTGAGCAAGTTTTCAGATTCACTAATATGGCATACTGTAAAGTTTTCAGAATTTCAGGCTCAGACCAGTTCTGCAACACTAGTTTAAAATATCAAAGACAGAAGCTTGCCAGTTGGTGACAGATGCAGCCAAACAATGACCTTTATCTGAATTCATATTTGAGCGTATTTTATTTGATAAGGAGCATAACATTGTAAGGTCAAAGAGGTTAATCAGGGAGTCCCGGATCTCACAGGACCCCCTGTATTTCACACTGTGTGTGTGTGTGTGTGTATGTATGTGTGTGTATGTATATATATATATACACACACACACACACACACACACACATACATACACACAGTACACATATACACATGCTGTATATAAAGTGTTTGCTTCACACATACCACTGCAACACACTAACTCATCACCACCACAGCGAATCAGATGGACTACACTTGTAATTGTAAAATATATGTTATGAGTTATGTGTGTAGAGAGAGAGAGATCTTTCAGTAGAAAACGCACAGAATTTTTAACAAAGTTTACAACGATTGTTTTGATGACGTCATTTTCCTGCGACTTAGTCGCGCCTACTTCATGTTGCTAAGATGCCCGCTAAACGGCAGTCGAAAGATAAAAACACGGGGAAATGTAGTAAAAAGGATAAACGAGGTGAAAGTGCTGTTATCAACCCCGACATTGAAGATACTGTCATCCGGAATGGAATGAGAGACGCGTGGAAGAGGAAGACGAGCTATTCACATGGTCGGTTTACTGCTAGTCCACGTGTGAATCAGTTTCCACATTATTATTTCTCTGGACTTTTTAGTGCAGTCCAGTGTGTAGAGGCCAGCAGTGGATATAAAATAACATTAAGAATCAGTAACAGTTGCTAGGCCAGTTTTTAAATGTGGCTTCCTCAAACGTTCTCCCTATTCTCTCTGTACAGGCAGCGTAGAGCTGGACTGTGAACCCTTCCCTCACTGTAGGATCAGTAACTTTATTCAGAATCAGAGTTTCGTGCAGAGCCTGCAAGATGAATTACTTCAGCTTAATTTCAACAGCAAGTCCAACGACCTGTACAAATTCCAGCAGGTACATGCTGATTTTCGCACTGTGAGTCAAATCTGTGAATCTGTGATTTTTCCCTCAGACATTAATTATGAACTGTTTCTTTCTCAGTCTGATGATCTGAGGAGAAGAAAAGAACATTACATTGCTGAGATAAGGTTTGTTTCAGAGTAAATCACAGTGTTAATGCATTATTACGTGCTTACATGATTTTTTTTTTTTGTGCTAAAGAAAATGCATTGTGAAAGTAAGTGTGCTTTTGTCTTTCGACTATGTGTGTGTGTGCGCGCGCATGTGTGTGTTAGGTCCCTTATTTTCGTGCAGTTCCGCTCATGGCTGGCTGAGGTCTTAGGAGTGGATCTGGAGCCAACCGTTGACATATCTTGTGCTAAGTACGAACACACAGGTAATCTAGCCAGTAACCCCTAGAGAACCAGAAGGTCATGGGTGATGAAAACATGTGTAACTGGTGTTGTTTCCTGTTGGCCACCTCTCTTCTTTTTACAGATGTGTTGCTGTGTCATGATGATGAACTTGAAGGGCGGAGGGTTGCATTCATTCTTTACCTTGTACCTCCATGGGACCTGAGTGATGGAGGAACACTGGACTTGTACAGCACTGATGGTGTGTGCATATTGATTGTGTTTGTTGGAATACATGAATGAATCATTGAAAGCACATGCATGTTAAACAGCTTGGTTATAACTGACATGAAATATGGTCCTGTGTAGAAGTTAGAGACCACCTGTCATTTATTTTATTTCCAAAAATTTCAAAACAGTCATTCAGAAAATATCTCTAAGGAGATTTAATAAAAGATATGCCACAGGCATAAGGAAGGGATAACTCAAAACTGGAGTTACAAATTTATGAGACATGGAGACAAAGGGACGCCTAACAACTTTGCTAGACCTGGTAGGCCAGCAAAACTGTAACCGTCAGATAAGCATTACTTAAAGTTTTCATCTCTTGATAGCTAGGGGAAAATCGAGCTCTGCTCTTGCTTCTGGAAAATTTCGTAGCTGTTCCTGTCCATCCTTCCACTGTGAGAGGAGAATGCTGTTTGTCTGAAAGAATATGTAGCTGTCAAGAAGCTGTTACCGAGAAAAGGAAATTAAATTCAAAACACAGAAAATGTGTATGTCAAGCAAAGAGGCTGCTGATGTCCTCAGAACAATTGACTTACTGCCCCAGAGTCCAGACTTCAACATCATTGAATGTGTTTGGGTTACTTGGATTGTGAAAAAGCAGAAAATGCAGCCAACCTCTAAGAACGAGCTCTGGGGGTAAAAATGTCTAAAAGCAGGTGTCCTGAAATGAAATGAAATTATTGTTTTTATATCACCCATCCATAGAATTAGGTTACACCTATGAAATAATGTAAGGAAAAAAACAAGAACAATAAAGAAAATGTTAACATGTTCTTAACAACATGCTTTGTGGATCAACAGTATCAGTCAATTATATAATCTTTAACATGCATCTGATCTAAAAGATCTAAATCTAATGCTGTCCCAAAACCTAAACCCAGTCTTAGTTTCAACGTAAGGTCTATACTTATATACTTACAATAATGTGTGACCAAAAGGGTATGCAATGTTCATTTTCACAAATGACAAATGTATGACTGCATCTTACTGTTGGTATACCATGCGTGCATGTTGTTTACCTTTACAATTTCTTGATTTCCCAACCCTGATAGCAAAAGCAGAAAACATATAGTATACTTTTACATGTATGAACTTTATTAACTTTGTGTTTTGGTGGGTAGAACATTACCAGCCAGTGACTGTAGTAAAGTCTCTGCTGCCCTGTTGGAACACTCTGATGTTTTTTGAGGTGTCTCCGGTGTCCTTTCATCAGGTAACTTCAACCATATCTATTTCAAACGTACACAGTTAAAGACCATTTTCAGATTCTGTTTTCATTATTTAAGGGGACTTGAATCTCACTGAATTGTGAACTTGTCTCAGAGGTGCAGTTTTGCAGCTTTGTCTACAGAAGTCTTAACCAGTTCAACAGAAACCATTTTTCTTCTCAGGTAGCCGAGGTCCTTGCTGAAGGGAAATGTCGTTTGTCTCTCAGTGGTTGGTTTCATGGCCCCTCCCTGCTGAGACCTCCACGTTACATAGAGCCCCCAATTCCTCTTCATACACACATCCCAAGAGATGTAAGTGAGCTAGAGTGCGTTAAGAGTGTGTAACATGATTTGCCAGGCTGAACACTGCTTAACTAAGGTGTGATGTGGCGTTCTGATGTTCTGAGTTACTGTATGTGTATGTTTAGGAGAGTGTATTATTTGAATGGGTGAATGAGACCTACATGAACCCCCTGTATCAGGCACAAGTGCAGCAGGAGTTTGAGGACAATTCAGAAATCCGCCTTCCAAATTTTCTGAAGGTGAGTTATTGTTGCACAACATCTTCTAACATCCTCAGTGATCTTCTCATAAATTTGTAGCATAATGAGCGTGGAACAGGTTGGGTATTGATTCTGCCGTTTCTACTGTCACACCTAAAAAGGCAAGTATATCACCCCTCACTTGCTAGACTCTGCTAAGAAAGCTCATTGGATAATGTATAAAAAGCAGGGACTCTCCTTTATTTGAATTTCACTCACATGCACAGGCACACCAGAGCCATGCTGACAATGTAAGCTTACTGATTTATTTTTCATTTTGCAAATATAATTTCTCCCACAGAGTGTGGGATACAACTGTCAAGACAATCTGAATATATGTAAATACAAGCATACAAAAGGCCTCGCCTTGTGTTTAAGAGCAGTTTTGCGTAGGCGTAATTACAGAAAATATAAACAAAATTTAAGGTAGCACATATAGCACATGTATAGTGCATGAAGGCAGTTGAATTGTCACTGATGGATTTTGGCTGCTTTGATTCATTCAGGTTTATTCATGTCATGTTTAATTAGGAGGAAAAATTTACGCAGGTGAGCAAAGCATTGCGATTGGCTGAAGTCCAGTGGGAGAGACGAGGCCCACCCAATAAGAGGTGAGGTGCTAAATGCATAAACTTTCCTTATAACAAAACCACACTCGCATGCAACAAAGCGATGAGCATGCATGCTTGAATATATTGGTTGCTGAAGGCTTCAAAAAGCTCTTGAACTTAACTAACTTTTTTTAAGAAAATAGTGAATACACTCACTGGCCACTTTATTAGGTACATTGGGTTTTGGACCCCCCCTTCTTCCGTGGCATAGATTCAACAAGGCATTGGAAACAGTCCTCTGAGATTTAGGTCCATATTGACATGATAGCATCACACATGATCAAAATGTCCTGTTTCACCAAATCCCATTTACCAATCCCATTTGAGTACAGCGAACTCATTGTCATGGAAACCAGTTTAAGATGATTTGAGCTCTGTGACATGGCACCTTATTCTGCAAGAAGTAACTATCAGAAGAAGGGTTCTTTTGACTTTAATAAGGCATTTTCACCCAGAGAATTACTGCTCACTGGATAATTTTAATGAACCATTCTCTGTAAACCCCATAGATAGTTGTACATGAAAATCCCAATAGATCGCCAGTTTCTGAAATACTCAGATTGGCCTGTCTAGCACCAACAACCATGCCACGATCAAAGTCACTTAAATCACCTTTCCTCAGCAGGTTGTGCTGATTGTGTCTACATGCCCAAATGCATGAAGTTGCTGCCATGTGATTGGCTGATGGGGTTAACACTCTACCAGTGAATCTGAACACCAGTAAAGTTTCTGCTTAGCAGTCCAGTTTTTGCTGATTAGAGTAACTCTGGGCCAGGCAACATTTATTCAAATGGAGGAGATCAGTTTATCTCACTGCCGGTCTGATTGTGGCTTAGTCAGTGCGAATGGGAAAATATCTGTTTTTGTTTGATTAATGTTCTACTTTTTTTTTTTTTTTGGTAACTCGACTGTATTCTGCCCTCTTTAGAAAAGGCTGGGTGTTTCAGGGGAAAGTTAATAATAAATTATCCATTATAAATTCTAAATTATGAATGGGACCCTCACCAGCTTTTAGAATTAAATGTTATCACTCTTTGGGATGTAATGTGGCTGAACATTTATGCAAAGCTGATATTTTTCTATATTAAAGTTTACTTAAATTGATGGATTAAATTAATGATTTTGAATTAATATATGTAGTGTGGTTGTGAACACAAATTAGTTTGACCATGGCAAAATGATACTTTATATAGTAATATTTCACTTGAATTTTTAGTGACTGGAAAATTGACATCACACACTCAACAAAAATGTAATCATTTGCAGCACTGATACTTTCCTCTAAAAACAGCCTCTTGTGGTTCGGGGTAGATATCTTGCAATTTGCTGTCAAAACAAAGTGAAAAAAAAACAAAACAAATAAAACAACACACAAGCATGCAGTCAGTGGGTGGTGTAAGCCCGGGTTTCACTACACGATTTTAGCCCCGATTCTCAGTATGACAGGGTCTGTTCTGGTTTAAGGTACAAGTGCAATTGAAGTCATGTACATCTGAAACTACCACACTAATTACATCTTTACATGTATGACCTATGTTTCACCTAAATATGTTTTACCTGTTGTTTTCTTTACTGTAACGATCCAAATGGCAAAGTAAACAGCAGCAAGCTGTTCCATGTTTGTTTATTTGTGTCTCTTAGTAACAGGAGAAGGTGGGAGTGAGTGTGAGTTCTAACTTGGATGAGGGAAACATGGTGTCCCACAAGGGCCTGCTTTAGTGTTTCTTCACTGTTTTCCTGTTATTCATAACCCATAGAACACATAATTCATGAACGGAATGTTGTCTCTTGTGTGATGTTGATACTCAAGTTATTGTGAAAATGAGGAGGCAAGGGAGCGTCTACAGTTTGCAATGAGGCATATTAATAAATCATGTCAAGATGTAGTTTTAGGGATTTAGTTTCCTATAGCAGCGGTACATAAAAATATTTAACAATTTATTGTTCATTATTCAGTTTATTTGTAAAATCCCACAAGACCACCCATTTATAATAATAATAATAATAACAACAATAATAATGTATTTATAGAGCACCTTTCATACCGTAGGCAGCTCAAAGTGCTTTACAGACAGCTGACATCAGTACTAGCAGAAATTGTGTTAATGAGCTAAAGACACAAATCAGATTTATAAATACTACAATAATGTAGTTTTAATTAAATGCTGAGTTAAAGAGGTTTGTTTTTAAATGTTTCTTAAAAGTGTGTAAAAGTCTTCTGAGCTTGACAGTCTAGGTTTCGTACTTCAGATTTTATATAAGTAGCTAAAGAACCTAGTCTGTCATAAAGCATTGTTCTTTGAATTTTAGTACAGAGAATAGATATTTCCATTTTTTCTTCATTTAGTTGGAGAAAATTCTGTGGCTTCCATTGAAAAATATGTAACACACAGCTTCAAATTCTTTCTGCCGAGTCTAGATTATCAACAGGAATGGAGATGTATAATTGCATGTCATCGGCATAGCTATGAAAGTTAACATAATGTTTCCTATTAACAACTAATGATGACTAATGTTAAATATGATTTAAACCACTCTAAAACTGTGCCTAAGAGGCCAGTGAAGACTCTCAGGATCAGCAGTATCAAAGGCTGCGCTAAGATCTAATAAAACCAGAATAGAAGGACTCTGTCCTTCAGCGCTGAGCCTGAGCTCATTGACAGTACAAACTAATGCAGTCTCAGTACTGTAGTTAGAACAAAAACCTGACAAACATCTTGTATAACTAGATATTAGATAAGCTTTTAACTTGCTCATATAACTTGTTGGATATTAGATAAACATTTAATTGTTTGAAAGCTTTTTCTAAGTCTTACTTAAGAAAAGAAGGTTTGAAGTTGGTCTAAAATGATTTGGTATGGTTGGATCCATGTTATTCTTCTTTAGTGGAGGATTCACCAAGGGAATCTTAAAAGCTTCTGGAAAATGTAGACAGAGAACAGTTTACAATTGTGAAGACATTTTGAACACAGTCAGACACCATCTTAAAGAATGAAGTAGGAAAAGGATAATGTGGCTGAACGGATGTTTACAGCCGTGGTAAGTTCCTGACAATTGATAATAGAGAAAGATGCCATTACTGATTGAGTTGGCTTGTCAGGAAGGATACTAGAACTTGTTCCAGCTTGCTGAGCTATGCTCTTTCTCATCAATGCTATTTTATTTTGAAAATGAATTGCAACTCTTTGCAGGTCCCCATAAGACACTTTAGCAGAAACATTAGGATTAATTAGTCGGTCTATGGTGGAGAAAATGACCTTGGTATTATCTTTTGTGTTTATTAATTACAGTAGAGAGGTATAGCTGACTATTCTTTGAGAATGTCATAGTGTATCTGCAGTTTAATTTTCCTCCGTAAGTGCTCCTTTATTTGACAAATTCTCTTAAGCTGGTGTATTTCCTCATTTATCCATGGATTTTTCCATAGTTTTTTTCCCCATTTGACTGGTGCGACACTGTGAAGAGCTTCCTTTAATCTAGAATTTGTTCAGAGACCAACTCATTACATGTGGAGGCCAAAGCTGTATTTGGTGAACAATTATAAGTATTTCTAAATTTCTCAACTGTTTCTGAATCAGTGTAAAACATTTTTAAATGAACTTTCAGGTGCTTTCTTCCTTACGTCTACATTGATATGAAAGAATATACAGTAATGGTCTGACAGAAGGCTGTCAGATATGAGGGACAATGTTTGTATTTAACCCTTTGATGATTATCAGATCTAGGATGTGACCTAGTTTGTGGGTAGAGCTGCCCATATGCTTCTTCAAATCAAATGTTTCTAGTAATCTAATGAATTCTAATGCATTACTGACTGATGGGTTATCAATATGTAGGTTAAAATTCCCAGAGAGGAGAATTTTATCATAGCTTGTGGATACAATTGCTAGTAAGCCAGGAGAGCCCTGATCTGCCAATCCGGCTGCCATAGTTCGAAACTTGCGTTCTGCCACCATTTTCACGGTGTCCACGAAGAAAACACAAATTAAGGGCAGAATCTAAGAAAACTGTTAAAAGAATTGCAGTAATTGATAAACTAAGGTGAATGATAAAAAATGCTCTAGAGAATAGTTGATTGAATAAAAAACTTAAAATTTCAAGCTCAATGTAGTCAACAGTGAAAGAACAAACATGGGTGACCTGCTTCATCAAAAATGGAGGTGATACTGTACTTACTGTATACTGTATAACCCAGTCATCTCCAATTCTGACAAACTGTCTTTACCACATTTTAGTTATAGCTCTAAGACTGCTTTTTATTACTTGGAAAGCTTATCTAAATAATACTCATACCAACCCTACGAGATTGTACTGTAGTGTAAGTGGTTGCCCTGCTATTTCTCCAAAATGGTGCTAGATGAGAATGTGGTAGTCTGTGTGCGTTCCAGGAAAAGAAAGTTTAAGTACATTATTTTGTTCTTTTCAGTTTACACTAGCTTTTACATTTGAGTACAAGGTCTTGTTTATGACCTTTAAAGCTCTTAATGGCGTCTTGCTGATCTGCTGAAGTGTTATAGTTCATCCAGACCACTTCACTCAGCTGATGCAGGCTTACTGAAAACCCTTAGATCACTTGCACCTCATTTGCTGAAAGACCATTCATGTCTACCTCGCAAAATCGAGGATTGCATTCGAGAGTGTTAAATCCATTTTTTCTAATACTCCAAGTTGAGTATTGTCAATCATTTTCTTCCGTTACTCGTAATTTCATTTAGACCAGACTATATAATTTCTCAATTGTCTTACTTATAATCCTTTATGAAGTGCAATGTATGTTGGATTTATTATTAATTATTTAAACAAATGAGCCTTTGACCCACAAACCACTCGGGATCAGTTACAATTAACATTTAAACATTAGGGATTTGTGGAGTTAAACCTTGCATAGTTCTGTTACTCTCCTTACAAACATACAACCTACTTAGGCTCAGAAACAGTATCCATCATGCTGTCAAAGGAGAGGAGGAAAAAAGATATGGTTCCTAAAGTAAACTGGGTTATGCACCCTTTGACAAGTGCGTGTATGTGAGTAGCATGTGTAACTAAACTTGTGATGTAAGAGTATGTCAGAATATTGCATAGTGATATGAATAGGAGTTTATATTGTATTTGGTCTTCTCATGCACAATTTTGTTCACCTGTCATTTCATGAATGAAGGTAGGCTGCAGGCAGGGTAGCAGGAGGGGAGATTATGCAAGGCCTGATTTGAGCACAGTCAATGTGGGTCAGAAAGGGATACAGTGCAGTAGGTTCCTAACCACTTTCATTTCGTCTGAAAGTGGCACAAGTGGAGATGTTACAACATGCCTCATATGTGTGGTTAATTGTAACAGACTGAGGGGCTAATTGTAGCAGTCAGTAGAAAGTCTGATGCAATTTACAGTATATACTCGCTGAGAACTTTATGCTAATGATTTTTACGGCCCCTTAGAAACATACATTTAAGATAAATCAACATGCTGCCAATCTCGCATTCTACCACCTCCCAAAAGTTTTGTATTGGATTCAGATCCATTCCTCGTGAGGGTAACTGAAGTACCCATTGTCATGTTCAACACAAGCTAGAGACGACTTTTGCTTTGTAACATGGTGCAGAATCGTCCTGGAAGAAACCATTAGAAGATGTGTAAATTGAAGAGAAGAACAGTACTCAACTAGACTGTGGAGATGATTGTTGGTATTAACAAACCCACAATATGCCAGGAAAGCATTCCCCAAACCATTACACCACCTCCACTGGCCTGGGCTGTTGACACAAGACTGGTTGGCACCCTGGACTCCTTTTTTTTTGGATGGTTCTGACCAAACCATCTCTGTGTCTCAGCAGATATCGAGGTTCCACAGACCAGCTTACGTTTTTCCAGTTATCTGTTTTTAGTGTTCGTGAGCCTGTTCGCACTACAACTACAACTCTCTGTATTTGAAAAAAAGAAAAGAGACTCAAACACTGGAAAAATGAATTTTCACAACAAAGCAAAACAGCAAATGTCAGAAGGATGACAGAATTGTAAGATGTTTTGTAATAATTTGGGGGGGAAAATGTTTTAAATATATGTGTATATATGGGGATTTGTGCACCACTTTTTAATTGGCTGTTATAGTTAAAACTGTGTTAAAACTTCCCCTGCCATTATGAGGCTGCATTCTAGGCTAGGTTGTAGTCTGTAGTCCTTTACATCATCCAACTGAAATCTGATCAGTGGTGGTCCTGTGGTGGTCTCCCTCCTTTGGTGGCAGATAAATTGTGCAGTGAAGTACAGTCAGTTATTGTAAAGCTACAAAGTGCACCTATATGGTAGATGTGCCTAATAAACTGACCTCAGTGTATCTTTGTGTGTGTGTGTGTGTGTAGGTGCTATGGGTGTGCAGAGCTTCAGAGCTTGCCAGCATGTCTAAAGGAGTGCTGGGACCTTCTTTCCTCTGAGCCATTCTTCCTCCTTCTCTCTAACCTTACGGGCCTCTCCCTACACTATTTGGCTGTGGGAGATGAGAAGAATGGGAGTGATAACCAGGGTAATGAGAGTGATGCAGAGAAAGGAGAGGAAGAGAAGAACCCAGAAGGGCAAGGCACTAGTAGTGCTACTTCATCAAATGAGAAAAACGACAAAGGTTATCTTTCTTCATGTATTTACCTGTGTTGGTTTATATGTGCTTCTGACATGTGACCTGTTTTTAAGTAAGCCGTTATGAATTTGTCTGTTTGCTTGCTAGTAATGTGTATGGGTATTTCAGGCCCTCCAGTATGTTTTGGTGAGCTGCGTCGCTGGTCACACGGTAATTACACACTGCTGCACGATTCTGTGAAGAGGGAGTTTGCACTGGACCTGCTGCTTTACCTTGACTGCACAGGTGACAATTATTCACAATTATTCAGACAAAATCTTGAGTGTTTCACATAAAATTCCTCTCATTGACTCTCTTTACACCTTAACAGTTGAATTATGTAGATGTTTTCTAAAATAGAATTAGCTTTACACAAATATGTAACCACTAAAGCTTCTTTTCCCTAAATTTAAGTGTCTGGATACACTGCCTCTGCGTAATGCCCCCAACCCTTTTTGCTCATTTGACTGGAGGTAAATACAAATTCTGAGGTCTTTGACAAATTTATAGCATAAATAAGAAATCCCAAATAAGAAAGCCCAAATCCTGTGGCCAATCAGACAAACAGTTATAACATGTGATTGCTGATCAACAAGCAGCATCGTTATATAGTAAAAATGAAAGAAATAGGGACTTTCGAATATTCATTCAGTCTGCCTCCAACAAAGTAAACAAACAACCCTACTCGGTGACCGGAAGTGCTACATCTCGACATCTCTGCCCACAGGATGCTGTTAGCTGCATAGTTCAGTTCAACATTGACACTATGGTGTTGCGAAACTCTAGCTTCACTGCTGTGTCTGGTCCACTCATACAATACACACTTCAGTATCACTGCAGTGCAGAGAATGATCCACCACCCCAAAAATACATGATCTGTGGTGGTCTAGTGGGGCTCCTGATCATTGAAGAAAAGTCAGTAATTGTAGAACTACAAAGTGCTATAAGGTAAGTATAGCTGATAAAACAGACAATAAGCGTAGATACAAGGTGTACCTAAATGAATGGCCATTGGGTGTATGTCCATAAGACGATTTGACAACACAAACTCTGCTAGACTATTTTTGATTGTCGGCTGAAACTGTTTTTACTGTTACTTAACTAGTTAGCAAGCTACAGTTACAATTGAAATGACGACCCACTGCAAATTGGCAAAATCTACAAACTTTAAGCTCTTCGTGATAAACCAGTCAAACAAGAACAATTTAAACTGCTGAACAACTAATATAGCAAATGGTTTCTCCAAATTCAACTCAAAATGCCACTTTCAATGACTACTACTCAAAATTATTCAACCCCCTGAATAGAATCCCTCACAAAAGCACACATTAGCAAATCAAGTGTTGTCTCATACACACCTGATGCAACTAATCAAGGGCTTCATTGAGTGTTCCTAGAGATACAATTGGAGGCGTAGTTTGCAAGTTCAAAGGTAAACAGTGGCTACACTATCTGAATGTGGCAGACAGAGGAAGCCATCACTGGCTGCCTCCAGATTCATGAGGAGGCAGGTGGTTAGAAACCCCCAAATGACTGCACAAATCCTGCAGCAGGATTTGGTGGCAGCAGGCACAGGGATTTAAATTGGAATCAATAGTGCAACATGGCCTTCGTTTTTCATAGCAAAATAATTTATTTCTTGAATTACTTTACATTCAGAATCATGAAAACACCCACAGAAACAATCCTCTGGAATTATGTGATTATCATAAACATGATGCACTAGAGAGGGCAATATCTGTATTACAGAAGTTGACAGGAAACTGACATCAACATTGTGGCACCAGAAAATAGAGAGCATTTATTTATTTATTTATTTAAAAAAAAAATTGTCTTGTTAATTTTTTCTTCAGGTTGGAAGGCAGAGTTTGGTGGCTTCACTTCCTATATTGCACATGATGAAGATGAAGAGGTTAATGTTGGCTGGCATTGCACAGTGGTGTTGCTTACTCAACATAATTCATTTCTTGATATTAATATTTCATAATGTGCTGTCACAGATTAAGGCTATGGAAAAACAGTGCTGTTGTAAATGTTTGCTGTTTTTTGGTAGACAAAAACTTCAACTTACCACAGTCGCTTCATCACATCAGTACATACTAATCAAACATTGGGCATAGGCCTACTAATATTCCCATATTTCTGCATTGTTTGTTTTTAGCTCCTGACTGTGTATCCAGAGGATAACTCCCTGGCTCTAGTCTACAGAGACAAAGAAACTCTCAGGTTCGTCAAACACATCAATCACAGCAGCGCTGACCAGAGAGACGCAGAGTTCCACGATTTCTCCTTCACTTACTATGAATGAACATGACTGGATGTCAAACGTGAACAATAAAATCAGCCAAAGTCAGCACAGATGACTATGACTCTCTTTAGTGGTTTACAGGTTTTCAGTCTTTTATACAGTACTGAAGACATATTAAGCACCGTGTTAAGGAGTATGTTATATCAGTTGCCTTATTGAACATCTTACTTTCCTGGTTTACAAACTAAATGCACATTTTGACGGCTTTCTATGATGTAAAATACATCATATGAGTAGAATGTTGATGTTAGACGTGAGAATGCTGCCCTGTTTGCTATCTAACAATCTGTATGTCACAAGAAGTAACGTATTGGATCTTTGGTCTTTATCATCGATATTCTGTAGGATCCGAGTGCCTGATTTAATCTTACTTGTACTTGTTCTATTATAATTAATATTCCATGGTGCTTTGAAAACAATGGGTTATTTTGAGGCGTTCACGCTTTTTACTTCTGTTGCTGGGTTTCTGTCAGAGGGTCTTCCTCATGCATTTAGGCAGATTTATCAGTCTCTGTGGCTTCGGCTTGTTTGTTAGCGACCTAGTGCCAAAAGAAGTTAGGCCTGTCTGTTGAATAAAGCACTACAAATAAATTGGAATTGATGTTGTTATTAGATTGCAGTTGCTGTGAAGGCTGACAGAACAGTGTCATAATATCCCATTTGATTCGGTGAACCATGCAGCACGTTCATAATGTAAACCTTTCATCATAAAATCATAAAATCAGTGAGCATTGGTGATTAATTCAGGCACAGCTGAGGGTGCTTGTGTTATAACCTGTTTTTATAATTTGTCTTATCTGAGTGTGGTGTTGGTCCATGGGTGTTGCTCTTTGCGCGTTTTAAGTGTGTATCTGCGAAGGTCAGGGCAGTGGGTGAGGAAGGCTTCTATGACCTCCAGTGACACCACGCAGTAGCAGTGTACCTCTTGCAGCCTTGTGCACTGTGTCGCCAAGGCAATCAGTGCATCGTTGAGCTCCGGGGAGGGAGTGGTCTGCACTTCTAGGACCTCCAGGGTTTTTGCGTAACTCCGTCCCACCACGCGCACTTCATCCAGCAGCCATGTCCAAGTAAGCAGGCGCAGCTGGCGCACAGGAATGCTGGGCTGCAGCACAACAGCAACGTGCAGTTCCGGAAGGGTGTGGTCCAGCTCAAGGTCCACAACTAACCTCTGGTGCCTGCGCCTAACCTCTGCCCATGTTTGATCACGGATGGGTGTGGCATATTTTAGCGAGCGCTCACAGCGCAGCTCGAGTCGCTTCAGCTCGGATCTCTGGGGTGACAGGAGGTCTTGAAATACATCTTGGGACAGGCTGGCCTGGAAGAGCCCTATAGTGTTCAGGGCTGGGCATAGCTTCAGCACCTCCTTAACTGTCTCAGCCACAACGCCACAAACCAGGGAATTGTTGTTGATGAAGAGAGACCGAAGGGCAGGGCAAAGTACAGCCACGCATTTCACAAAGGCGTCACTTAGTGTAAAGGGCACTCCCCTCAGATCGAGCTCTGTGAGTGATGAGCCGCCTGTCAGTACGTCCAACAATCCCTGCAGCAGGTCCTGCCCTGCGTAGAACAGGGGCGGGTTTCCTAAGCACTTTACACACAACACTTGCAGCCGCCCATCACCCCCACAAAAGGCCTGGCGAAGCACCCAGAGCCCAGTCTTCCGACTGGAAGCCTCAGTCACACTGACAATCAGCTTCAAGTGTCTTACTAAAGGCAGAAAGCTGGAGAAACTCTGAGGGATGCTGTCTTCCGAATCACACCTGAGAGGAAGAGGGATAAGCTGGGTAAAGGCCTTGGCTGCATCCTGAAGATCATACTGCAATACTAAATAGTATGTCAAAATACAATGCAACTCAAAAAGAATTGCTCACATGCTTGTCTTTTATGTGTTTTTCTGGTCTCTTTATTTACAAGATGAAAACCACACAAAAGATGGATGCTCCATCAAGATACTTTGAGGTGTCTCAGCTTAATAAAGTCACAGGGAACACAAAATATTAAGTGTTTGTATTATACTACATTTTAGTGCTATATTAAACATCCATCAAACCAAGAATAAAAGAATAAATGATATAAATATGATTTAGCTGACAGCTGTGTGGGTGTGGTTAATGAGCAGCTTGATTGACCACTCTGCCCAACACTCCAAGCAGATGTATGGACAAACAAATTAACAAATGGATGCATGAAGCAGGACCAGATGAACACACGTGCAAATGCACAGACAAACAAACAATGTTTGTGTGTGGATGAACATGGACATGCCGCTACAGACAGGTGTCTTGCTGGCTTTTTTGTTATGCTGGTTTAGCATTAGCTTGCTGTTTTGTGTGGGTGTGGCAAGCCTTGCACTAAATAGGAAATGATTACGGGGCCACCCAGTTTACATTGAGAGGAGATAAATGTGATGAAATACAGCTGAGATTTATTAGACTTTGGGAAGATTTTCATGAGATATATGTACATGTATATTGTGGGTCCAAAGGAAAAATATTAACTTAATTAGAAAAACAAATTAATGTTGCTTTTATGAAATTCAGACCCAATTTGAAACCAATTTAATACCTTGTTGGGCTATGTCGGGAAACATATGAAGAACAATCCAACCATTATGGATAGTCTGTGGACAGGCATGCGAAATGCGTGAGATAAGGTCCCACTTAGTTAATTTTTTAAATCTTTAGGGACGTATGACAAAGCAGTGTTAATGTCTAGAGGACCTACAAAATACTGATAAAAATGAATGGAAAATGGGAAATGCACACCAACACCACTATAGTATCAGTAACTCTGATACAGAGGAACTTGCACATTCTTCACTGTTGTCCACAGACTTTAAATTGCAAATTATTTTGCCAAATGAATTGTGTGGCGTCTTGTATTGTCTTGCTACAATATTCCGTACTAGATGCGGATTTCCTGTGAAATAAAACAGACAGGGTAAATACTTCTAACAGGTGCATGTGAGCAATTCCTTTTGACTGGTAGTCAAGTCAAGTCAAGTGGCTTTTATGGCCATTCCATCCATGTACAAGTACACAGTGGAGTGAAATTACGTTCCACCAGGAACAAAGTGCAACATGGAACAAAAGAGTACAAAGTGCAAACATGCAGACATAAGTGTGCAACAAAAAAATTAAACTAGAAAACAATACAATAAATATGATCAATTAAACAGACACAAGACAAAGTAAACAGACAGGACACAGCACTCATTTCTGCACATGAGGTAATGGAATAAGGTGCAGAGAGATTTAAAATGCTGTGATCTGTGAGTTTACGCAGTCAGATAACATACATAAGCACAGCAGTTACTGAGGTAGTATAGTTTTTCGTGTAATACACCACCTTTAGTAGCACATTCAGTAGTTTAATACAGAGAATGTGTAGTATAGTATGTGGAGGCGTAAATACCCACTGAGTATGAAAAACTAGGCTATATGATTACGTCACCGCTCTAACCTGCAGCTGTAATGGACCCTGAGCTGTTATACATTTAATGAGCATCCACAGTAACATCTTATTTCTCTTTTGGCATATCCATTTACTCACCTGACCTCAGTTTGCGCCCAGGCACTGGGATATGTCATGGTGTTGGACCAGGTTTTACAAACACTGAAGGCATTACATTTGTCTCTTAGCGGGAGAAAAGAGAAAATGTAGGCAAGGATCTCTTCGGGCAGTTCCATTGAATGACAGATTTGTCAACAATAGCGTTATCAACAGACCCACGGTTTTATAATAAATCCGTAACTGCGGTTGCCTGTATCCAGTGCTTTTAGATGAATGTTTTTCTCTACTTCCTCTTACAACATGAGTTCCGCTGTTGAACAGCCAGAAGAGTGCAGGAGCAGAGCATTCCACCAATCAGCGCGCGAAGCCTGGCCGTCTCCACCAATCACAGTTCACTGAGTGTTGACGTGGGTGTGTTCCAATATCGACCAACTTAGGCACTTTTCTTTCCGAACGCTTTTTTTCCGAAAAGCTTCTTTCGTTTCACGATTTACCAAGACGTTCGTACCGCTCGGACAAGGCCCTTTACATCGGTACGTGAGTAGTAAATCAACTCCGATATAATTTTGGCTTCTCTGTATACAAAAATAGCTGGCTAGGTCTCTCTGAAATGAAACTTTTTGCTAGCTGGCTGGCTAAATTGTGAGGCTGTTTTCTCTGGCCTCCTCACCAGCAGTGCAACTTAACTTACCAGCGTCCACTAAAGCGAGCTTTACTTTTATTGCATAAATCGTGCTCGAATTCCTGCGGAAGTTGTCCGAATTCACTGTTACCTTAAAAAAAGTAAACTTTTTTTGGTCATGTGACGTATATACACAAGTTTTTGTGGGTCGCATTCTATTACCTGCCAGCGCCACTCGCGTGACGCGTGCAGCTCCTGTTCGTCACTTCACAGTTTCCTTCTTTCGAAACGCAGTTGACCCACTTAACGAACAAGGAAATGGTTAGATGTTGCTGTAGATGCAACATGTTTTGTTCTTTGATGGTTGCTTTTAGATAAAATAGTCTTTTCAGTGTATCTGTTTTGCCGCTTGCGACAGTGACAGCTTTTTACGTTTTGGAGATCCCCCAATGATTACGAATCGTTACGTAGATAACACCTATTTTTCCACCTTCAAACTCTCCCAAGTGCATCAGATTGTCTGTGTGGTGTCTCGTCCCGTACTGGTTTTAGCCCATACCACTGTATGCATGATGAAATAGAACTTTAAACCTTTAAAACACTGCCTGATGCTCAATCACATTACTACTGGCGACCTCAGCTTCATTGTCAGGATACCTAGAGTTGTTCTGGTGGCCGGCTCAGCTCAAAGGTTGTTGTAGACTGTTGGTCGTACTGGAGCACACACAAAATTAAGGGGGCCTGGCTCAGCCTCTATGCTGTTTCATAGGGGGAAGTAGTCAGTACAGCCTGGCCTGAAAAGCACTGCTGCATACTGGAAAAGTATTAAATCCTCTATTTTTTGAGTGTTGATGCATCAATGTGAATACTAAGGCCCCCCTCTTTGCCTTGGACTCCCCCTCCCCCTTACCCCTTCTCTCACTCTTTTACCCTACCATAATGTTTTGGACTGTGTCTATGGAGGTTTAACCCCAATCAGCCATTCCAAAGGTGTTCACTGGGTTTGAAGTCAGAGTTCTGTGCGGGCCAGTGCAGTTCCTCCACACTAAACTCATCACCCCATGTTTTTTATGGCCCTTGCTTGATGCACAAAGGCACAACCATGCTGGAACTGGAGGGGCCACCCCCAAACTGTTCCCACAAAGTTGGAAGCCTATAATTGTCTAAAATGTCTGTGTATGCTGCACTTTTACTGGAATTGAGGGTACCAGGGCAAACCCTGACGAATCACCTAAAACTATTATCCATTCTGCACCAAAATTTACTGTATTCACTGGGCATTCTGGTAGGTAGCATTCTCCTGCCATCTGGGAAAACCTAG
The DNA here is from genome assembly GCA_034552555.1 of Semaprochilodus insignis. Classification (NCBI taxonomy): domain Eukaryota; kingdom Metazoa; phylum Chordata; class Actinopteri; order Characiformes; family Prochilodontidae; genus Semaprochilodus; species Semaprochilodus insignis. The sequence goes on from CM067489.1 coordinate 13,428,049, forward strand.
ATATATCCATCAGACTGCCAGATTGTGACTGGTGATTCATCACTCCAGCGAACACATTTCTACCACACCTGATCTCGATAATTAGCAGTGGTGTCCACATACTTTTGGCCATATCATATACCTACTGCTTGCTGAATAATATAAAATAGTAAATATATTGCAATACATCTAGACTTTAGACATTTTTAAAGCTTGTTTTAGACTTAAGAAAGTTTAGACTGAAAGTGTTCAAAGTATTTGATCACTTTTTCAATAAATGGGTGATATAAGCTCACTGGACAAAACATTAGTCAACTTGCATGTTTAAGTTGTTAAGGTGATATTTACTTCAGGCTCCTGCAGACACCATTGCATGACAATGATTGAGCTATAAATACCTCCGTATGTGTGTGTCATGGGATTCATAGATTGAGAAGAGATGGTACGCTGCAGTGAATGTCTTGTTCAATGGAAAATGGGTCATTCTTGAAATCTGGACAATTCTTTCATGCCTGAACATTGACATCATCTATCCAGAAACTTGTCCAGTCTATACCAAATTTAATCTCAGCTGTTATTTATGCTTGTGGAGGTATTACACGCTATTATGTATGTTTCAGTCACAGGTGACTCATTTTTTGACTGGTGAGCCTAAATGCAATGTATGATTGTTTTGTGGTGTTTTTTTGTTGTTGTATTTATCTTTATGTATTTAAATGAAGAGCTAATTATATTTAGATAAAATTTGTGTAGAAGTTCACAAATATTACATATTGTGCATCATGGAATCATAATATTGTCAAAATATCGTCATAACACATTATTGAACAGCTCATCATGGAAGAGAATATTGGATGAGAATGCTTACAGTCAGTTCTGTTACTTCAACTAACAGATGCCTGTGTCAGCTAGCGTTGCGCTGAATGACTGGGTGTATTTATGTAAATATTTATGTAGGTTACTAAATATGCTTATACTGTATCTGTACAGATATCACATTAAATTGTTTATGTGTTCATTAGAGACATCTTACTAATTATGTTATATCTTCAGGCACTAAGCGGAGCAGAGGTGTTTGGGATGCTCAGGATATGGACAGTACAGAATACACGGTATGTGTATGTTATGTAAGCACATTTTTGGCAGTGGCTGTGTTAACTGTTGACATTAGCATGTGTGTATATGCTGATAGTTGTCTGATAGTTGTTATTGTAGTTGAATGTGGGTCTGTTTATCTCCCTGATTTTCAGAAGATGGCTGTGAACAGCACAGATGATCGTGCATGGTCAGGGTGTGTTGTGCTCTTCCTGCGGTGTTGCAATCCAGGATCTGATCTGCTTACCTTCTACAAAGACAAGCATGGGAAGTTCAGTGTTTTCAAGGTTATCAAACTAACTCTTACAGGTAAGAATCAGAAAGACGAGGCACTGTGTGTGTATGTGTGTGTGTGGCCAAAGAATAGTCATCATCAAAAAAACAGTTGCACCCATAAGCAATTGGCTCACGGTATTAAAACTTAGTGGGTAGGTTTAACATTGTGAGACATGCGAATGACTCAAGTTTCACGGTCGGCCACGCATGCTTACGTTAAGCGAGCAATGATGCCCACCATGAGTCATCCCTTTAACATCCACCATTGGCAGACAGCTGCATGCATGCAGACTGACGACTGCTCTTAACACCTTCTCAGCATCACCAAAGACTTCAATGGTGTCGTACCAGACTGTCATAGAGTGGCTCAGAATGGCATCAGGTCATTGTCAGTGACAAACTTTTGTGTTGGTGGAGACTACCAACGAATCGTTGTATGGAGGCACCGCGGTCAGCGCCAAGATGAATGGTTTGTTGTCATGCGTCATGTCCAGAAAGCCTGGTGTCACTCCGCAAAATCTACAGGCAGTGTGAGAGTATTCAAGCTACTTGGGATGGATTATAGCAGGACACCATTATGAACCTCTACAGCTCTATGCCGGGATGTATGCATGTTGCGTTAGCAAACACGGCAGCCCAACACCATGCTGAGAGACACTACTTCTGTATGTGTAGCTTAATAAATATGGCCCATATCAGTTTTTTTTTATATAATGTTTCTGGAAACCTTAATCTTCCTTCCAAATAGCATTGCAATCTGATGCTTCCTTCTGCGTGCAACTATTCTATTGATGATAAATGTACATGACTGGATATAATGGCAGTATGTTTTATGAATTCATTATGGAAAGTAAGGTTTGTGTCAATGGTTTATAAATGCACTCAGAGATTGTGTTGGACTCTGGATTAGATGTTGCAGGTGGTCTTGATGGTTATGAAATTCTGAAGCTGCATGATGCCGATCCCTTCCTTGGGGTGGAACTGAAGTTCATGGATGCCCTTCCTTGTAAACGGTTCCTGGACAGTTATGCTTGTGGCTCGCTTCTTCAGTTTTTGTCTCAACACGCCTCGCGCTTGCTCACCTTCCCTGATGGGGTTGCTATGGAAGCTGTGCTTAAAGCAGGAACTCACATCTTAGACGAAAGCCTTCAAAACCCAGAACTCTGCCTACAACACATATATCAGTCTCAGGTAAACACTTACATGTACTTTCTCTTGGGTCAATATGACCAAAATATGACAATAAATAGGCTAATCTTTATCTGAGCAAAGAATAGGCTATTGCCAGAAATGCTAAGCAGAAGTACCATGAACCATCCAAGAACGTTGTTAAACTTGTCTAATAAGCATTTATATTTGTCTCTTTGGCTGGTTATAGCCTGTGCGTTTGCGAGACGATGAGGTTACACAGCTTGAACAGCAGCTGCAGAATAGCTACGCTCCACCCATTCAGACGCAGCAAGAAGTGCCCAAAAACTGCTTCTTGTTCCAGAAACGGGTGTTTGGTGAGTATTATGAACGGGTTTATTCTTATAGAATGCTCGTCAAAAAAACTCTTTCACTTCATCCCCCAAAATAGCTGCAGTACTGTTCAAAAGTCAAACGTAATTATTATTTTTATGACCTTTTTTTTGGTTATTTATAAATAAATAAATAAACACAGAAACATGTACCTATAATCACATCTCAAATTCTCTCCCTTCTCCCTCAATCAGTAGATGCTTATACTACCACAGTGTTGAAGGCACTGTCCAGAATTTGGTATTACACTTCATGTTAGGGACGCTTATGCAATTTTCTGTTATATAAATGTCTGCTACTTTTTTCTGACCCTGAAAAATAAATCAATTGGACTGAAAAAGGAAGTAAAGATAAGGTTGGTCAGAGTTCTATACATTGGACACTGAGACTAGAATAAGAAATTACTTTGCCCCATTATCTTTAGTAAATTTGTCCCCTTCTCCATGTTCTTAAAGATGATAGGCCACTGACACCTGCAGACCAGCAACGTTTTGCTGCTCACGTGGGACGGGACTGGAAGCGAGTGGGTAGAGCTTTGCAGAAGAACTGCAGAGCTCTGAAGGGGCCCGCCATCGACAATCTTGCTTATGAGTACGAACGAGAAGGGCTTTATGAACAGGCCTATCAGCTGCTGGGACGCTTCATCCAATCGGAGGGACGGAGTGCCAGGTTGGGGCGCCTCATCAGTGCATTGGAGGAAAGCAAGCTGACCAGCATGGCCGAGATCATGTTGGATATTCAGCCACGCGAGTGAGAGACTGGAATGTGTGTGTGTGCATGTGTTTGTGTTTACATGTCTGTTTGGTACCCAGGGTAGTAGTGTTTTTTTTTCTGTACAACCAAAAATATTTTGTGTCCCTACACTATTAAAAAATGGCAGTTCAACTCAAAAATGATTTCATGAGGTAATATGCTGTTGAACTTATTGTGTTCGACTCAAGTAAATTCTTGGTTTGTAGCAGTCAGATTGTTTAGATAATAGTATTTGTTTAGGTTGAACAGACAAACAATTTTATTATTATTTTTTAAAAAAAATTTTTTACGGTGTACCAGGTTGCATTATGTACGCTAAGGCTACGGATATTTGTCGGGGGTTCACTGAGCTACAAACCGGACTAGGAACTAAATCATAGCCTGTGTGGAAGTAGATTCTGAATGAAGTGATGAAGCTCGTAACGCTACTTTTACTCTTACAGAATAGACAGTGTCACCATTTGTTCGTTCTGCAACAGTGAAGCGGATCTTTTTTGCACTTAAAGACATTCAGTTTGTTTGTTTTGTACTTCACTGTGCAGCTGCTTCTACACAATCAGCTTAAACTCACCTGAGATGCCAGCTGCAAGTTGGACGTAGCTCCTGAAATAAGGTGAAGAAAGGTTTCATTCTCCTCCTGCTTTTCCACAATGTCACAGTTTGCCCATTTTGTGAGAAGTAAAGGACATTCTTGTGGATGTTTTTTTTTTTTTTTTTCCTTTCTTTTTTTTCTTCTTTGTGACAAGAACAATTTAGTGGAGTTCCCTCCTAAACATAGTGTTGCGTCTTCGTAGAGTCCAATTATTTAACTATTTCATGTTTTCTCCTCGCGTTCACCCTTTAGTCGTATCTTATTCCTGTAAAGCTAGAACTTTAACCTTATTAGTAATCGTTTTAGCATCTCATTTCAACAAATGCTACTAAAAATTAAACCATCACAGGACAGAATGTTGCTGAGCGATGGGCTTTGATTCATATTAACAAATGCACCCCCATCCCGTCTTGCCCCGGTCCCGGTCCCATTGTTACACTCACTCCTGTGCCCTTCTCCCAGAGGAGAAGATGGTTTAGGTGATGTTGAGCTCCTGAGGTAAAAGAAAAAAACCTGCATTTAATTCATTGTACTGTATCTGTAACCCTATATAAACATTACACATTCCTCTGTAATCCAGGTGGATCTAATACCGATTTCTACATTTTATAAATGTTTTTCTATCCGTATCGGCATAGGCAGATATGTGCATTTAAGTTATCTACAGTCATCGCCTTGCAGTTTTTATGTCAGTGCAGTTTTGCTAATTATGCAGAATTGTTTAGTTTTCACAGGTCATATATTTGGATCTAGAGGAGTCTTGAATCAAAGCCCATGCACGCAGGCTCCTCTACTGGGACTGTCAAGACACTGATACTGTTAATTCCTAAGGCAGTGTGTAGTGAAAGTATAAACCATGTCTCGGTGTCAAATTCTCAATTAGGGGTCAAATACTTTATACTGTGTGCTGTCTTGTAATGTTTCAGTAGTTTTGTAAAATGTGTATTTTATAGTATTTTAGAGATAAATCAGTCTGCCTTGCATTTTGTATTATTACCTTTAGACAGACTTTCCTTCATGCTGGGCTGCAAGGGCACATGTTTATAGAGGCCGGTCATGGACATTCTACAGCAGGGTTCCTTGATATTGTTCCAATACTCTGTATTATCCCTACTTTAACAGACCCTGATTGAGATTTTTCAGGTGATTCTGAAACTTTTTGTGGGCATATCAGGTATATCAGGACTGGGATTAAGTATCAGTGTTGCAGCTCTGTTATTCTGACTGTGTTTCTTTCTCTGTGATTTTTTTCATCAGCCATGGGTAGCCATGTGTGTTGCAACATGAAGTGCATACAAAAAGGGTCTGTAACTTTTTTTATTTTCTGTGACTGTGAATGTTAAGAGAGTTAAGGAGATAGTGGTCATTCTTGTCCAAACCAGAGCATGCATTCCACATGGTAATTGGGCTAAGCCAAATACTTTAAGGTGTAAGAAACACTTTTGGCCAAAGAGCATCGCCAGTGCACGTTTGAAGCATCAGATACTTAATACATGATAGTCATTCTGACAAAACTACCTATATATTTATCTTGACCACCTTATGTAATGCTTGCAAGTCCAAATACTTTTGTGGTCCGTATGTCGCAGTCAGAAACAAACTTTGTATCTCTGTTTTATTGCTGTTGGCACAATTTGAAAATGCCAGCTCACCATTGCGTTGTGTCAATGTTTCATGATGTATGCACCAACAGAAGCTGTCCAAAATTACTTGTCATATTAACTTTGAGTGTTCTTCCTTTGCCTGTAAAATTGAATATTTGGAGAGATATAGCCTTCCACCTCTGTTATGTGTTCTGTCTTTTCCTTTTCCAGTCAGATTAAATGCTGTCATATGCTGGAGTACTGGGCCAAATCAGTCAGTGTTTTTGTCCAAATGGTCCAAATACTTCACAGTAGTTCACAGTAAAATGGCCAGGAGCATCTGTAGGTTGTTTGATTGCTGGATAGACCTTTAGCCTGATGACATCCATTACCAATTTGGGGTAGGCAGAATCAAAATATGCACCAACATAACCCACTGAGCCTGAATCTGAATGGTTCAGACATTTATTGCAGTGACGGTCCGAAAAAAAAAACTTTAATGTTTCAATACCGAAAACTGGTTCCAGTATTGTACTGTATTGAGGGCATAATGCAAAAAACAGAATAATGTAGCATGGCTAGCCTGTCTTAGAATGCTCAACACTGCTAAAAATTGGACTCTTTGCAGTTACTCTAGATAAGTAACTATAACTACACCCCTAGTAGTACCTGTGGCTGTGTGTGTGTTTGCGTGTGTGTGTTTCAATGGAATTTGAAGTTTCACTCTATCACTTTTTATATTTTGAAGCCTTTTTTTTTTTTTATATCTCCATCATGTCTTGACTGTTTGTCCTTCTCTCAACCTGTGATGCATTTCACTGTCTTTCTTCACAGCCTTTAATAAAAGTTCTTCATAGGCATTTTGCAGAACACAGCCCACCTGGTGTCCTGTTTTCTTTTTTCGTTCCTTTCAAAGTAAACAAAATGTGCATCGATCTGAATCATTCCTACACAGAAATGTATAGTTTTTTATTGTTATCGGGTCTGATGATCATAAACATGAGAGATTTATCAGAACGAGGACTTCAGATGCCACTCTGATGATTAAAAACCCAACAGGTCTCCTTTTTTCCTGACCTGACCAATATTCATTCATGATATCAGGCGTAGGGTCGTGTCATTAGTCTAATAAACTAGTGTGAGAGGAAAACAGACAAAAATGAAAAAAGAAGAAAAAAACTCATCGTGCAGACGATTGTGTTCTGATATGATATGAGACCCGCCATTATTCTTAGAAATTAATTTTAGCTTAATGGTATCTATTGAGGGCGGTCAGATTAATGAAATAGAGGAGGCTTTTCTCCATTAAAGCATTACGCAGGGCCTGCCATTAAAGTATTAGATGGTTAAGAGATCACATTCATTTTAGTTATGGGGATTTAGCTCCTCCTGCTCCTTTTCTACAGAGAGGTCTGACCGTTTTTGTGTGAGGAAAAACCTTCCTGGAGAAATACCTAAGAACGAAGGGCTCTGATGGGACTCATCATGACTTGTGTGCTGTGATGTTGGTCTTTTGTGTAATTATTAAAGGGCTTCTCCGCGAGCTAACACGCTTGTGTGTGAATGGTTATGCAATGACTCTCTGTTGTGCGTGTGACGTTGAGGGCTTTACAGAGGAGCATCGCTGAGGTCGCCGGTAATAAAGATAAAAGCACGTTAAGCAGGCCACGAGCCCCGATACGGCTCTCCTCTGTGAAGTAATCCATCAGAACGAGCTGTCTGTGTGTGGGCCTGAGTGGAGGGGGTGTTGGAGACGGGGATGGGAGGGTTGCCTGGGACAAGTGAGAATGGAGCACAGCAAAGTCTTTTGTGTTTTTCCTCTCTAACTTAAGACATTCGCGTGTGTGAGTTTTCTTAAAAGTTCTGCTACTCTCCACGGTGAGTGGTCAGCCAAGAAATCGTACGCTGCTATGGGGTGCACGGCTTTCAAAGAAACAGCGTGTGCGCATGTTAGCCAAGAAACACAATTCTCAATTTATGAAGACAGCCCGCCACACACCCACCCACACACGTGCACGACTATTATGCTAGCCAGCAGTGGAACATCTGTTTCCATACTCAGGGAGAGAGCTTTAGAGAAATCCAGCATTCCTTTAAAGCTCTGACTCGGATTCTCAGTGAACACTAACAGATCTCTCTCTCTCTCTCTCTCTCTCTCCCTGTCTCTCTGTCTCTCTTCTCTCTGTGAGATTTATTATAAAAGTATGACTCCCGCGCTCCACTTCCTCGGCGCGTGGACGAGCGCGACTCTGACGTCAGCGCGAGCAGAAGCAGTTCTGACGGTCGCGCGTGCGCTCCCTGCTCGTCACTAGTGTCGCCCTCCGATAAGCCGCCACTCCCCCTCCCAGTCAGCGATCCAGCGCACGAACGCGGACCCTCCTCCCCTTCTCCTCTTTCCAGCCAGAGGTTCCTTCATCCATCCGGCTCGGATGCTGTAACGACGCGAGCAGACGGAGAGAGAGAGAGAGAGAGAGAGAGAGGGAGGGAGGGAGAGAGATAGAGAGAGAGAGAAAGGGAGAGACAGACAGACAGACAGAGAGAGAGAGAGAAAGAGAGAGAGAGAGAGAGACTGACGGGATTTCTCCCGCAGACTGACTCGCTCGCGCGCCCCGGTGCCTCGGTCGGTCCCGACATGGGCTGCACGTTGAGCGCGGAGGAGCGCGCGGCGCTGGATCGGAGCAAAGCGATTGAGAAAAATCTGCGCGAGGACGGACTGACCGCTGCCAAAGTAGTCAAACTCCTGCTGCTCGGTAAGACAATTTGGAATACTCACCGGCTGCTGGGCTGAAGGAAGGTTGCATGTGTTTGTGTTTTGGTGGACAGAGTCCTTCACAATCACAGGCGTGTGATTTTAAAAAATGCTTTAACCGATATGTGTGTGTGTGTGTGTGTGTGTGAGAGAGAGAGAGAGAGAGAGAGAGAGAGAGAGAGAGAGATGACTGGATGTGAATGTGTGGATGGAGTATTAGAGCGTGCCTTCCCTAACAGCCTGTGTGTTCGCAGGCGGCGGGGAGTCGGGAAAGAGCACGATTGTCAAACAGATGAAGTAAGTCTTTCTGACGCGCTCGTGCCAGTGCTGGTAGCCGATCTCCCCTCCTTTCCCAGCTCCGCCATGTTTCCGTTGCATGCCCCTCTCTCTGTCCGGCTTTGGCGTCCAGTCGTGGCGATTTGCGGCGCTGTCCACTGTGGTGGTGCTGAAACCTCACTGTCCCCCAGAGAGGGCTTTGTGTATTTCTGTGGATCTGTGGAGTGTGTACTCGCTGGGTTTCCGTCTTAGTGTGTATGTGTGTGCACATGGGTCAGTGTTTGTGTTGGTCAGTTTGTTTTGTGCTTATATCTAGTGTGTGTGTGTGTGTGTGTGTGTTGCAGTGTATAGAAGAAAGGTCAGTGAACGCTCCGCTCTTCTTTAATGTGTCTATGAGAGATTGTGTGCGGGGTTTGCGTTAGAATCTCTCTCTCTGTTAATCTTAATGGGTAGCTTTTAGTGCCTGATCCCTACAGTCTTGTTAAGCACCAGCTATCCATTAAACGGATTTTGTGCAACTATGCCACCTAAACTTACAAGCCTACAACCGTACACAACATCTGGAAACGACAACTGTGGCAACTTCACCACAGATTTACCATTGTTTACTACTAGGGGCATCCACAGCATTATGGGTTCATGAAGTTACACAACAGCAAAACCAGACCTGTTCAGTGAGCAGAAATAAAAAAAAAAAACTGCACAAGAAGTTCAAATAAGTCCACGGAGCGTGAATTAGCTATTTGTGTTTACCTCAACAACCATTCAAATGTTGCCTCATTATTTATTATTATTATTATTATTATTATTATTATTATTATATTGTCACGAAATTAATTGCATAACACATTTTGAACAAATTTAACTAGAAGATTGTACTTTCAGGGATAAGCAGAAATTTTACAAACCTTTGCCTGTCTGTTTGTTACAGAAAGAGAGACAGAGAGAGAGACAGAGAGAGAGAGAGAGAGAGACAGAGACAGAGAGAGAGAATGTGGTTTTATTCATAGTATGTCTGTGTATTAGGATTATCCATGAAGATGGTTTCACTGGAGATGATGTAAAGCAGTTTAAACCCGTCGTCTACAGTAACACCATTCAGAGTTTGGCCACCATTTTGAGAGCTATGGAGACCCTTGGCATTGAGTATACTGACAAAGACAGGGCTGTGAGTATGCAAACACAAAGCATACACAAACCTCTTGGAAATGCTCCTCTTTATTGCATTTTAAATATAAGATGCCCCTTTTTAGCTAGAATGAATTATTCCTTGAGTTTCATGTTAATTAACCTGTTATGAAAACATTATCTGTGCCATTTATTACATAAAGCAGTGGTGCCCAGCCCATCACCTAGAGATCTCCTATTCCATGGGGTTTAGATCAGACACTCATGGGTCTAATATGTAGGCCTACAGTGGTATCTACAGATTAGAGCCAGTTGTGCTGAACTGAACTCTGCAGAGCAGTAGTTCTCCAGGAGCAAGGCTGGGCAACTATGACCTACATCAGTTTTGTAATTATCTGGGCTACAGTGACATCTAGTGTATCAAAGTGTAATACATTTTCTTATGAGTGAAGTGATTATTACAGCACACCCAAGCACTGACTTTTTATTTTTTAATTCATATTTTTGTTGTTTACTTTGAAAACTTTATCATAATAAATGATTGTATACAATAATTCCCCACAGTCATTCACCAACAAAAAGTTTAGACCAAGTCTGGGCTTAATCCATGTCTATAATGTGCATATATCTTCAGGCTGATGCAAAGTTGATCTTTGACGTAGTCGGCCGCATGGAGGACACAGAGCCCTACTCACCTGAACTACTGGCAGCCATGATGCGTCTTTGGAAAGATGGAGGAACTCAAGCCTGCTTCAATCGCTCGCGAGAATACCAGCTCAATGATTCTGCCCAATAGTAAGACTGACATACTGATACTGATACAAACATACTGGTGCTGTCATGTCAAGATAAAATCTCAAAAATTAGAGGAGAGGCTAAAATATTATTGACAACGTTTGATTGTCTGTCACTTTGGACCATTTCTATTGGTCTGTTCATCAATAAATGTAAAAAAAAAAAAAAAAAAACACGAATGGAGATACAAGGTTTTGTTGCAAAAACTGTAGCAAATGTTTTCATTTGACAAAACCTTAAGGTTTATTTACATTATGAGAAAACACCAGGTTCAAACAGACCACTCATTACACATAACAGTGTTCATGTGTTGACATGTTAATTTCATGCTGTAGTTACTTGGACAGTTTGGAGCGTATTGGGGCAGCAGACTACTTGCCCACTGAGCAGGATATTCTAAGGACACGTGTTAAAACTACTGGCATTGTGGAGACGCACTTCACTTTCAAGAACCTGAACTTCAGGTAAGGTGTCAACAGTAGGAACACGTCTTTGCGTACTGCATCAGTGTATAATGACTGTGAAGTTAGAGCATGGAATGTCAGTTTTATTATGAGGGTTTTTAAATATATAATGGGCAAACCATATTTGGAACCTCCTCCTCCTAGTGGTGATTCCAGGCATTTGCTCCTGGAATCCTTAGAAACTGAACCCCACAGGAAATGCTGAAAACTGAAAAAAAAAAAAAAAACAGACTTGTAGACAAAAATGCCAAGAAATTTCACTGGAAGTACAGAGAGAACATCCAGCATTTGAGGATGTCTTGCAGAGTTTAAGCAGCTATTGGAAAAGAAAAAAAGGAAAGAATCTCCAACCAAGTCGTTTAAAATAGTGGATTAATTACACAAAGTGGTTAAACTGTGCTGTGTATAAGGTCATAGATTTAAACCTTCAAATTAAATCTCACATTCTGCACCTATTCTGCACTTGTTCAAATCCATACCAATAACATCCAATCTAATGTGCAGAAATACAGAGCCAAAAGAACAAAAATGATTTTGTGATTAACTTTCTCAAATAAATCAGCAGATTCAGGATGCAGAGAAATGTTTTACCTGTTGTAAGGAGAACAGGTAATATGCAATGAGTCAATACAACACTGTCCTGTTATTTAGCTGGTTATTTAGTTGCGGTTGATTTGTGTGTTATGTGTGATACTAGTAATATAAAATCATATGCAAAAGTTTGCATACCCTGGTCAAATTGATTTTCTAAGTGAAAATAAGCTTCCCCTAATTACATTATTATAAGTACATTACATATGTATATGATTGTAATACATGTAATACATATGTATTTCTACTATTATTTCACTGTGCTCTATGTAAATCAGTCCTGTTACTGAGATATGAAAAGTGTTACATTTTATGTTAATAATGGCAAAAAAGTGATAGAATAGTAGTAAGTTCTGGGGCTTTCAATTATCCATTCTTTAATTTCCATGCTCCTTATAATGTTCAGTAATACAGTATTTTAGTTGCTTAATTTTGTGTAATATGAATTGTATTTGTGCTCTGTCTACTTCAGACTGTTTGATGTAGGGGGGCAGAGATCAGAGAGGAAAAAATGGATCCACTGCTTTGAGGATGTGACTGCCATTATCTTTTGCGTAGCGCTGAGTGGTTATGACCAAGTGTTACATGAAGATGAGACAACGGTAAAGAACTCAGTTGCAAACATTTGCCAAATTACATATGCTCTGCTGTAAAATATTATAGAAGTTCACCATATGAGAGATCATAAATTGCTCAGTGTTAAATCTTGTTAACACAGATTATATTAACACTAAGAGAAGGTGCAAAATACAGAGGTTCTTGGTGGGGTGGGGTCGGGAGGGGCGTCCATGACTTCCTAAATAAGTCTTGGTATCTCTGTTTGTTTAAAAATCCTTCAAAACTTACTTTCATGTTATGCTGTCTGCTAGGGAAAAATAGAGGCTTAATACAGGGAAAGATCATTGTTTAGCTGCATCAAGCAAACTAAATCTCATTCAGGTTTTTCTGGCAGACCAAAACTGTCTAAAAAAGGATGTGGTAGATTACATTAAACTAAACAACTAAAAAACAGTTTAGTTGGGGAGCAAAAAGATGATCAGCTTGTGGACTAGTTTACCAGACCCGGTTTAAACTTAATCCCAGACTGAAAAGAATTTTCAGTGAAGATTCAGCACTAAACAGACACTAAAGTTCAATCAAAGATTAGTACTATTACTATGTTTGGGAAAATAGCACCCTGTCAGTGACAGTTTGAAAAGACATGGCGGTTGCTTTTGTTTTTAGAGGAAGACATTCACCCTCAGCAATACTGGATCCAACTGGCTGTGGGGAAATTAGAAAAAGAGACTTTACCTGCACTAGTTGTTTCACAGAGGTCTGACAAGTTATTAAACAAAAGTCTCAAAAAGACCCTGAATGTTTCTCTTGTTTTTATGCTTCTCTTCCCTGTAGAACCGTATGCATGAGTCTCTCATGCTCTTCGACTCCATCTGTAACAACAAGTTTTTTGTTGACACATCCATTATCCTCTTTCTCAACAAAAAGGATCTGTTTGGGGAGAAGATCAAGAAATCTCCATTAACTATATGCTTTCCAGAATATACAGGTATGCATACAAACACATAGAAGAACAGAGACTCTCGGCTATAAAGACAAACTTTATCATATGCAGTTGTGGACAGTATTGAAGTACATGAAATTATTTAATTTGGTGCTTTCTGATTTTTGTTACTCTTTAATCTGAAGTGGAGAAAACTGGATTATCTACAATATCTGAAAGAATATCATGCACTTTCACAATGATGCAAACCAGTCATGACACATCATCATCATACTTTTCAACAGGCCTTTGACTGGCATGTAGCACCCATATAAAGTTATATGCAAAGTTTTGAACCTTCCTGGTTAAATTACTTGTTTTGTTAACTTTCAAAGTGAAAACAAATAAACATTATATAGAGGGAACACAATTAAATATTACACGAGGTCAATATATTAGGGATAAAGACATGAAATATAATACGGGGCTTTTAATGACTTTTGCACAGGCCACATTTTTTTCCATTATGTTAAATTCTATAAATAAACAATATTTGTGCCTTAAAATGTTTCATGCAGAGAATATGTACTTTGCCTTAATTAGAAAATCAACAGAACATGTAATCTGATCAGTGTTTCCCAAACTTTAATGAGCTACAGCTACAGTCATGCACTGAAAAAATAATTAGAATTTTACACCTTTGTATGTGTCAAACAAAAGCACATTAATGAAACTGTTTCATTATACCATTTCTTGCCAAAAGAAGTGACCTGGAAACAACTGTGCTGATATATTATAGAAATATATTATAGAAATTGCTCAAATAACTGTGATAACAGCACAATACTTTTGTATTTTAACCATATTTTGACTGAAGTTTGTCTGGATTCGTGTAATTTGTCCACCACTAGTTGTGAGAACATATGAGAACACGATCAAAAACATTGTAATTAATTATACATAACCATTTTCCAACCTGTTTTTAGCTTTTACAATTAAACTGCAAAGACTGATGCATGTAAACGACTGCCACTGCAGCAGTTCTATCAGCTCTCATGTAAATTACTGCATAAACATTCTACTGTTAAAAAGTTTATTAGCAACATTTGAGAGCAACATTCAGCAAATTTCAGTTTTAGCAGTCTTTGCGAGGATTTGCCACGTTTTCCAGGATGGTAGTTGTTGTATTACTCTGACATGCCAAAAGTCATGGGACTGCAATATGTGAGTTGATTATGAACTTGTATTCCCTCAGAGGACAGCTTGGGAACAGCCACAGCTGTGTAAGTTTTGAGGCATTATCTTGTGAGCAAGGTTGAACATTGGCCAGTGTGCTAAAGGCAAAGCAGCATGAGTTAGAAGGAGGCATAATAGTGGGTGCCTAGAGAAATAGAAGACATTCCATTTCTGAAGTTGTGCGGTCATTACACATTCCTCAATCCACAGTCTCATATGTGTACCGGGAACATGTCATAGAAGGCATTATCACCCACAGTGTGCAGTGGCCACGCACAGGTGCTTAAAGATCGTAACTGGCGGCGTCTGGCTAGAATTGCCCATGCAAACAGACAAGTGACTTTGGCAGGGATCACATCCTCTTTTAATGCAGGAGAAACCACATGTATATCCCTCAGGTCAGTGCAGCATTCTTTTCAGCTTCCATGGGATACAGAAGGAGAAGACCCACCAGTGCCTCTGTTGACACCACGACACCAGACACAGAGCCTCACCTGGGCTTGTGAGTTTGCTAACTGGACCCCAGAGGACTGGCAACATGTGGCATGCTCCGATTAGTCACAGTACCAATTGTTTCGGGCTGATGGAAAGGTTTTGTGTGTGGCACAGAACTCATGAGTCTATCAACCCCTTTTGTTAACAAGGCACTGTGCAGGCTGGTGATTGTTCCATACTGGGGTGGGGTGTGTTCTCATGGGAAGGGTTGGGTTCACTGGTCCGCCTAAACATGTCATTGACAAGTGCCCGCTATGTTTCGCTGCTTGTTGTCCATTTGCAGCCTTCTGATAATGTCGTCTTGCCATGAACACGCTGCTGTTTCGTCTCACTCTCAAGATAACACCTCACAACTTACAGTATACAGGTGTTCTCTGAGGTAACACCCCTTCATAATCAATTTACAAACTGCCATGACTTTTGGCATGTCACTGTTTGATGCAATTTTGCTGACCAAGTGGTCTGCATGCTCACTGCATATGCATATACTTTTCTCATGTAATAAGTGTTTCTTTGCCCCAATTTGCAGTCTTATAGTCTCTCTCTCACAGGTGCAAACACATACGAAGATGCAGCTGCATATATACAGGGGCAGTTTGAGAGCAAGAATCGCTCTCCCAATAAAGAGATCTACTGTCACCTGACATGTGCGACTGATACAGGAAACATCCAGGTGGTCTTTGACGCTGTCACTGACATCATCATTGCTAATAACCTGCGTGGATGCGGTCTGTACTAATCCTCCGCCTCATCAGGCTCTGATTGGTTGATATTAAGATGTGACTGAACTGAAGCCCCTTCCCTTTGGCCACAGCACACTCCTACTTCACTGTCCTTTTTTTGTCTTTTGGTCAGAATGTTCACCTTTTTTTGACGGTTTTGTTATGTAGCTTGTCTCTTTATGTTTATATTCTTGGCTGAGGAAACAAAATGGGTATGGCTATGGATATGTGGGGTATACACCGTGTGATTAGGCGTACCTTGGGCATATGCACGAATGAATGTCAGTGTAAGTGAGAGTGTCTGTTAGTTGCTAACACAAAGTTCTCTTAACTTGACCTTTAACTAAAACTTCTCAGGATCCCAGTGGGATCAGTTTGTCTTGTAGACTTTTTTGTTTAATAATATCCGAGAAATACTGAATGACTGAGACTGAATGACTGTTCACCTGATTGAGCTGAATGTCATTTCAGAATCTGAATGTTGTTCACAGGCAGCTCTCAAGCCAAAGTCACGCGCAAACTGAGCATAGCCTCTGGATGGATTTCCACACAATGGCTCCATGCTATTGAATGAGATACTGTGCAGCAAATGAAATCTCCTAAGCAGTGCACTGTCAACAACATTCTCACTCTCCTAGAGCACAATTGTTAAAATTAAGTTCAGTTCTTTGTAAATGATTATATTATTTATTTGTTTACTTATTTATTCAATGATTTCTATAAATATTAACGTATGTATTTACATGTTTTGTATGCCCTACCCTTTACATATCCTATTGATTCTAGGTTACAAACTGATGCAACACACTATATATACACAAACTGATTAATTGCGCTATATTTCCAGCTTTATAAAATTGCCACATAGAAAAAAAGGCACTTTTCAAGTCATATTCAACTAAATTATTGAATGAATGAGCCGTTGTTTGTCTGTAACTGACTTTCTTTATGAGTGTGTGTGTGTGTGTGTGTGTGTGCGTGTGCATGTGAAATCCATACACTCTTTCTTCTTACTGGCGACCTGTTACTTAACCCAGATTTCTTTTCTCCAGCTTTCTTCTCCTTTTCAGCTGTGAATGTTTTTTGTGTGTGTACTGAATGCTCACTCTCTCCCTTGGGGGTATACTAGATTGTACTGCTGGTTTAATCTGACCAACTGATGAAATGTTTACATTAAAACCACACTTTAGAACCATCTCTGGTAGTTTGTGTCTTCATTTAACATCCACTGTTTAAATCAGTTACAAATGTTGTGGTAGATGGTCTAGTATAGGGCTGCCCAAAGTGTGGCCTATTAGCACATCTGATTTGGACCCCACCCCTCATCTGATCAGAAAACAATTTTTTTTTACTGTGAATTAATTCTCAAACCAGTCTTCAGAAGACCAGTGTAAGAACCACTGCAATAACCAATGTATTTAATTACATTTTATTAATTGGTTATACATTTTTTATTCAAATGTAATTGTATGTTCAAGTATTCTACAAACAAAATATAGACTAATGAATGAGACCTTAACCTAATTTTTAAATGACACCTACCTACCTTTGTTTATTGAAAAGTATGATGCCTCCTGTTTCTTTTTTTATTACAGGTAAATTGTACAAATAAATAAATAATCACACACTACAAAAATGATCTTGGCAAGTGAAAATATAAAATCTAGTTTCAATAGCTCCTATTTCTCATTTGGGAACAAAAAAAAAGTTTTTTCAATTGTATTATAATATCCCTACAACCATCTCAAAATCAGAAATTTAGATCAGATTTCAGATTTCTTTTTTAGTTATTATGATGCAGGTTGTGAAGGGGCATTTTAAAATGGCCACTATGGGTAAGATGTATTATGATGGAAATAAATAGACCTCAGGGCTGTGTTTGTTTTGTGGTGCTGGGGCTCATGAAAGATTTTTGTGGTTAGCCCCCTGTTGCCACCAGGAGCTATCCTCCTGACCCCACTGACCATGGATTATTCTCAGTAGACATCTAGATGGTTAGTACATCAATGGGATAAGATCTTTCAAGAATCTGTGACAGGTTCAGTCGCCTTCATTTGCTACTGCTAGACAATACAATGACCTGGATAACCTTCACAGACAGACAAAATTTTGTACCTCACTGTGTATATTACATATACATGTTATAAACACTACTAAAGCTTTAAAAATGTAAATGCGTGAGAATCAAATGAAAGCCTTGTTCATGTGATCTACGTGTAAAGAAAAAGTTGTTTATGCACCAACACATTAAATCAGACCAAGGACTTATTGTTTTGAGAAATATCCTATGGAGGCTCACATTTCTGTCAGATGTTCGTCACCCTCAGCCCTCTGGCTCAAGCTCACGCGCTGCATGACGTCATACAAGTGTCATCAGCGCCACAAAAAGCCGCGCAAGCGCAGACACAACGACAGCATCGCAGCGGACAGACAGAAATTTGGCTGAGATGGACAAGTGCGAATGCTCGAAGAGTAAGTCAATTTGCTTACATTTGTGTTAATAAAACCTCCACTAGTTCATTTTTTCGACAGTAAGCAGCTCGCTAGAGCGTGTACTGTTTGTGTTCTCTCTTTTCACTCGTTCTAGCTGGATCTTGTACCTGCGGGCAGAACTGCAAGTGTACGAACTGCACATGCGCCAAAGGCGACAAAAGTGAGTTACGGTACGGACGTTTGTGTGTTGTTTTCTGTCTCGGGCTGGCTGTCTAACGCGCTGTGTGCTTTGTGTCTTTTCTGCCGGCAGGCTGCTGTTCCTCCGGTTGCACGAAGGACGCGAGCAGCTGCGACAGCGCCTGTAAGGAGAAGGACAAGAGCAAATGCTGTAAATAATGGCGCGGGACGTTTCCTCGCGCGCACTGCAGCCTGAACACCCCGTTAATCTAATTCAATAAACTCCTCTCTAATATTTCACGTTCAAGATTGGTCTTTTTGTTGTGATAGGAAATATCAGTTGTGATCTTAAAGGGCCCATTTTTATTTTCCCACTCATAATTGAGTGCGGGCGAATCGATACCAAAGTATTGATACTTCCGATCCTGGAGTTTACCTTCAGGAATCGATTGTGGAACACAAATATCGTTATCATTTGTTTATTCATTTAGTAGGTTGGAATTGTATTCTATCTTAATTTTTTAAATGCTGCTGTAAAATGATGGTGTAGTACAGATTTTTTTTATTTCTATACAAAAAATTAATGTTAATTAATTAATTAATTAAAATAATTAACATTTTAAGTTTTGCATGACCATACCAGTTTCTGATATTTTTTGAATGACCATACCTAGTTTCCACAATATGAGCCCTTTAGCTGTGAAATGACAGCAAACCACCACTGACGACTATGTTCTAAACTAAAAAGTGTGTGACTGTAGGTATACAAAGTTGCTTACATGATTATGCAAAATACATATTTTCCTTAATATTTAAATAATACAGTGGTTGACATGTAAACAAAGTATTTACAGTGTTGTGAAATGCTCCATTCTATAGAAACCTACTGAGCCAGAATTCTACATTTATGGTGACAGGAACCAAGAATACAGTGCAAAGCATCAAGTGGCCCCTGTTACATGAAATGCCCGAACTATAATTTTACTAATAAATAAGAAATAAATGCATAAATTAAACCAATTATGTGTCCTGTGCATGTAAATCACAATCTCTAATCTAGGTGGATACTCTTCCGTGAGTCTAATTAGTGGAATTACCTGTGCGGTTTACACATAGCCTTTACATTTCTGCTTTCCTTGGATTTTAATAATTGGTAGACCAAGGTCTTACTTAATATACTGGCAGAGTTTGTGGATCCACATGACAACTAGGCCTAGGTCCAGCAAAAATTAAGGAACGCAGATAGATAAACAGATATTACATCTTATTTACAGCTTCAGTCGTGTTTTACAGACTATGCTTAAGCTAACTGAAGTATTTGATTTTAGCCTTGATTAACATTTAAACGTGTAAGCCTATAAGTAGGCTATGCAGTTCTATGAACTGTTAGCAGATTTGCGTAAATGACCATTTGTTCACATTAAAGTAAGCCCACAAGTACGTCACCACTTTAGTCACACCTCCTGCAAATCTGTACCAATAGCTTTAGCGCATGCACTTGCCTTTGAACTCGGAGTAGTCACGTGGTCCCCCAATTCGACTCTACATCTACAGCTTCGTGACATGGGATCTCTTATATATTTTATATGTTGTGTGTATTAGCTGTAAAGGTTTTGTATAATGATAGATACATACAGGCTTTAGCGTCTTTAGAGCGACTGAGTTGCGGTCATCTCTATGTCCAGATCGTTGTTTGCGGAAGTGTATCGTCATATCAACCCGACGGACGACTGATAGGCTTACTTAACAGAATATTATGAAGTGGTCTGGGGTTCGTAAGCGCTGGACGTATTTATCACAGTAAAAGAGTTTAAGGTTAATTTATGAATGCTGTATTGTAGCACTTAAACATGTTTGGTTTCGCGCGCCTGTCTGCCGAAGGGAAAGTGGGAATAGCAACGGGGGTCGTGTTCTTCTCCATGCTCATATCTAGGACGCTGATATCGGACCTGGTGAATGTAGAAACGCGGGCCTCCCTGTTCCGAGTGCAGTTCCTTCTCTTCATTAGTTCATTGCTGCTCCTGGGCTCGCTGTATATCTGGAAGCGCCTGGTCAGGCGCCTCTGCGGCTCCAGAGTGGGTTCCCGGACTTGGCCTCAGAGATGTTGGCGCGCAGCTGTGCTGCTGTTCTTAGTCCTTGCTCACTGCAGTTACCTCAGCATGTTTTACTTGGTGGATACGGAACCCCACTGGTTAGCACTACTGAGCTTCACGTGCTTAGGCGTCTACATCATCCTCTTGTTCTTCTTGATGGCCTTTAGCTGCGTCAGTCGCCTTCGTCGGCTGTGCTCCTCCAGCTCGGACGGCCAGGATGGGTCAGCGAGCGGCTCGTCCGGTCAGACAGTTCTGGCCTTGATGGTGACCGCAGTGCTGACTGTCTATGGTTTATTTAATGCAGCACAGCCACCGCAGGTAGTGGAGGTGACCGTTCCAGTCGAGAAACTGCCAGCCTCTATGGATGGCCTCAAACTAGTGCTGCTGTCAGATATACACCTGGGACCTACAATTGGGCGGTCCAAACTACAGCGCATTGTTACCATGGTCAATCAGCTGGAACCAGGTATTCGTAATGTAACACTGCTGAAGGTTTGATATCATGTAATATTTACAGTGTAACCTCCGTCACTGTTCTTGTATGCATGTGTTTTGGCTTTAGATGTGGTGGTGATCGTTGGTGATTTGACAGACTCTCAGGTGAGCCGTTTGAGGACTGCTGCAGAACCTCTGGGGCTCATCCAAGCCCGACTTGGCTCCTACTTTGCTACAGGTCAGGCGGGAGTGCAGCAAAGAATGAAAATTAACAGCAACATATGTAATGTAACTTAATATGCTCTGTCTCTGTGGGCATTAGGTAATCATGACTACTACACTGCTGATGTGGAGAACTGGTTTGAGTTCTTGAGATCAAAGGGAATTGAACCACTTCACAACAGTCATGCTCGAGTGTTCCGCCCTGGTCAAAGCCAAGATTGGATCTGTCTTGCTGGCATTGATGATCTTGAGGCTAGCATGCTACGGTTAGGCTAACACACCCACACGATATGTGCACTTTATACATGACTTTTGTCCTTTCCAAAGTTATTTTGAATATTCAAATCAAGAGCTTAACTGTGCACTATCATTGGGTTGTGTATTGATATTTCAGGTACCCTGGTCATGGGATGGACATCCAGAAGGCACTGAGTGGTTGCAGCGAAGAGAATCCCATTGTGCTTCTGGCTCATCAGCCTCATGCTGCTAAAAAGGCCCTCCAGCAAAGGCCAGATATCAACTTAGTGCTGTCAGGTACATATTCAGAACATGTTAATGTTCGTATTTTACACATTCTGCCTGTAATTCTTTGCTAATGGATCTTCCACAGATTTACAAAAAGTAATCACTTGTTGCTTTAGAGGGGAGCATGTTTTTTTTTTGTTTGTTTGTTTGTTTCTAAGGGGGTTTGGATCACATGTGTGGGCAATTATACGTAGTTAGTCAGTAATATGTGCCTTTGAGGTGGAACAAGGTGTGGTAATTCTTATCTTGTTCTCAACGAGGTGAAAAAGGCTGAGGTCAATACAAGAACATAACTACACAAAGTGTAAATAAATCTTCGCAGTACACATTCGCAGTACACTATGTTTATGTATTACAGAAAAACTAGGTATAAACTCTCTTTACCCAACTAAAATAAGTATTACTTGAATGGCAGAGGGAAAATACTATACACTCATAAAATAATATGATGTTTTTAACATGGTTGTTTGTGTGTAGGTCACACCCATGCTGGCCAGCTGTTCCCCCTGACTCTCTTGGCTTTCCTGGTGAACCCGTATTTCTGTGGACTCTACCGTGTTTCAGAACACACTATGGTTTATGTTACCCCAGGAACCGGTTATTACGGCATTCCGATGAGAATTGGGAGCCATGCAGAAATCACTCAGATCATACTAAGACCTGCCTGACCTTATCTGCCAGGCACACACATGCATGCTTGAATTGGATTGGACCACTATGTGCCAGTAAATTAATGACAACTAATGGAATACCAGCACTTTTTGTAATATACCAGGATGTCTGATGTGCCACACTGTGAGCTGCACCACCAAATTGTAATGTGCCTAAATAGCCCTCAAAATCATAGGCATTATTCTTCAGTGTACGGTCAGCATAATCATTTGTCATCTAAAGCACTGCTGATATGTTAATCCACTGCTATACTTTCCACATCACATACACTAGAAACTGTTGGCCTTTGCTGACTTTCAGCATTAGCTAGAATAAAAATAAATGAAATGTAACAGAATTTTGTGAGACAGTATGCTAGGCTCAGTCAAATTTTACACTTAGCCACTTCATGAGTGATGCCCAGATAAGATTTATCCACATAAATGCATCAAACAGAAATCTTACTTTTCCCCATGTTACAGTCAGAACTATTTTATAAATTATATTTTAATTTGTTGTCTGTGATTAACTTTGTTATAGCAAAATAACTTCAACATTATTCATGAGTCCACATTAGTATGTAAGTATAATGTTTGGTGCTTTCACTAGCCTATAAAACCAGCATCAAACATTAGATTTTTTTTCATGTGATTTTAGATTTCTTCATCTTAATTACACCATAACTTAATTTCCATACTGAAATAGTTCTGCCTGGGCGAAGTTAATATTATGTACTTGGCTTAAAGAAACTGATGTTTACACTTGACTCTAAACACTGCATCTCCTAAAGCTGCCATGTCTCTGATGTATTTGGATTTCATTAATGCCAGGCCTTTCTGTGGTCAAATACTAGCTATTAGATCAGTATTCCATCAGCCAAAGACACATGAATGGCTACATGGCTCAAACCCATGCCGACAATCATGATAACTATACTGTGGACATGGAAATAAGCTTGTATCAAAAACATCCCAGTAGTTGGAAAATTTAAATGCGCTGTTTTTTTTCCCCCATGTATAAACATTGCAGATAGCCATTGCAAACACAACCACCTAAAAAATAAGCTTTTCACATCAGTCGTATTTTTTCATCTCTTGTTTTTAGTAAAACAAATGCAAACATTTTTTCAAATACCTGCATGTCTGCGTTTTTGTTCATGCATTGCTATATGACAATCCTACTGAAGCCATAGAGATTTTTACATTTTTATGTTGGGGGAAGTTATAATTGTTCCATTAATTATAAGCACTTTCATGTGAATAGTTGTATTCCAAGAGTGCCAGTTTTTTGAATGTAACTCATGTGTATGAAACTCAAAGTTCTGTCTAACAAATTCTCCCCATTTAGCACTACAACTGTTAAATAATACTGAACTTGAATTATGACTGAATCAGGGTTTTTAATTAACAGTTGTGGTCATTCAGTTATGTTCTGCATTAAACGTTTACATACAGCCAACATTATCCAACAGACCCTTGTATCTTCACTTCAACTGTATTACTATATAAAAAATCCTGGTGTGCGTTTGAGCTAACTTGAATAAAAAAGTGAACGGAATAAAAATGTTCTGCTCAAAACGACATTTGTTTCTATTCGGTTTAGTGTTTTCTAATTCTGGGCCACAAATGAATCTGTACAAGCAGATTCAGTCCAGCAGAATTTGTTGATTTCTGTGCTCCAACAAACTACTAGACCTGTAAATATCCAATGTTAAATAATCTCTGTCTTAGAGACCCCATCTTGCATGTTCTGCACAGTTGTGTTTTCCATCATGTAGCAAAATGGAATTCAACTTATTAGTTCATTAACAAGCTCCTTGTGTGCTGGCTCCACTGTTTGAGTAGGAATTGGTAGTGTGTCTGAATGTTGATCACACATTGTGTACATACTATTGTTGGGTACTGTTGGTAGGCTGGGGTCCTGGATGCCCTCTGCTTACAGAGTTCAATGAACGTATTAAAGCAGGGAAAACACTAACATGCTGCCAGGGTGGAATCCAACACTAAGGTTGTGAAACACTGTAGTGGCCCATTTCCAATATAGCCTGGAACCAGAAAACACGGTTGCAAAGACAAACAAACAAGAACAGTGAACAAGGCTGGAGAGTAGTGCTGCAAAAGAGTACACAAAAAGCAAGTTACAATACTTTCCCCTAATTTATTGCATGCTGCAACACATACTGCAAAACATTAATAAACAAAACGAATGAAAAGAAATTAATCTACAATAATATGACCCCACGTGGTTTCCAGTCTCATTTTTCGGGAGGCGGTGCTTTTCGCTTAACAGCCCGTAAAATGGCCTGCTGTACCACCGGGTACAGTTTATGACAGCCATCCATGCACGTCCTCACGGCCGCGGTCAGCGTGTCTTCGCGCAATTCCCCGTCCGCGTGCAGGCCCGACACTTGATTGAGGTTGGGCAGGAGCGCCAGGGTAACCCGGCCCTGGTTTTCTCCGTAGCCTGCCTGCCAGTTCCCTCTTTCCTCAGAGAAGTCCGGGTCCACGAGGCACGAATTTCCATCCTGTCGCAGCGCGCAGCCCAGCACCACGTCGTACATCTCAATGCCGGCGTCCGCCAGCGCCATGGAAGCGCAGGTCACGGCGTGAGCCAGAACAGAGCCGTCGTTCTCCAACACCATCACGTTCACCTCTATCTGAGACCGTGGGTATCGGTGCAGACACACGCCGGGCTGCATGCTCTCTGACAGCGCCAAAGAGAGGTCCCGCTCCTCGCTGCCCTGGATCCACGCCCCCCGTTTCGAGCAAGAGAACGGCGCAAGCCTCATGTCGCAAACAAGACGACCGCTTTTCATGTCGGTTTCATCTTTCCGCTCGGTCTCTCGAGGCCCGTACACAGAACAGACGATCTTTGTGTTACCGGCCTCGATGTAAGCAGAGCCTTTCGCCTGGCTCACAAGACCGCAGCGGGCGAACAGCGGCCGAACGTCACCTTTACCTCGAGCGCCCACCCTGCTGCCGACTTCACCCCTCATCTGCGCGGTGGGTGGTAAAAACAACAGGGGAGACTGGGACTCCTCCGGTCCGCGAACACGTTTCGTATCTACCGGCATTTTCACGCTGTTCACGTGTGTCGGTTCCAGACGGCTAGCTAATAACAAACCGGGTTGTAACCGGAAATAAACCTAGTCGCTTCTTGTTTGTACCGCCATCTGGCGGGTAGGCGGAGAAGCGTGTGTTGGGAAAGAAATAAGAGGAGTAGTCTTGTCATCTGGATTTGTCAAACGCTAGAGGGCGCTCCCGAGTGAGTGGAATAATAGAGCGGAATGAGCAGCAATATGTTGAATGCAAAACACCTAAAATCAAATTCATTGTTTATAAATGCCTAA
This sequence comes from Semaprochilodus insignis, assembly GCA_034552555.1. Lineage (NCBI taxonomy): Eukaryota > Metazoa > Chordata > Actinopteri > Characiformes > Prochilodontidae > Semaprochilodus > Semaprochilodus insignis. The sequence goes on from CM067489.1 coordinate 13,453,669, forward strand.
ACATCTTTCTATACAAGAATGCATTTCCTGGGCAACGAACATTTTAACATAATTAGAAAGGGCTATAACTGGAGATCAAGCACTCCAAAAATTAAATGAAAATTCTACCAAGACTAAGTTCCCTTATTAACAAATGCAGCATCTACAGATTTGGGGCATATTTTTGCCTCAGGACAACAGAAAAATGTGAAGAAAAAATCAGAATTTGATCTTTTTTTCTGTACAGATCTGGACTGGTCAACCCCTTAAGAAACTCTAATAGGATTATATTTGAAGCAGGTATAATATGTAGGAAGTTCACAGATGTTTTGGCGTTACTTTGCTGCTTTTGGCACTGGGTGGGCAGATCGATACCTAAATATCAATACTGGCACACAAATATTAACATCATTTGTTTATTTATTCAGTAAAGTGGAAGTGTATTCTACCTCTCAATGAAAAAAAAATTCTGCTATAAATGACAGTGTAGTATATGAACTACTTTTCTCTCCGCTTTCTTGCTCTGCTTCAAATATAGCTGATGAATAAGAAGCTCCTTTAAACTTAACCCAGTAAACAATGGTCGTCTGTGGATATCTAAAATGTGTTTAAATATAGCCTGATTTCAATGGTTCAGACGGTTCAAATGTTTTCTGGGAATGTACAAAAGTGAGACTGAACTATGCCTTTGTAATTGGTGAAATTAATTAACCTAAATTAATTATCAAAAGATTCACAAGCAAAAGTCTTAAGATTTAACACGGCTCTTGTAAATCACATGGCCTACACTATGAGGCTTATAAAAACACCCAGCAGAATATTATACTGCATATACTTATTTTTGTTTTTTACCCTGCATATTTTTAATAAAGGTTTCATTTTCATTAGATATATAATGAACTTCAACTGTAGTTATTCAAATGTTAATAGAATGAATGCACATCTAGTTACTGCATTTTCAGTTCACACATGAAGTACTAGTTTAAGTAAACATATAATGAATTGTATTTCTTATTATTGAACTGAATTATGTTATTGTAAAAGAAGCAAAGAGTATTGCGCGGTATCAGATCAAATGGAAAATTAGGGATATCACCCATCTCTAGTACCTTGAATGTGTGCATGGCATCATGAAATCCAAACACTTTTAAAGACTTCTGAAGCGCAGTCTTCACTCTTTTTCCTTTGCTGTGGCTAGCTGTCCTGGGGACTTTTGCTGTAAAACAAGCTTGTCTTTCAGAAACTTAACCCAGTGAACTGGATGAGAGCCCCTGAGCCCAACAAAGTCCTTGGATTACCTGAGGAGAGCACATCATCAACCACCCTTTCATACTGTATGCTATGACAAGGTCATAGTTTACTTTACCTAAGGTCTATTTAGGTTTTCTGCAATACATTCAAAAATGGTTCTTTCTTTGCATGATTAAAGGGTTTGTTACATCATGAAAGGGTTCTTCAGATTAATGGTTAATATGCTGTAGATGATTATATAAAGCCTTTTTGAATAGGATTCTATATAGCACCAAAAAGGTTCTTCTATTGTTACAAGCAGACATTCTAACTATAGCAGAACGCTTGCTGAAAAGATTCAGTGTACAGCCATCTACACCACATGTTCCATCAATCTACACTCTTTCATGATGCAAGGAACACTTTAATCATGCAAAGGGTTCTGTGAGTGTTCATGGTATAGAACCATTTTCTTTGAAGAACCATATTTTTAAGTGTGTATATGGGAAAAAAAACACATACCCTCCAAATTTAGGAACAAATATTTATTTCATTATAATATTTTTTTGAACCATTGTACTTGAAATAAAAGTTTAATTATTAATTACTATTTTGAATGAAATATCAAAAAAAAAAAGAAAGAAAAAAAAGCAGTAAATAATGTTTTTTACAGCCTGTTTAGCTCTGTATGCTGTTCAAACACCAAAATCATGAAGGTATATGTAAGGGTTTATGGATGGGCACTTGGAGGAAACCCATGCAGACACGAGGAGAACATGCTCCCCACAGAAAGGACCCCAGATGCCCCAGCAAGGGATTGAACCCAGGCCCTTCTCGCTGTGAGAAAACAGGGCTATTTTTCAAATACACAGATTAAAGATCATTTAAGACTTAGTTGGTGTAATCAGAAGGAAAGGAGCTTTGTTCTATATGCATAAACCCTGTCTTACATGAAAGTTGTGGTCTCCATTAAAAGAATTTCATTAGAAAGCAAAAACATCAGGTTTTAATCCTAGTGGTTCTGATGATCTTTAGTAATTCAGGAGGTGATAGATGCAAAAACTTCCTTTGAAAAGTCAAGATTAACGTTTGTTATCTTAAACTTCAAATGCTTTGTTGAGCTTTGTTTTGGCAAAGCTTTGTTTACAGTCTATTACAATATTCTTAAAAATGGAGAAACCGAAATGAATGTAGCATCTGTAGGTACATATGTATGTGCGCCTTTGCCTATTTTAACAATCTCGAGTGTAATTTTTTTTATGAATGCCTTTTAAATTAATGTCATTCAAATTTTAATATTTATTGTATCAACATTCCATTTTAGCATGGGAGCCATTTTTTATTTCATTTTTTATTTGTTTCTTGAACAACTGCATCACAAAATGCTAAAATGCTCTGGGGTATTTGAGATTTCCAAAATAAATATACTTATTAAAAAAAAAAAACATCAAATGCACAAGTGCAAAGTGCTTATGCTATGTCTGATTTAAAGAGTAGACATATACTTCAACATAGACAATGAGGTGCATTTCAAAACTTGGTTTGAGGTTACCAGAAAATCAAACACTGCTGTCACAGTCGGTACAGTTACATCAGGGTTACTGACAAAACGCTAGGATCAAAACATGTAAACAATCCCAATAACAGGTCATAACATCAGATCCCATACAAACATAACTCTAGTAATACAAGTTATGAAAGAGTAAAAGAGTGTACAAAAAGAGTGTAGAAGTAACATAAGAAAACAGCCTGTGAATGTGGGTAAAACCGTTCATTCCATTAGCTTACTTTTGAGGCTGTGGACCCTCTTGAACAGTTTTGCTCCATCAAGCTCCAAAAAAATTTTCTGGAATACTTCAAAAGTGTACTTGAGCTTCTTTGGATGCTCAAGGTTGAGGGCATAGATCAAGCCCATCAACAGTATGCATGCCTTGGTCTTGGTTCCACACCCCTTTAGCACTTTGATGCCCTCTATTACAATAGACACATCTGCTGGATCATCTTTGGCCACGGCACTATAGATCACTAGAACCTTCAAGGTTTGGTCTGTGTGGCCTTCATGTTCGTCCTCCATGTAAAAAAAACCCAAAAAAAACACAATGCATATGTATTTAATTTTATCATATTAACAATATATCATTTACAATCTAATGACACTTTTTTGTATTATTCAGCACATCAGTACAAGCAGGTGATAAATTAAAGGTAAAACTTGACCCCAGTATCCCTTAAGGAAATTCAATCTAATCCACTGCTGTACATTGAAAAATAGTTATGCTGGACAGACCACTCTCTTCAGGACAGAAATGTGTCATCATAATATGAACTCATAACAGATATGCAATTAGACCACCCAAAAATAGGAGAGAACCTTTGAGATTTTCATATTTAATGTGTGCCCGATCTGTATACTTTAATGCAATGTATCCTTATGTAATGTTAAGATTAGTTACTGATTGCATGCAATTCTTAAAATGTAAGACCTAACAATATGTTTTATACCACCTTATAATGAACAAACAAATTAGTAAAAGGCAGGGAATGAATATAGTAATACAGGACTGATAGTAGAAATCATTCCTGAGCCTGAACTTTTTTTCCATGCCTCGAAGGTGGGCAGGGGTGGGGGTGCTATGTATGCGACACTCATAACTGGTTGTCCCGTAAATAATAGATTCTGGTGAATTATGTGGAAATAAATGGACAACATTCAGACATGAGATGAACAAACCCAATATAAGCCTCTATTACAGTAGCATCTTT
>CM067489.1:13467312-13483531 GCA_034552555.1 Semaprochilodus insignis
TGTGTGTGTGTGTGTGTGTGTGTGTGTGTGTATTTATATATATATATATATATATATATATATATATATATATATATATACAGTTACAAGTGAAATTTGTTTAGTCTTAGGTAAGAACAGAATCTATGCACACTCAAGGTGCAAACAGTTCTACGGTTTAAAAAGATGTCATGAATAAGATTTTTTCTTAGGACCTTTCTCAGAAACAAATCTAAGAAGAAACTTATGACAATATTGGCAAATGAGACCTATTATTGAAGCTCTAGTATATAATTTGTTTTAGATATTTTTTTTTTATTTCAGTCTATACGTCCTGATAACAATCATTATTCGAATGTACTGACAATAAAAAGTCACTCTAAAAAGATAAGAAATGGCTGACTGTATCAGGTTTACTTTTAAAGAAACCTTTATGTTGAAGAACTTGATACGGAGATACGGATGGATTTTGCATTTAGTTCCTATCAAGGGGAGGCCAGCAGTGAGTGCGCCTGTTGTTTTGCTGTGTTCTTCTGTGACTTTGGTAATAAAGCAGAGCATGGATCAGACCTGTGACTCTGAGTTTCTTGATGAAAAAGCCCATGTTACAGTATTTATTTTTTTCAAAAAATAGCTTCCGCTTTCTGGTTTCTACAACATCACCTACTCCAGCTTTAACTTTTCAAGTTTGAGTAAGGAATACTTTACTGTATAAGGTTTGCCAGGCTTGGGACCAGATGGTCTAATTTTGAATTTAAAAAAGGCAGCTAAATGAGAATCTTGTACATCAGCTAGCCTACAGAAGCCTTTTTTTTAACATTACATAATGGCAGAACAATCTGTAGACTGGAACATCTATTTGTACATGACTCAACATGTATTATCTCTGTATGAAAAAAAGTAAAAATAACAACATAATGCAGGCATTTATCAAACTGTTTTGAACACATAAAAAGAAAAAGGAGTGATAAATCCAGTTTTGGCACACCTGATGCCAGTTTTTCTGTGATATCATCACGTAACACAATCCTTATTGTCCACCTACTGTGAAGCATACTACTCTGAAACATCCAGGGTAATCTGTGAATGTGGATCAAGTCTACAAACTGATGCAGCAGAACCGACACCTTTGTGAAAATAGCCATTGCACTGGATCTTGTAGCAGGATGGTGCTCTACCAGTTGACCAGTCAGAACAGAGGGGGCAAAGCTGACCAGTTAGAGCACACTAGGCTCACCTGGGGCAAGGTGTTTTGAGACAGTATGAAAAAAAATTAAGAAGAAAGTAAACCTAGTGTAGTATAATATAAATGTAAATTATAAATATAAAAAGAATGAAAAATATGAGAATGGAAAATAAGCATAATAGCTCCCAAAATGTTAACAAACATTTGTGTGTGTTTCAGTGTGCCTGTCTTTGTATGAAACAGTGACGGGTGTAAAAGAGATGCCGTATCACTGGTATACAGACCAGAGCTTTGCACTCTTCATTTTGTGCATTATCATCATCCTCCCTCTCTCAATCCCTAAAGAAATCAGCATCCAGAAATACACAAGGTATATTTCAACAGTAGGTTAATGTATTGATAATTAATATTACTCTAATGAGTGGTATATCAATATTGTCTAAAGCATAATGTCTGTATATTTTGTGTTTTATGTTCAGTGTAATGGGAACGTTGGCTGCCACCTACCTGAGTGTTGCTGTCATAGCAAAATATTACATGCAAGAGGGACACACAGCCAACCTCATGCCGGAACACACTGAAGGGTGAGTGTGTTTGGATGGATCAGATTTTGAGTAGGCAGCATTTTTTAAAGAAAGAAACTCATATATACAATTGCTTGACGTACAATGATGTAGCTACCATCAACCTTAGGAGACAACAAGCAAGAACTGTTAACTGAAGTGCGAAAAAAGTAGCAGAAAAAAGTAGGAGAAAATGAAAAATGAAAAATACTTGGAGTCTTTCAATAATTAGTGATTGTCCTTAAAATGCTTTGTGTCTTTCCAGGTTAGATTCTTGGGCTTCTATGTTCAGTGTGGTCCCGACCATCTGCTTTGGGTTCCAGGTGAGATTTTGTTTTAAACCCCTCCATGTGCTTGCCTGTTAACTGTGTTTATATGTTTGTGTGAGTGCATTGTGTATCTATATAATTTTTTTTATCATTGTGTATGTATGTGTGTGTTTGTGTGTGTGTGTATGTGTGCATATGTGTGTGTGCTGTTTAGTGTCATGAAGCCTGCATAGCAATTTATAGCAGCATGGAGAACAAAAAGATTACCCACTGGGTATTCATTGCTGTGGTCTCCATGATCTTCTGCCTGCTCATCTACACCCTTACAGGTGAGCCTCAAGCAGGAAGTCACCTCTGACACAAGTGTCAGAGTACTGCACTTATCTAAATCAGAACTCTTCTAACAGTGTACTAATATAACCATCTCTTTTTTCACTAGGAGTCTTTGGCTTCCTTACATTTGGGCAAGAAGTGGCTTCGGATATTCTTATGTCATATCCTGGAAACGATGTGGTGATGATAATTGCAAGGCTGCTGTTTGGGATATCGATTATCACCATCTACCCTATAATACTTCTACTGGGCAGGTGCATACACAAAAAACATGTTGTGTAGGATATCTAGGGCCTTGACTTGCCGCTTAGATACACTGTATTGCCAAAAGTATTCACACATGTGTATAAAACCAAGCACCAAGGCATGCAGACTTCTACTTCTACAAACATTAGTGAAAGAATGGGTCGCTCTCAGAAGCTCAGTGAATTCCAGCGTGGTACCATAACAGGATGACCTGTGCAACAAATTCCCTCACTACTAAATATTCCACAGTCAACTGTCAGTGGTATTATAACAAAGTGGAAGCGATTGGGAACAACAGCAACTGGACTCTAGGGCAGTGGAGACGTGTTCTCTGGAGTGACAAATCACGCTTCTCCGGCTGGCAATCCAATGGACGAGTCTGGGTTTGGCGGCTGCCAGGAGAGCAGTACTTGTCTGACTGCATTGTGCCAAATGTAATGTTTGGTGGAGGGGGATTATGGTGTGGGGTTGTTTGTCAGGCGTTGGGCTTGGCCCCTTAGTTCCACTGAAAGGAACTCTTATTGCTTCAGCATACCAAGAGATTTTGGACAATTTCATGCTCCCAACTTTGTGGGAACAGTTTGGGGGATGGCTCCTTCGTGTTCCAACATGACTGCACACCACATTTGCACAACAAAACAAGGTCCATAAAGACATGGATGAGCGAGTTTGGTGTAGAAGAACTTGACTGGCCTGTGCAGAGTGTTGACCTCAACCAGACAGAACACTTTGGGTTGAATTAGAGTGGAGACTGCGAGCCAGGCCTTCTCGTCCAACATCAGTGTCTGACCTCACAAATGCGATTCTGGAAGAATGGTCAAAAATGTTGTGGAAAACCCTCCCAGAAGACCTGAAACTGTTATAGCTGCAAAGTGTGGGCAGACATCATATTAAACCTTATGGATTAATAATGGGATGTCACTCAAGTTCACACGTGTGTGAAGGCAGACAGGAGGAGTGGATAGTGAGGGGTGCATATGTTAATTAGAACACACTCGCGTTTAGCTTCTGTGAGCTTTTTTGGCTAACCCTGCAAACACTGTAATACAGAGTGCTTTTTGAGATGCCTTGTACACATTTTGTAAATAATTACCTTGTCTGGCTGAAAGCTCTTATTTAAATCCATGGGTTCTTCCCTTTGTTTCTGCTGTTGCCAACTGTGTAGCTTGTGATCTAGGACCCAGAGTAATGGAGTTATCTAAGCTGTCATATATAACAGATGGACTAGGTTGCTACTTAAATCACATTCTGTACATCACTAATCAAATGTTATTGTTTTCAAAAAATTAAGCATTTAAAATGATTAGAATACTATGGCTTACAAACAGCTTTGTCAGGCATTTATTAGAGTTTAAAAAGGCACATGCTTAATAATTTCTATGCAACAATTTCTGTGCAACTTATTGGTTACACAAAGGAATTCAGAAACAATTAAAGGTGCATGCAACACATAAAATCTTTAACATACACGGACATAAAAAAGACATGGGATAGCAGTATGTAAATTGATTAAGAAGTGGCATTACCTCAGGAGTCAGCTTAAGAACGCATATGCAGGCAGTGTCTGGCTAGAATTGTCTTTGCAAACAGACAAGCAACTCTGACAGAAACTCTGGCACAACACGTACGTTTTTTAACTTCAATGGGATATAGGAGCAGAAGGCTCAACAGAGTGCCTCTGTTAACACTACGATACCAGGCACAGCACCTCACCTGGGCTGGTGAGGTTGCTAACTGGATTCTAGAGGATTGGCAAACTGTGTTCTGACAAATGGTGTGGCCTGTACATTTGCCAGGCATGAGACAAATCAAGGCATTGCACCATCATGCTGCATTCAAACTTTGATAATTCACATCACTTTGCTATGAACACGTTGGCCAGTGTTCAGCCTTACTCAAGATAACACCTCATGACTTTTACAGGTATGGGCGTTTCCAAATAATCACCTGAGGTAACGGCACTTCATAATCAATTTACATACTGCTGTCCCATAACTTTGGCATGGCAGTGTATTTATAGCATTTCAACTTACATATATAAATAATTATCCACACCTGTCAGTGCCCCTTTTCTATATATCTGTCTTTCATGTAGCTGTGTTTTTTTGCAATATATTTGACTTTTTTAACCTGCTCTGTGTAAGAAGTAGTAGCTATTAAGTAGCCTTTAAGGTTGCAGTTAGCGTCTCACTCATCCTGTCTTCGAAGGACTAGCAAATTCTCGTTCTCCCCTTCTGTAATAAATTTCATCCTTTGGTAGGAATGAGTATTGTTTTTTGTTTGTTTGTTGTTTTTTTTAAATAATATTCATAATGCCTGCTCAGAATATTAATACTTATGTTTTTATCAATACCTATGTCAATACCAATAATTGTTAGTATTATTATTATTATTATTAGTAGTAGTAGTAGTAGTAGTAGTATTGATATAGGTATTGGTAAACAAAAAAATACTATGTTAATGTTACATAAATACTGATAGCAGCTTATTGTTGTTTTGGTACTGACCTGTCAGGGACTTGTGCTTTTTAAACTTTCTTGTCCATCAGTCCAGCGAAATCATTACTTTCATAGTATGTGGTTATATTGTCTTTTGTTTCCTCAGGTCTGTAATACTGACACTGGTGCTGCGTTATCGGGAGCGCCAGGCGATGGTTACGGCAGTGTTTGAGAGCCGCTGCCGATTGGGACTGACGGTGCTGTGGATTAGTGTAACACTGTTTATTGCCATCTATGTGCCAGACATGAGTGATGTCATCAGCGTGATTGGAGGAATCAGTGCCTTTTTCATCTTCATCTTTCCTGGTGAGACAGTAATTCATACATACACGAAAAGAATAAAACAACACAGGGAAAAAGAAATGAGGTAACAAAAATAATGTGACTCTAAACTGTTCTATTGCAGGACTTTGTCTCATATTTGCCATGCAGACAGAACCAATGGGTCACAGATCAAAGTGAGTAATGTGTATAGTTTACTAAAGAAACAGTTTGGCAAAAAATGGAATTTACACAATTTTACCCCACTTACCAAAGTTTATCAGCCAAAACATGTTTGCCGTCCAAATTTTGCCAATTTTTTTTTAGTGGTTTCTAACAAGGCCGGCTTCTGATTCTGATTCTGGCCCGAACAACAAGCTCCTTTTCATCAGGTTCATCTGCTTGCAGTTGGGGTCAGATGAACAAGTGGCATTACAAAATGTTCTGCACATTGTGTGCAGCATAGTTCCACCAGAGAGGTCTGTAGTGTAGCCTTAACTAAAGGCCTTTGCTTATTTATTTTATTCTAGACCCCTTTTGTGGCTTAAAAACAAAAATAAACAAGAAACAAAAAAATACACGTTTTTAAGGATTTTTATTATTCAGGTCAATCCTAATACACATCCATACATGCCCAAAAAGTTTCCATCTGCCGCTTACTATAACTTTAAAAAAGAACAAAACTTCAATGTGTAGCTACAGACAAACATGTATCACCAAACATGTATGGTATGTGGAAAATTGTGTAAATATGATTTTTTACCATTACCATTTTTAACCATTACTTTAAACTTTAATGGATTTTGTTAGGCAGCATAACTAAAATTCCATTCTCTCTGTGCGATTTCATTTCATCTGTAGGATGCTCCTGACTGGTTGGGGTGTTGTCACAGTTGTTACTGGAACCTTCATCTTTGGTCAGAGTACTACCATTGCTATCATGGAGCTAGCACACAAGTTCTGATTACCATCTTCATTAGCAAAGAAAATGCTGAATGATTTATTTTACTTGCTTGTGTACTTTTATTAATGGGTGAAGTTATCCATGACCTCTCTGTGGGAGGAATTTGCAGAGCTCTAAAGAAAAATTGTACCTCTATTGGTATAACCTCCAAGGAGAGCTTTGTCAGTAAAAGGAGCAAATGTAGTAGAGCAGGAATGAAGAGTAGAATATAAGTATAGGTGTAGATGTGTGTGGATTTGGATTATACATTAATTTTGCCTATTACATTGATTTGTGCTTTCTTCATCCTCTTGCTCAAAGTCATTGAACCACAGAATATGTAGCTCAAAGACAATTTTAACCCAAAGACTCACTTGTTTACAAGATCCTAAACAGTTACATCTGAAGCATTTACCACTCAACAAAAATGTACTGTTTTTTTTTTCATTTTAAGTGTACAGATACTTGGCATATCAAAACTAAAACAAGTACAAATATAAGCTCCAGTGCTTTCTAACCATGGGAAACCATGCAACCAGTGGAAGCCATTCATGACTGTATTAGTGATTATGTGGGTGATTAGTATAAAGCAGACATGTGCTGTAACCTATACAATGTGATGTCCTGAAGATTATGCCAAACTGTGATTCCTCTTTTGTTTAATTTATTTTATTATTTATGGTGTCAATATTCATAATGTTCTATTAATAAATATTTCTTTGAGGACATTTATTTTTGGTACCTTTGAATTGTTAATGGTCCATGTGAGCATTTACTGACAGTGCAGCTTTGGGTCTCAAAACTGTGCCTGAATAGCCATTGGATTCCTACCTCCTTTGTTGGTCATGAAATAATGAATACTTTACCCAAACAGTGAGGCGTACGTCTGGTAGATCTGGGAATAGTCTTGGAGTAGGTAATTGAGTAGAAAATAAGATGATCTGCAAAAGTCAATAAATAAAAGATTCTAAAAACATTCCTTTTAATATATTATGCAAGATCAGTGTATTAGTTTTGTTATGAAAAATTTGAAAGTGAAAAAAATGAAGGAGCACCATATAAATGTTTGGGCATTCAAAAAGGTTTGAGCTCTCATATACCTTTTTATCATATCTCTCTCATATCAAATCACATATCTCTCAAGGTCTCTTAAGTAGCTTGTTAGGACTATGGCTTGTTCACAGTCTTGTTATGAAAGGCCAAGTGATGCAAATGTAAAGCTTTATATACTCTTTAACCTTGTTTCTGCAATTAGCAGCCATGGGCTCCTTTATGGAGCAGCTCAGTGCTCTGAACATTAAAATAACTGATGCACTGATGATTAAGAAGATGGCCTTAACAACAGGGCAGTAATCTTAATTACACCTCAAAATCCAAAATAAGCTAGTTCAGGAGGCGGAGACTGGTAGTTTTGTTATGGCCCTTACAGCCCTTACAGTCACTGACTTAAACATCGAAAGTCTGTGCACATACCCCAAAAGAGCAGTTCCAGACTTCTTTGAGGAGGAACAGATCCCCCAAACAGGGACTGAAGGACTGCTACACAGAGAGTTCACAAAATTTGATGCTTCTCAAAAGGGTGTTAGTAAGTATGGATCATCCAGGGTGCTCAAACATAGCTTTGGGCTTTTTCTCTTTTTTGTTGTTGTGAAACTGTAAAAAAATGTAAATAAAGTAACCCAGCTTAAAACATTAAAGAAATGTGCCATCTCTAACTTCATGCCTCTTTGAAAATCCTGTCATCTTTTACTCACATAGCTATTCACAGTAACAGCAATTTTGACCAGGGGTGCCCAAACGTTTACACGCCACTGTATAGTAACACCTAATGTTATTACGGAACACTAAGCACGGCTGTAAGTCGCTCTGGATAAGAGCGTCTGCTAAATGCCGTAAATGTAAACGTATTATTATTATTTTTTTATTATTATTTATTTCTTAAGGAGCACCATTTCACACATGTTTAGAGTGGGTATGTTATTTAATACCTATGCAAAGACAACATTACTGATGACTATTTACTTCTTCACTGTCCAGCGCTTTTCATCCTACATAAGGCAGATAGCTAATCGTGTAGGAGTTCTTCTCAAATAGATTAGTGTACCTTTAAGGCTTTTGGCTCACGTGACCAGGAACAGGAAGCAATCCGTCGGTCTCTGAAATCATCAGGCGTAGGATTACATCTATTCAACCTATTTTGAGGAAACATTGGACAATAGTTGGTCAATCACTGATCGCTCGTGTAACCTGTTCAACCCTATGAACTCTCTGGAAAAATAGTTTAATATCTCGCTCATAAGAATAGGTTGCATGAAGAGTCAAGAGAGTCAAGAAGCATTATTATTAGCTAAGTTAGCTAGCTAACCCACTTTAATCCATCATGACAGCAGCTGTGTTTTTTGGCTGTACGTTTATAGCGTTCGGCCCAGCTATAGCATTGTTCTTGTTTACTATTGCCCGGGATCCACTCCGAGTCATCTTTCTCATTGCTGGGTAAGTGGCTACCAGAAGATGCGTGCTTGTAGATGTTAGCTAGCTAAGCTAAGCTAGCATAGTGACTAGCTGCCGGAGGAGGTAGAGTCTGGTCATTTTACACTTCCAAGGTGTTGATGCACCCTGACGCACGTTAGCTGGCTGTTGGACAGAGATTCAGAAAACAGCGAAGGAGCTTTGTTTAGCTGCCATAACCAGTTAGCTTTAATTCTTGCTACACCCTTTGTACACTAAATTTGTTAGTCAGTGCTTTAAGATCATCAGCTAGTCAGGGGACAGTCACATGATTTCAAAGTTGGTCTGTAAGTGCATTGAACTGCCTGCTAGATTACTTTGTCAAGCAACGTAACAGTGATGTTTTCTGCATTTGCATAGTACATATTTAGTAAAACACAAAAATTGACCTCAGTGCCACTTAATTGTTTTTTTGTGTTTAAGTAGTTGACTAGTAGTTAAGTAGCTGACTATGCTATGCTAAAAAGCTGTTCTCCTTTTTCCTATAAGAAAAACAACTCGCTTCTCGAACAACAAACTGAATTTATTATGCTGAAAAGGCAAATTTATTTTAACAGCACCTTTTATGCACTGTGGTCATTTAAAGTGCTTTACAAGAGAGAAAATACAAAGTTAATCCAAATAGAACAAATCATATTGATCAAAATGTGACTGATTACATAAACTATAATATTAAGCCATAATATAATTAGAACGATATATGTGAAAGGGAGAAAGTTAAGCATAAAAAAATAAATAAATAAAATTCAAACATCATATGCTGAGCTTAAACCTCCTTCTAAAAAAAAAAAAAAGTTCTAAAAACAAAGAAGCTGCTTGCAAATAGCATTACAACTGCATTATGAATAAATGTAATTAATAATTGATTCGGTGTGCATTAAACCTTATAATGAAACCTTAAAAAGACCAGGAAGAATAGAAATGAAAACAGCAGGCTTTAAAAAGAAGAAAAAATAACATTAAATTAAGAAGATAAATTACAAATTACATTAAATTAGGATAATAAAGTGCCATTATAGGATAGACGTGCTGTAGACCTTACAATCTTTTAGAAAAGAAGGACGTATTTATCTGAAGATTGGTGCTCTTACGGCTTCTGTGAAATACAGTAAATGTGCGGTAGAGATAGGCAATATGTCTGTTTGTGAATACATTGGTGACAATATACGATACACCTTTCTAAACGAACTGGAGAATACTCAGAGCACACTGACAAACTGCATTCTTTTCCTGTTTAATCAAATGTAGTGTATGGGGACAAGATTATTGTTATGATAGTATTTTTTACCTAATAAAATTATTTCATTGTAATCTAATCCAAAGGATTACTACATTTAAAATAATCTGATTACTTTCTGACATAAAACAAAATGGATGACTCATTCATCAAGAAAAAGCCATCCATTGTGTTTTATCAAGCAAAATGCTAGATTATTAGGTTCCTAGCACGTAGTGCGGGAACCCTATTGTATTTGTTAGGATTTTTTTCTTCTACTTCTTCTTTTTCTTGGCTGAAACGCATCGTAGAGCAAAGACCGAACACCAAAGTTGGTATGAAGGTACAGAAGGTGTGAAATGACTCAGCCACAGGGGGGAGCTATAGCGAACCAAAACACGTTTTGGCTTGTAACTCCTAAGCCAAAATTTTGCCAGACAAAATGACATTTTTCCCTGATCAACTGGGTCAAGACAAATCACTTTGGTAATTTGGAGCATTAAGATCCTCCTTCTTCGATCTTTTTCTAATTTGCATAATATGCAAAACCTACTTTTGCGAACTAGTCTTAGGGTTTAAGCACAAAAATTCTGAAAAAAATCTCAAAAAATCCTCCAGACCCTGAACCTCAATAATTATCAAAAACATGTCGACTTTTGTAAACAATATGGCTGCCACATGCAAATTAACCCTTCTTCCAATAAAATTTAAACTTGGGAATTTGGTTCAGGACTAGATTCTGAGGCCACCTATCGAATTTGGTGCATTTGCATCCATGGGGGTGCTATAAAGGCTACATAACTGTTTCTTAGCAACCGTATGTCCGATCGAGCTGAAATTTTGCACTCTTCATCTTTGAGACAGCCTATAAGTGAATCTCTAAGGACAACTTGATACATGAAATTTATGGATGCCATTAGCCAGTCAGTTTTCAGTAGGCATTTGACAGGCTTTACCTTAACCAATCATCATTTAACTTGAATGGTGTCTACAGAACCAGTGAAGTTTCATAGGATTTGGCCATTTGGCGGCACTATTCATAAAAATCGTGAAAGTGTTTATTACACATTATTTACACATATTTCTACTTGTGGTCACAATACTGGTTTAGCATCATGTAGTGCAGTGTTTTAAACAATTTTGCAATTACAAGTGAATTAAAAAAATGTACACATCTTCAAATGTTTGCAAACTGCACTTTTTTTGAACTAGTCTCTGAGTTTTGATCCTGAATTTTCATAAGTGGTCTATAATTACTCTGTGGAGTCTCTAGTTAAATAATTATTTTAAAAATGTTGACTTTTTTACTTGGCCTGACTTCTATATATCAATCAAACCTTTACTCAAATCAACTCAATATTTATAGACATGTATAAACTAAAACTCAGATGAGCTGTACAAATATTGGTGCAGATTGACCTTTAGGGGGCGCTATAGCATTCACAAACGCTTTAAATCATTCAAAAGCTTATTATTATGTTATTACACACTTTATAGATGAACTTCTGATGTCATTTGATTCAGCTCTCAGTCCATGTAATTACATGTTGTTTCAGAAAATGGACTACTCCTCTGCTATTTTGATCTATTCATTTAAACACTAAAGGTCAAATGATCAATCTTAATAAAACTTGGTACACAAGGTCTAAGGTCCCTGATCAATAATGTAAACACTTCAATCCTTTCTGACATAATCTAAGAGCATTAACTTCACTTCTCTTTGTCACAATAGCCCCTTATGTGTGAATTGGGCTTAACAGTGGCATTCATATCAAAGGGTTATAATTTGAGAACCAAACACTGCAAATACAGCTGTTTCAGAAACTGAACTGTTTGTCATATAATAGCATGTATGTATATAAATGATCTATTTTGCACTTTAATCCATGCTGTAATTATCTGTACACATAAGCCTCAGCCTATATAATGTTAAAAGAACACTGCTCATTGTTTATGGCAAATGATCAATAATCTGAACACTTGGAATCCTCCTGACATAGTCTAAGGACTTGAACCCCACTTCTGTGTGCCACAATAGCACCTTATTTAGGGCAAATAAAGGCCTTTTGATAAAGTCCCACTTCCCTTAGGTTTTGCCGCTCTGTCTATAAACAAGGTCCAAACTACTTTAAGCCTTATGAGGCCTCACTAAACAGCCTCACTAGACTTGTACATGCTAGGACCAGAATTGCCACTTGCAGTTATATTATTATTTTTTGTATTTTTACTTCCCTTTAAGAATCAGTTATTCTAGAGCCACAGAAAGGGTGGAGATGCTGCTGAAAAGCAAGGGGGATAAAATAGTATGCTGAGACTAAAACTGTAGAATAATTAATTTGGTTTATGTACATTTACTTATTTGGTAAATGTACTAGTGCATCTCATAAAATAGATTTTGTGGAAAAAGTTCTTTTTTTTGTTCATAATTTAAAGAGCTAAATTGTCATATTTTATATTCATTGCACTTAAAGTGACATATTTCAAGTCTCTTTTTTTGGTTTAAGTTTGAGTAAATTGCTATTTAAACAGTATAAATACTGTGTATGTCTCAGTGTAGTTTAGCACACGCAACAGGGATGACCACAGCCTTGAGAGGATTTTCAAGAAGAGTTGATTCAAGGACTTTGGAGAAAACAATAGACTGTTGCTCAGTGGTCAGGCTCTTTTCAGGTGAAAGTAAATTTTGCATTTCATTTGGAAATCAAGTTCCTAGAGTCAGAAGGATTGGAGAGGCACATAATCCAAGGTGTCCAGCGTGAAGTCTCCGCATTCTGCTATGGTTTGGTGTGTCATCTCATGCCGCATTGATGCAGTAATTTCTGGTAAAGGGGCCCCAACCAAGTATTGACTGTGTAAATTAACTTGCTTGCCAGAAGTTGGACATTTCTGTATTGTACATTTATTTCTGTTTGATCTCATTAAATATAAAAAACAATTGAGATACTGTATTTCTGATTTTCATTAGGTGTAAGTCATGCTGATATGTCACATGAATATAAAATGACACTTTACCTTTTTTGACTGAAATTATAAACAAAAAGTAACTTTTTTAGGACCTCCTAATTGAAATAATCCTAATTTGAGATGCACTATTTGTAGAACCGTTTTCTTGCTTTACCCAGCATCGTAAACGCTGTATGTGTGAAGCAGAGTGTGTGAGCTGCAGCAGTCTGAAACTGACCAAAATGTGTCCGAAGGTTTATTGAAATAGTAGTATAGTAGGATCGTATCATTTTCAAATGCAGCATTTGGCATTTGTTTTGTCTAAAATGCTCTTGTGTTGAATTTTTAAGACGTTATTAGAGCTGTCTCAGTATCCACGGTACGGCAATCACGAGAGAATGTCTTCACGGGATTCACTTTTATACCCATATACCACGCACCCTTAAGTCAGGAACGTGCAAATGTTTCCAAGTATTGTGATATTGTATTTTGGCCTTCCCTGCTTCCCTGGCCTCTCCGCGTTCTACCCGGATTTATCGCCTCTTTTTTTGGTGTGTGGTGTGATTATTGTTTTGTTTTGCAGGGCTTTCTTCTGGCTGGTCTCTTTGCTGCTCTCTTCATTGGTTTGGTTCGTAACTGTACAGATGAGCAACAAAAACAGTGCCACACAGCAGAAGGGCCTCCTTATATTCGGGGTGGTGCTATCTGTACTGCTTCAAGAGGTTTTCCGATTTGCCTACTACAAATTATTGAAGTAAGTGTGCATGGTTGCTTAAAGGGTTTACTTGAATTAATGTTATGGGCCGTTTAACAGCTTCATTATAGTAGTACAAACATGGCTATTATGTTACCTTTGTGCTTTTATTCTGTTATATAATACTATGCATTATGCTGCACTCTCTTTGCATGCTGGAAGCCATGTGGTTGCACAACTCATTTAGTTTTGCCGTGTCTGTTTCACAGGAAAGCTAATGAAGGCCTCCTGGCCATCAGCCAAGAGGACACCATGCCCATCTCTATTCGCCAGCTAGCCTACGGTAAAATCTCTCAAAACGATTTAATGATTTATAACGTGGTGTAAAATGTTGCTGGTCTGTACCTACTTTGATTATGCATTTTTGTTTAGTGTCTGGATTGGGCTTTGGATTCATGAGTGGGGCATTTTCAGTAGTCAACATCCTGTCTGACTCAGTAGGTCCTGGGACTGTCGGTATCCATGGCGACTCCCAGCATTACTTCATATCCTCAGGTAAAGAAGATGTAATGTGTTTATACCAGGTGAAGTGCTTGGTGTGTTCATCACTTTGATTTAAAACCTGTTCATTCTTTTTCTCAGCTTTTATGACGCTGGCCATAATCCTGTTGCATATGTTCTGGGGGGTGGTATTCTTTGAGGCATGTGAGCGCCAGAAATGGTGGTCTCTTGGAGCAGTGGTCTTCAGTCACCTGCTAGTGTCATGTCTGGTATGGGTAACTAACGTACACACACAGCAGTGTTGCATGTTACTGATTCGACAAAGGTATTGCGGTAACCTGGTGTTAAAAACGGAACAATATCATATTTTATTCTGGTGCTTTAGAAATGAGTGTTTTGAATAAGCACCATATTTCCTATTAGTTGCGTCGAAGGGCCACAGAGGGGCAACGTGTGTGCTCAGGGCTCTGCTTCCACTCCCTGCAAGCACACTCGGTGTGTCATGTGACAAAATGAGTAACAGCTGCTAATGCAAGCGCTCTTATTGACTAGGGTCACACACGTTCAACTATTCAAATTCATTGTAAATTGTGAGAGATTTGATTGTGCAAAGAAAGCAGCACTACTGCTGCTGTGTGACTAGAGTTCTCGTTTGAGCCTGGGCCACTGCACTGCACGACGGCCAGCAGTCACAGAACAGCGCTTCCATAATTTAAAATAGTTGCGGCTGACACAAGCAGATGGTATGGTAATGATGGCAGGGAGTTCACAGCCTAACTCTACCAAGTGATCTGAACTCAATGTAAAAAGCCTAACTTTGAGTTATGAGTTACTGCCATACTCCGTACTCACGTGGCTGGCCTGGTTTATCCCATCCATACCTTAACAAAACCCTTTTCTTGAGAAAGCTAATGTAACGGGTTTTCCAAACCGAAGCTACAGCGGAGCCGCGTGACAGACGCATGTCCCATGTTGGTATCCTATCTACCAAACCACATGCATTTTCATCTCTTTATTTACTGTACTTCAGGCGCTGAACAACAGAGTCCAACTTAAACAGGTTCACAACTGAAAAGATGTACATTAATCTCCAAATTAAAACAAAGTCCACGGCACGACAACACGGTCCAGTAAGCCCCGCCCACTCCCCAATATTGTCTACATGAATCTATACATACGGGATATCTGTCATCTGAATTTCCATGGTTAGCAAGGCACAGGCATTACAAATAAATCTACTGCTGTCCAAATATCAAAAAATACACATTCTAAAATAATGCATATAAATGAATTAAAACAATGAACTCTGCCTAACACTATTAGGAGGCATTTGGCTCCTACAGCTAACTTAGGAAGCATAATTGAGGTAGCATGTCCATTTGTTATTTCATTCAGTCAGCTAGCCACACCACACTACCATGCAATTTGTACCCTAATTCTTAGGCTATGCTAGTTTTGTCATCTGCCTTCTGAAAAACCCTGTGTTTCTGTCTTTTTCAGACATTCATAAACCCACAGTATGAGGGCAGTCTCATTCCCACCTACATCATACTAAGCGTGATGGCTGGCTGGGCATTCTCTTGTGCTGGCGGTACTTTGAGGAACCTGAAGCTCTGTCTCACCTGCAAAGACAAAGACTTCCTCCTAGCCAATCACAGGCCAAGATAACCTTTCAACCACAAACCAGGACTATCTCTCCAAAGGCAAGAGCAACGTGCTGATGAGGCCACCTGCCTGGATTCACGGCTGTTACACCTGGACTCTGTTAGCTACAAGCTCTGGGATCTGGGGTCTTTCTTGCTAAGGATTTTCTTTGTGCATATCTGTCACTTTTTGTATTCATCTTTAGTTTCCTTTTTCTAGCACTCATCTTGTGTATATGCGTAAGTTAGCGAAAAAGTGAAACATGGGATTCTGTGACAGTATGTAGAACAGCTAGTATGAATAACTGTCCAGTGGCTGAAGCTTGCGTTGTCAGTAAATTGTAGTTTGGCTCTGGCTGGTTCATGCTCCCTTGTTGCCTTGTGCCTTGAGTCAGAGAATTAACTCAGTCTCATATTTGTTTTGTCCCCCCATCCC